>JAINUW010000429.1:0-396670 GCA_020205615.1 Panax quinquefolius | reverse complement strand
GGGTTGAGGTGCCGAATGTCAAGGGACGAGGAGGAGGATGTACTGCTTGTTCCTCGCCTCGCTATACGTGTTCCCCATAGGGAATTGCCAGTATTCAAGTGGCGTAACCCGGATCTTTTGGTGACTTGAGTAGGCATACTTCAAAGATACTCGCACGCAAACGATGTATGAAGTTAGATCTTTAATCTTCCTTATTTCCTATCATGAGGAGTCAAGGAGTCCGATGTTGATCTCATTTGATGTGGTTCCCCGCTTTCCACACGTGCCTTTAAGGGAACCGGTTTAGCATCCACTCTATGTATCAGCTCCTTGCATGATGACTATAGAGCGATCATCCATGGTTGGGGATTCGTGGAGGTTATTCTATGATTCTACCCCGTCAGCCGTCCTCAGGGTTACCTCGTGGCATTGTCTGCGATTGTTCCACGGCATCAGCCACCTCCATTTATTGGACTACAAGATGAAGATGACGCCGATGGATTGGTGGTTTATCATGTGTATGGAGTTTGAGGGAGCCGTGTTTCTACGGGCAGATATCACCCCTCGCCGCCGAGATCCTTATCGGGAGTTCCATGAAGCGCTCAAGGTGGGGCTGCTCGTCTGAGTCCTTTGAGCATAGATGCTATGAGCGGGTCACGTTGAGTGAGCCTATACCCGATGATGTGAGAGTCGTGGATCGATTCTTCCGCGATTGTTCCCGATGATCATTAAGTAATGACCATCATAGCAGATAATTCCTCTACTGTCCTTCACTTTGATTAGCGCCACTCGACACGTGGATCGATAAAGTAGTATGATTGGGGTTCCTACACATTTGCCTACTTCCTCGTGGGAATGCGCATGCGATCGCAGGGCTTGACCAAGGCGTGGTTAGGATTCTACCATATCTGTTGGTGAGTGTTTCTCTTTCCTTTCCCATGTGTGGTTAAGAGTGTTGATCGACGGCAGATGTTTGCTTTTATGTTGGTAGTTTGGGCCCATAGAGGCTTCCTTGTCTCAAGGCCCCTGTGAGCATGTTAGGTTTAGATACCTATCCACGAGGACGAGATGGCATCATTCCATACCGGGCGGAGGTCCCCATTCTCGAGGGTTTCACTCATTGTCGCCATGACTAGAGTTGTTGACAATACCGATGTCATCACACTGGATTCCCTACTTTGGAGAGCATTTGGAAGTCGGCTTTGAGGATGGGCACCAATCGGGAGTAGAGTACATCATTTCCACCTGCAGATTCCTCTCATCACAGATGGAGGATGGGAGCTATATTTAGGAGAGCGTCATTGTCGTGAGCACTACAGGAGAGATTCATACGTCGATCATGCCTCCCGCCAGCGTTATTGGCCTGTTTACAAATTCCCCCGTCATCACATCCCATTGATGGGGATTGATGGCTTTACATTGTCAAAGGGCCCTGCTCGTGGGATGTTCCAAAGATTGGTGGATCCTCGTACGATTGGAACTTAAACCCATGCCATACGCTTTATGGGGATATGGTTCCGTGATCCGTGATGATGATTTTATTATAGCTGTGTCGAGATCCTACTAATGTGACACAGATTGATGATTGACACCTGCAGTTGGACCGGTCACATCTTTTCATTCGCATTTGGGCGCGTAGATCCCGCAGAGTAGATACTTTTGATTATTCCACTCGCGGCTACCGGTCCTCGATAACCCATATGGTTTTGCCGGCGCAGATCCTCCTTTCAGATAGGCCCGACATCCCAATAGATAGAGATCCAAATAGACTCAGAGGAGTTACATCGGTGGACATCATCGATGATGTGGACATCGACACCATTGACTTTTTTCCGATGTATTACTTTTGATAGGCCTCTCATTAGTCGGTTGTAGGCTCCACCTATTCTCCCTATATCTTTTGATAGGCCTCTATTAGATGTTGGGTAGCTTTACCATTTCCTATATTTTAGATGTACAAAGATGTATTAGATGATGATATACTTAGGAATGTATGCACGCTTTTCCATTCCCTATATCATATTTCCACATATCAGATCATCATGTTATTGTTATGCATATGTATGTATATTCAGAGATATTCAAAGATTGACTCGGATGGTCTTATGACACGCCCATACAGATGTCTTCTTCGACGCTTAAGCAGATTGATCATACCCCACCATTTATGGTGGTAGTCGTATCTGAGCATGGTATGATAGTATATCACCACGACGTGGTGATCGGGGAGATGATTTTGCCAAAGATACTATGACCTTTATCGATGTTTCGTGTTCCTCCAGATTTGTAGAGGGTATGCTGAAAGCACCGGGTACCGGCATGACATGTGTATTCCGCTTTGGGACCCGTGAGTTGACTTTACTTTGGAGGAGTATGCACGATTGATAATGTCGCCTCCGGATGCACTTCTTGCGTGCACATGGCGACGGGAGACATGAGTAGATAGTTCATGACTCTCATAGGATTGAGGCGCAGAGTAGTGTAGGATGAGATTACATCTAGCAATGTTATATCCAGCCGCTTCCTATTTGATGTGTTTGGATCTCGAGGATGTTTGGCGCACGCATTTCGGATTTCACCACATCGGAGGATCATCATGGCAAGAAGAGTAGATGTCTCGCTTCGCAGATTATCACACGATATACATGTCATGCATACATGGATGAGCCGGATTTCGGCGCCATTATGGCGTTGAGAGCTCTCGTGGAGGGTCGTACTATTGTTATCAATGATTATCGCAGAGACCTTGAGGTTGGCTACATACTGCTGCACTTATCCCAAGAGGAGTGTTCACGTGTAGCTTCTCATTACGCAGTATGTGTAGTTCATGTCACACTTCGAGACCAATTGGCACATTTAGACATCATGGATTTTGTTTCACCCATGAGATAGCCATGTTATACTCCTTCACCCTATGGGTGTACGGATATTGTGTCTTGGTCCGCTTTCGGCGTAGATTAGAGATCCGCTTGATATATTGCGTGTGTTCAGGCTTAGCTCACCCTATAACTTCAATACTCATGCTCCGGGCATGGATTATCTCCTCCGGCTGGTTTGAGGGGCATGATCACTTACCACCCACCGGGTCGCCATGTGTCATTTGACCAGGTTCTAGATTTTCATCCGTATGAAGGGGCAAGGAGTCAACGCTTCACATCACACAATTTGCGGGCGGAGGATGAGATCCAGTGTTGTATGCTCACTGGGATCAACGAGAGTTGGCTTGAAGTTTTCTGTCGTCGTCCAGTTTGTTTTGCAGAGTATTCCGCATGGATGGAGATGAGATCTTCGCTGTTCATGCAGTAGATCCACAAGGGTGAGACCGATTCTCAAGATGAGGAGCCTATAGAGGAGGTTGTCATTCCCACCGATGACTTGATCATTGGGTCGCCAAAGATTTGTGATAGATTCTCCCACCCCGAAAGCCACCAAGTATCAAAGATTCTAAGACAACATTTGGAGAAGAGCTTACATCCGATGACCTTGGACAGAGATCGTGCTAGGGGCCACGATGTTGTGACAGCTTGATGAGAGAGAGATACCACTGTTAGAGAGGGATGAGGCTAGATCACCAGGGATGCATTGATAGTTGAGCGGGATGTCACTCGATCCGCTAGTGGATGTGGCCATCAGAGAAAAAACACTTCAAAGAGATCCTGAGATAATCGACCTGGTAGGCGCATATGAGTGCTTACATTGATGAGCATTATGCCACCATGCAAGGTTAGCCTCCGATCCGCTAGCTTGTGTAGATACCCTTGGACACGAGCTCATAGTGCTTTCCTCCGCCTTTCAAAGAGGGATGCTATGTTAGATCGATAGTTCGATGTATATGAGATCTCGTAGATAGCTTTGTATTTTCCTTATTAAACTAGCTTAGCCATTTTGTCATGTATAACACGATGTATATATCAAATCAGATTATGTATGGCAGGAAATATATTTTGATTCACTTCCCTTTAGTTATGCCTTGATACTTGCTTGATATTTGCCCGTTTCTCCAGGGCCTTTGATCTTGATGTATTTCGAACTTATCCTTGATAGATGGACATCGAGACATCGCAAGGTCTCTTAGAACGGATCATTGATTACTGAAAATCCCTTCCATCTTTGGTGTCTTGGGACTGGTATCTGTACGGAAAAATGGAGAGGAGGGTAGTCTCTTCCTCTCTTAGATTGACCGCACTACAGATGGTCGCCAGTACTTCTATTTGTGAGAGGCCTAGTTAATTCCATCTTTTATGGGTTGAATTGCTCTTTAGGCACGATCGCAGCTTAGATGGTCACCGAATCTTCTATTTGTGAGAAGAGGTCGATAATTCCATCCCTTCGATCTAAAACCGATGAAGTGGGGAAATTTGAAGGTTGATCCCAAAGATCAAAAGACAAGTATGTTTGTTCCGGTAGGGGTTAGATCGCACTATGAATGGTCGCCACATACTCTCGTTGAAGAGGAGATCAAGTCTCATGTAGTTCAACCTCGTGTAAGAGGTTCAACAATGAACGCGGCGATGGGTGTAGAAGTTGTTTTTGTTGTTTTTGTGAAGAAAGGGTAGAAATGTTTATGTTATTTTTCTTTATTGTGACTGAAGCCATATAGAATATAGTTACCACGTACTCTGTGTATCGTGGAGATTAGGTCGACGATTTCGCCCTCGTGACTTAATCGCAATCAAGAGAAGCGTAAATCCCATACGCAGTTATACTTGGTGGGAGAGAAGAAAGTTTAATCCCATAAAGGGATAAACCGCAAGTGTGGAGAAAGTTTAATCCTATCTTGAGGATAAACCGCAGGGTGAAAAGTTTAATCTCGCCTTCGTGGAGAAGCGAGGGTGAAAAGTTTAATCTCGCCATCGAGAAAGCAGTGTGAAAAGTTTAATCTCGCCTTCCTGGAGAAGCGTGTGTGAAAAGTTTGAAATGGAATAAAACCAGTCAGCCGCTTTCAAGTGTATGTTTCCTGAAGAGAAAAGAGTTTGTAAAAAGGAGAGAGGGTTCAAAACCGAATGACCGGTGATTGGATGATCAAAACCAGATGTTTGTTCGATGGTAACTTCGCATATAGTACCGCTTCACGGTGTTCGAAGTTTATAAGTCGCGGAAATTCATCACCATCCATTTCCAACTTTGAGATCACCTCTTGTACTTTTTCGACAATAAATGGACCTTCCCAGCTTAGGGGTGAATTTTCCTTAGATCGATCTTGGTTGTCAATGATCTTCTTCAAAACCAAGTCATGTTGTTTGAATTGTCAGAGTCGATTTTTCTATTGTAGGGTCGTAAGATCCTCTCATTGATATAATCGACCATGGAAGATAGCCGCGGTCTCGGCTTTTTATCTATTAGAGACAATTGGTGATACCGAATTATACCCATTGGTTTTCATCCAACCGAGCATCCATCAATACTCTAAGGGATTCCATTTCCACTTATACGGGGAGCACCGCCCATCCCATAGACTAACGAGTAGGGGGTTGCCCCAGTGGAAGCACACATTGAAGTTCAGAAGGCTAATAAAGTTAGGGGCAAGAGGTCGCCATCCTTTGTGATCGGCGGACATTTTCTCGCATCATCTTCTTGATGTTTTTATTAGCCGCTTCAACAACAACATTCATCTTCGGACGGTAGATGACAGAGTTGAGATATTTGATGTGGAATTTTCTGCATAATTCCTCCATTATGTTGTTGAGGTTTTTAGCATTGTCTGACACAATGACCTCTAGTTGTCCATATCGACAAACAACATTGTTTCTGATGAAAGTAATGATGACTTCTTTAGTAACCCTGGGGAAAGAAGCTGGTTCAACCCATTTGGTGATGTAGTCAATCATGGTGAATATGAATTGGTGTCCATTATCGGCTTTTGGGCTCGATGGGCCCGATAATGTCCATTCACCACATCAAAAGGGCCAGGCGAACTCATATCGTGGAGTTCCTCGGTGGGGCGTGGATAAGATTCCCATGCATCCGACATTGATAGCACCTCTTGGACGTGATCATCACAATTGACTTTGAGTGTAAGCCAATAATGTCCTGCTCGAGAATTTTCGACAAGTAGGGTTCCGCTCATTGTGAGGGCCGATATGCTCCACCATAGATCTCATCCATGAGTCAGCCGAGCTTGGTCTTTGTCCGGACATCCGAGGAGACCTAATCATGCATCTCTTTTGTAGAGTGCATCTCCGCCAGTAAATTTCATAGCAAGTCGATGAATCCGCCTTCTTCTAGGGTTAGCCTCAGCCATCTCGTAGAAATTCTCGATATGTCATACCAGTTTAGATCCATCTCGTAGAGATACTCCTTGATATATTGATACCAAGGGTTGTGGATGGGAGGCAATTCCTTGTCGTATATAAACCAAGGAGACCAACATTATAATGATTTGCAAAAAGTCATTCCTATTACGAGGAATGTGTAGAAAGGAGATTTCTTCGAACTCCAAAGCCATCTATACAACTTGTCGATGGTAAGGCAGTAAATGTAATTCTTTGGTTTGATAGATTCTTGTGGATTACTTGTTTACCAATTCGTAATCCCCAAAGATAGTTAACCGCCTGATACCCATTGAACGGGCAAGTTTGAGTCCAATGATACAGCCTTCATACTCAGCTGTGTTGTTGGTATTGACAAACTGCAATTTGACAAATGACGGATACCGCTTCCCCGCATACGATATTAAAAGCGCTCCTATTCCGAGAGCCTTCGAGTTAATACTCCATTAAAATACATTTTCCACGAACGGCATGTATCGTACTAATGTGGTAGCTAAATTGTCATTACTCCTTCATCAGGAAAGTATGTTTCTAAGGGTTTTTAATCCCGCAGTGCAAATGACCAATTGATCTATAATTCCTCGACCTTTCAATTCGACTTTTTTTGAGTCACGTAGATAATGTCAAATTATCAGAGGATCAATCGCCATCCGGATAATCAACAATTTAGTACGGGTTTTTTAACACATACTTAATAGGATCCACGCGGATATGAGATGGGTTGTGTGACCATGGAGATAATGTTGTAGTCTCATGGAAGCCCATGCTAAAGCACAACAAGTCTTCTCGATCAGAGTGTACTTGTGTTCACTGATGCTGAATCATTTGCCGAGGTAATAGATAGCTCACTCTTGGCCTCTATTGTCTTTTCCGCCTCAAAGATACAACCCATAAGATTGTCATTTTATGGATGTACATGAACAGGGGGAACATCATCCCTGGAGGTACCAAAATAGGAGCGTTGATCACTTGCTCTTAATTGTGAGGAAGGCTTTTTGACACTTGTTATTCCATTTTATGGAGGAGTTCTTCCATAACAACTTGAAGATCGGCTCACAAAGTTGTCCGTGAGTTGAGAAATAAATCGCTAATGAAGTTGATCCTTCCCAAAAATCCTTGTATTTCCTCTCTCGCCCGAGGAATGGGCATTTCGATGGCCTAGATTTTGGTAGGATCCAGCTCAATCCTTTGTGGTCGACTAGAAACCTAGCAACTTGCGACTTAACACCAAAGGCGCACTCAAGCGGATTTAACTTTAAGTCAGACTTTACGCAACTCGCTGAATGCCTTCTTGAGATGGTCTAAATGGTCATCCTCCTTCCGGATTTGACAATGATGTCATTCCACATAGATCTCTATCTCTTTGTGCATTAAATCGTGGAAAAGAGCAATCATAGTCACCGGGTAGGTCGCCCCGGCATTGATGAGGCCGAATGACAGCCGTTTATAGCAAAAGGTTCCCAAGGCGTGATGAAAGCATTTTTCTCACGATCTTCCTCAGCGACCATAATTTGATGGTACCCCGCAAAGCAATCAGCAAAGGAGTACATGCCGTACTGAGCAGTATTGTCAATGAGATTGTGGATAAATGGCATGGGAAAGCTATCTTTGAGGCAAACTTTGTTCAAATCCTGATAATCCAACCAAACACGCACTTTTCCCCCTGGTTTAGGCATGGGAACAATGTTGATATCCACTCGATATGTAGACACCATGATGATGCCAACTTGAAATTGTTTCACAATTTCTTCTTTAACTTTTAAACTCCACTGTGTTTCAATCGCCTCGAGATTTTGCCTTAACCGGCTTGAATCCTTCTTTAATGGGAAGGCGATGAAGAACAATGTCGTTGGACAATCCCACCATGTCTTCATGAGACCATGTAAACACATCCTTGAATTGGGCTAACAAAGCAACCATGTCATTCCATTGATTTGTGGTAAGGTCTCGAACCAACTGGATTAGCTTAGGGTTGTCTAAGGTTCCGAGATTGAAAAGAGTGGTTTGATCAAGATTGGGTTTGGGTTTGTTTGGTGACCCATTCCTTAATCTCTTAAGGTGTCTCAATGTCCTCTTGATGTCCATCAAGTCTAAGTCCAACTTTGCATCAAAGTTACAAAACCTTTATGGAGAGAAGACACCTCATCGCAAAGTACATGCACATCTAAATTTAGAGTCCTAAAACAAAAATATGCTTTCACTTAATATATGCAAATCGTTAGATCATACAAAAGTGTTAGCGTGTACGTGATAAAATAACTCACTAGTGTTGTAAAGGAAAGAAAACAATTAAAGTTATCTATGTAGGCGTAGGATTTTCTCGCACCATTTTACCCTCGTCGACCAATGTATGGAGTGCGCCCAATTGTCGAGGGAAAAGTCCTCGATGGACTCAGGTGATAGAAGGATTGTCGGTGTCCTCCTTTTCTCGAATGATAACCATGACATCCGGCAATCATCGTCCTGGGTGTATCTGCTGGTGTGTTCATCATGAACAATGACGCTAATGTCCCGCCATCATCAAGGCAAGGTCATGTTTATGTTTCCATTCCTTTTCTTCCGCTTTGGGATCAGGAATCAGCACCTCTTTAGCTTTGATTGGCACTGGTTTCGAAAAAGCATAGCCACAGCATGGGCTGGCACCTTTACTGGAGACTGCATCAACTCATGCGGTAAAGGTATAGAAAATCGCCATGCGACGGAAATTTCGAGGAACCCGCTTATGCTTATAAGGGTTCCCGTGAGTGAACTAGCGTAGAATAGCTTCTAGCCCTACCGTCCCAATATGATTGGACATTTGGATAGGGTGCTTAATACCTTGCTGATCCTTACCAAGCCCTTTGTCTGTGGTTGATAACCCAATAACATCATTTCTCGAGCGGTCGATATAACCTCATCGTAAATCTTGGGTACGGAAGTGGCGCCCAATAGAATGGTATCACGTGTTACTCACTTCCATAGTATGGAACCGCCGGATCAACTTTTTTGAATTGAAGTTTATAATTGGTAGAGTTCCCCGATCTAGGACATTCCACCAAAGATCGACAAAGATGACGATGATCGAGTTGTTGATGTAAGGTGGAGGGAATAAACCCACCATGTGTATCCATGGTCTCCCCAATAGCAGTTGTATCCCTAATCTATCTTAAGGACGTGGAAGGATACGTTGAATGTATTAGGACAAATCTCAATTAGCAATTCAATCTTTCCAACAAAATTTCGCCGAGATCCATCAAAAGCTCTGATGATCGTATGGCTACTTTGGATTCCATTGAGATTGATATTCATCTTCACCAAGGTGGTATAAGGATGAGATATTCGAGATGAACCTCCATCTATCAATACTCCAAATTAGCATGTACCGGAAGACAACACCGCGATGTGCGTGGTTTGTAATGACCGGTCCCTTCGGGAGGTATGTCATCATCGCGAAGGATATCACATTGTCGTTGAAAATGTGATCAACCAAATGTTGAAATTTTTCTACATTCACCGATTTTTCCAGCAGGCTTCTTCCAAAACCTTTAGCAAGATCTTCCGATGATCCTCGGAGAAAACCAGTCTAGAATTGAAATCGGTGTGGAGCTTCTCGCAAGCTTAAAACCACTTTCGCTTCATTATGCCCATAAATGCGGATGAATTTTTCAATCTTCTCCATGGGCAACTTCCCTTTGCTTCATAAGTAGGCTTGATAACCCGCCGAGGAAGGTATGATGAGATTTTTTTCACAATGAAGCAGAGTATGAGACGGGATCCTTCACTTCTCTATAATTCCATGGAACTTTGTGTAAGTTGACAACAGGATGTCAGATAGTTCAGAAGGTAAAGGAATTGGCTCTGCGCCACTTTCAAAGGATCACACCCTTTGAGATGAATTGGTCAGATAGGAAATACTTAGACAGTCCTCATCATCCACTTTGATATAATCATATCGATCCTTCCATTGGAGGGGCATGCATTCCCACCCTTAAGTTGCATAGTGTAATCATCCGCAATTTGCGTAACACCGCTATCAATAAGTTTCTAAATGAGACGGTGGAGTGCCAAGCATTCTTCGTCAGATCGTGACCGCGAGAATGTGAATGATATCGACACATTTCATCAGATTGAACCGCCTCGAAAGCAGGATTGATTGAGGTAGAAGGAATGTGATTCTTCCTTCGCTGATTAACATTTGAAGTATCTCCTCCATAGATTGGCCCAAATAGACGAACTCCTTTTATTGGTGAAATCTCAAAAGCTTTAGCACTTGCTCGCTTTGCAACCTTATCCTCCATAGCTTCACTTTCAAGGTGTTGATGAAGCATTCATAACAAATGGAAGGAGATAGGCGTGTTCTCGCCGCTTATTAATCATGCGTGTGACTTGATGATGACGGGTCACCAGCCAACGCGCTAATTGCTAAATTTGTTTGCAAAGAGCTTCATTTTCCGCTCCATGGTAAACTAGAACTTTGCATAATCCCATTTGTCAACACCGCCTTTGATGGGTTGGGATGATTCACCAAGAGAATTGGAACCATGTCCAGCTTCTCAACCGATCATGCCGACCTCGTCTTCTTTGTGGTTGAGGAAGAGGGTTGTCTTGAACACGAGGTTGATCGGTTTAGTGACCACGATCTCACCATTGTCTATTAGATCTTGAATCTTATGCTTCAAGGCCTAACAATCTTGAGTATCATGTCCGGGTGCCCCAAAGATGGTAAGCACACTTCGAGTAAAGATTAAAACCCATCCCATTAGTGTCATTCGGTGGAAGAAGATGTAGTTTTCTCCGAGCAATCGAAGAGCAAGAATATTCTCGAGCGAGTCCCCTAAGGGTGTGAACATTCGAGGTCGCTTACTTCTCCACTTTTAGGTAATGGAGGGTTCAAGATTGTGTTTGGAAAAGGGAGTAGTTTCTCCTCCAGATAGCATGCTTGGATTGCCTTTTTGTCCTTGTAGTATCAAGGAAACATCCTCCTCACTCTTTTTATGGACCCTCCGGTTCTTTCCATAAGATCCTGATCGATGCGCTTCAAAGAATGCCTTTTTAAGAGCGCTAGGTCTTGAATCTTATCGACTTCAATCCCATTTCACCCATCTCGCCGTGTTTGATCATTTTAAAAAATGGTTTGCCAATACCAAATAGAACTCTTTCATGGAAAAGGGCTTCTCAGATATCTATGAAAGTCATGACCATTTCTCGATTCTCATCATGGAAGGAATAACTTGAGCAAAGAAGGCGCCTCCACCTTTGAGCATACTCTCCGAATGACTCATTAGACTGCTTCTTGACTTTGGTAATTTGGTACCGGCCAGAGCCATCCGAGATTGAAAATCAGATTGAGTGAGGAAGGCGTTGGCCAACTCTTCCCAACTATGGATCTTAGAGTTGTCTAACTGTATACCATGAACGGGCTTCTCCAAATGACCTTTTCTCAAACAAATGCATTCTCGAGCTTTTCATTCTCAAAGATAAGATCCGAGTTCTCCAATGAACACTTTTAAATGTGTATAAGGATCCCTAATCCGTCATACTTTTCAAAAAATCGGGGGCTTTAAATTTCTCCTGGATAATGAACCCTGTGGAATATGCAAAGGTCTCATTTATGAAACACCGCCATGAGTTCTAATCCTTTGAGAACACGAATGGTTTCCTCCATTTGAAGGACTTTCTTCCTAATGTCAATGTCTTTGTTGGGTCAGATCCAACCGATGTTCTTGAATTGTTTTTCCCGCACTCAACTCCTTGTGTAAAGGGTTCTGGATGTGTAGGTATCTTCGCACTCACAGTAGAGACTAGTGTAATTTTTTCAAGAAATAGCCAAGTCTATGATTTGTTTACTCAATCCGGCAAATTCTTCTCCTAAACAGTGATTGGGATCGCTTTCGGTAAGAAGACATGATTGGTCAGATGCTTGTGGTCATTTTGGATTTTTAGCGTAACAACAGCCCAATTGCTTCCCTACAAAAGACTTACATAGTTTAGTCTTAGGGTAATGTAAATGTTATCATAACATGTCCGCTTTTAGGAATTTATCCCGCCAAAACCGGTTTGTTAATTGATAACATGTCATGCATGAGATATTCTTCATATTTTCCATTACATATGGATGAACATGGGATAAAATTACAAGTAAATGCTTTTACAAGTAATTGAAAATGGAAAGTATGAAGAGACTTTCCTCCGCGTTTGGTTTATCAGAGGTTGACCTATCTTAGGGTTACTCTCGCGGCTTTTCGGCATGAAGGTTCCCAGATCATCGCAATCTACTCGACGGGAAGTTAATCCGGTCTTTCAACTGGAGCGAATCTGAGTGGTGCCTTTCCTGATCCCCGGGAAATTATTCTTCCCACAGATCCAGTAATCAAACACTGACACGATAGCCTCCTGGTGGAGGGACCACACAACATACATTCACATACAACATGTCTCACCGTTTATGCAAAATGATGACATGTGCGAACCACTAATATCACATATAGATATTTAGCAGTGCAGTAAGTAAGATGTATTCGTACACATTCATCATAAATATAAATGCAACTTTCACACACAAGCATATAACAATTTTGAAAAGCTTGTAATAGCGACTTAAGCCCTCTTCTGAATCCCCAAAGTAGTCGCCACCGCCGACGCCGGGATTTTTGGTGTCCTTTTCGTTACTTTTTCTTTGGTGTTCTCATGTTAATGTGAGATTTGTTTGAAAAACAAGTGAAAAAGGTCCGATATGTATAATGTCGACAATTGACTTTAAGAGTAGCCAGTTGGTGTATTTAACTGGTTGCACCAACGCAACCGAAAAGGTTAGTACACATTGACTCAGTGATTTGACACTGTTAAACGAGTCTATGAAATCGAGATTCATTAAGGGTTCGGGGGCTTGATTATGCGTAGGGAAGGTGTTAGGCACCCCATGATATCCGTGTTATCACGGTGACCACCACTCTTCAAAGAAATTGTTATATGATTGTGTGTGTGTGTGTGGATCAATGTGCAATTTATTTGAAAGTAGTGTAAGGCCTCGTTCGCACCTATATACATAAGGTTTGAATTTTATAGAAAAATTTAGTTTTAACCAAGATATAGCAATGAAGTTTTATAAAAGAGGTTTTTTCAAACCCTGTGCTCAATAGGAATTGAGACCTTTTCATACTTCCATTTTATTAAATGTTCGGCTTGTTTGCTTTTATTTTCAAGATGCGAAGCATCCTCGAGAAAATAATATGCAGCAGTGCCGAACTCCTTATGAGCATGACAGCCATCCAAGGAAACTCAAACACTGTAAAAAAAATGTACAAGTTGCTTACAGCTAAAAATGTCCATCATGGGAACCGAATCTAGATTCAGTAGACTAAGCCCGTGATCACATGATTCCTAGGCTCACATGATACTGCAATTTGTATGGAAAGCAGTAAGCAGTTATATATATAAAAGTCAGAATATATATATATATATATATATATATATATATATATATATACTAGATCAACCACCACATGAAGCAACTCCATGGGGATTGGAAATGTAAATATATAAAAGCGGTAAATATATATATATATATATATATATATATATATATATATATATATATATATATATATGAATATGATCAACCGCCACGTAAGTAAACTCCAAGCGGACTTAAATGTAAATAAAGTTGTAAAAGCGATCAACTACCACGTAAGTAAACTCCAAAGGTAATAAAAATGTAAATAAAATTCGTAAAGGCCAATAAGTAGACTCGTGCCCCGATGTGAAATGTAAATATATATATATATATGTACAATATATATATAAAAATAAGAAACGCATGTATGTAAATCTGGGCTCATCGATATGTCCGATGACAATTATATATATGTACATATATAAAAGCGAGTAAACACACCGGATGTAAAATCCAAATGCTCTCGATATGTACGACAAAGAATTATATAGAAATATATATATATATAAAAGCAATTAAACGCTCCGGATGTATAATCCAGGCTCATCAGACAGAGTCTGACTACAGTTTATATATATAAGTATATATATATATATATATATATAGCAGAATAAACGCCTCGCACTAAAGTTCAGGCTCAATCGAGGCATAACTCGATAATGTTAGTCCATATATATGAAATATATACATATATTAGTATATATATACAGACAAAAATGAAAACCACGTACCGAAGTCCGGGAAAACACACTCACACGACTATCAACGTGTACAACAGTTTGTGATATATGAGAAAGAGGTTTTATAGAATGTAAGAAGGCTTACAGTGGGCTGCCAAAGTAGAATTCTTAGACTTTAAATGGATAAACACTTAGCTACCACCGGATAAAAAGTAGCTATATGTGAGCTAACTAGTGTTTAAAGAAGAGGAAACACTCAAAAGATGTATATGCAGAGCAAAATGGACAGTGGCTTCTCGCTTTTTCCTTCTCTCTCTCTTCAAATGGTCACCCCTCACCTATATTTATAGATCCGATGGCGCAGTACACATATTCGTGGCCGTACCGCAGCTTGTACCGTGGCGGGTCGTGGTGGATCCAAGCCTCATGAAGTCCCGTCGTCTCGTAAGTACATGCAACAGGCAATCGTAATGTCTACTCGAACTTGCAGAACTTCAATCCAAGCATCCGAACGAAGTGTATCTGTACTTCTTCGAATCACTTGTGTCGAGAGTTACGTAATGACATGGATTAGAGGTTGTACGAAGTCAGGAAGAGGGGTCTATGCCCATGGTCTTCAAGCTTCAAATTCTATCCAAAGCACTTCCACACGTAATAGTCACTCGGGATTGTCAATCCTCAGCTCCTGTGGGACATTGTTGTATGTATGTATGTATGAAGTGTTGAGACGACGTGCCATTTGTCAAAGGAACAAGATGATGTGTGTCTCCTTTCCAGGGTTATAGCCGGTTTGAGTTGAAAGTAAATGTTGCTCAGGGTTACAGCTGAGATTGGACTACTTGTTGGTATGCTGTGATATCATCTTGTTGAGACAGTAAGATGACGTGTTGACTCCTCACCGGGGTTATCGCTGGTTTAAGCGGAAAGCAGACGTTGCTCAGGGTTAAATCTGAGATTGGACTGCTTGTTTGTATGCCTCATTGTCATCTGGATTGAAGCTGATTGCAAGTGTTTGCAACAAACATTTTTGGGGTTATCGCCGAAACTGCAATGGCATCTCTTGGGGTTATCACCAAAGATGGGGTTGTCTCTGGACCGGAACCGAACGTCATTGTTATCGCCAGACAGGATCATCCTCTCTCGAGTGTTGTTCTTAGGTCTTTTGATCTACATATCTTGGGGTTATCTCGAGATTGGAAATGACACTCCAAGTATATTCGAATTTGAGATGATGTTCGGTTTGTGTTCAGGGTTGAGCCGGACTTCCTGTAGTATTCGACATGGATGTAAGTTGTCTTTCGTGGTTATCTCTAAATGACAAATCTACCTCCCGCAATGTTAGGAATAGTAGTGCGTAAAAATTTCGAGTGTCTACAAATAGTAGTAAGAAAAACGGCGTAATTATCATTTTATAAAAATAACGGCGAAGTATTTACCGTTAAAACCGTTGAACTACTCTAGTAGTAATAGTACGATGTCTACGCGTGGTTGCATAGTAGCAGTAATACTGCAGTATTGGTTATTGATGCTTACGTGAGAAGACACTCGCTTATACTCAATTATTGCTACAGAATTCTCGCATCATATCTCTCATATTATTGATTCGATTATTGTTACAGTATCATCTGCATAATATGATGTATTATTAAATAAATAATTGAGACGACAAAGTTATTCATATTATTAAATTGCAATATTTACAATGTCTAGAAGTTCTGTCAAGGAGAGGTTTGGTCATCTAATTGCACTCCAATAGGGAGAAATCCTTATTGTAAAGCCCCCTCTTTCCTGGGAACGACCTTGTTGTTAAATATTGTGAGTTATAATATTAATGATGAATAAGTTCGTGTTGATTAAAGATGAATTTGATAGTTCCATTGTGTTGGGATTATTCGTGTTAGTGGAATTCGACATCTATTCTGATGATAATTGATGTCTGGGGGTTATATTAATAAATCGGGAAATTAATCGGATAAATGAGCAATTAATTGCTACTAATTCAAATGCTTATATAACTATGTGTTCACATTATTTACTATTAGGGGAGTTGGTGCAAGATTGAAAATACTTGCATGACTCAGTTAAATATGGAGGTATAGATGGAGGTACTATACTGTAATTCGTATTTCCACATGATTATAACTATTGAATCACATGATTGAACTATTGATTCACATTATTTACTATTAGGGGAGGTGGTGCAAGTTTGATAATACTATCCACCTTTATTCTAAGGTAAGGGTATTATTCTTCGTATTCATGAAGAGAATTATTTTCTTTCAATACTGTAAGAGTTGTTATTCCATTCTTCACTATTATGTTGGGATAACTTTTATTATCTGGCATCGCATACATGGTGAAATTCTTCTTTTATTCTGTTTTTTATTATTTTGTTGGAATATATTGTCTCTGCGTTTACGCATGACCTAGTTCCATTATTTATTATTATGTTGGAATAACTTGTCTGTGCGGTCATCGTATGCATGGTGAATTCTATTGTTATTCCATGCTTTATTATTCTGTCGGAATATCATGTCTGTGCATTTACGTATGACCTGGTTCCATTCTTTATTATTCTGTCAGAATATCATGTTTGTGCGTTTACGCATGACCTGGTTCCATTATTTATTATTCTGTTGAGAATAACCTATCTGTGCGGTCTATCACATGCATGGTGAATTCTTTTGTTTTTCCATTCTTTATTATTCTGTTGGAATAACCTGTCTATGTGGATTACCACATGCATGGTGAATGATCCTTTATATTCATTCCTTATTAAATTGTGGAAATGATCTGTTTACGTGGATTATGATGAAAGTCATAATAAAAGCATTGGACTGATGAAAATCATGGGTATATGTAGTATTAGTAAGTGTTATGATGTGTTATGTTGGTTATCATGTGAAAACATGAAAGTTTCTTTGAAATCACAAAGGGTTGAAAATCAGATTTTGGTGAAAATGGAACATGAAATTCAATTAACCATATCTCCTATTATATTTCAAAATTTTGGGTGTGGTCAACTTCTATAGTTAGATCTATGAGTCTTCTAACTTATCCAAGTGGAATCACTGGAAAAGGTGTTGTAAATTTTTGTGTGGACTGTTTTTAGCAAAGGAGTCTAAAGCTGCAAAATAGCAAAAAGCTACTGTCCAGAAATTTAAAAGGGCTGTTTCGGCCACGTAAGTTGTGAGAAAAATTCCGGCCTTTTGGGACATGAAAGTATATGGTATAATGAACCTCATGTCCAAAAATGAGCTCATTCCGACTTAAAATGAGCAAGTTATGACCATTGCAATATTTAGGTTTTTTCGATGAAAAATGCTATAACCAGAGTTCTATAACTCCGATGACAATGAAATTTAAACTAGAAGCTCATGTTAACATGTGTAAGATCCTGCCAAGATTTGGGAGTTTCTGGGGTTAACCTTGAGGTTGCTAATTTCTTAAGGAATTAATTAGAAATTAATTTTTGAAAAATAGTAAATGGATTTTAAAAATTCCAAGAAAAATATATGTTCATTATGGGACTATATTCTGCTAAATCCCAGAAAAAAAAAATATTTTTGGGATTGATTTGGTATTTTTTATAAAAATGGTTTAGTTACGAACATATGAGTTAAATATGTTATGTGAGGTAACAAAGGTGGAAAATATGATTTTACGGCTTGAAAATCCTATATAAGGTATATGCAAATTTTTGATGAGGGATTTAATCATTGGTGATGAAATCTTATGACTATGACATTTGTTTGAATGATTAAATGCATTATTTAAAGTGTAAACAATTGAAATAAATTGTTTATAAGTTTAAGAAGTGATTAAAATATTGTTATGATATTAATAATATTAGATTATGAGTGGTTGATAATATTTGGATAAATTTAAAGTCTTTAATATTTATCCTTATTTTTGTTTGATTGATGCTTATATCATTGTCATCATTCTCATGCTTATATGGTGATGAAAGTTATCTTTGGCTTACGTGCAAAGATGAACTTTTGATTATTGAATTGTATATCTTTGGCTTACGTGCAAAGATGGATTGTTGATTATTGGTTTTATTGTTGTATATCTTTGGCTTACGGGTAGAGATGGATTTGATATGATTATAACTAGGAATTATTCGGTATAGTCATGACTATGGATGATTTAATGAATATCCTTAGCCCGTAGTACAGGGATGATTCGATGATGAGGTCTATTTATTAAGCTGAGCCTCAACGATAAAAATTGATGAAAACATTTTAAATCATAGAAGATAGTAGATATCATGCTCTACTTGACTCTTCTAATGGATTGTTTATTCTGCTGCAGTTAAACTTGATGTCTATTGTATTTTATCAGTTTAACATTGTTGAAGGCTAATGATAATTTATTCTGCATTATCTTAGTCATAATATTTTTTACTGGGCTAGTTGAGCTCACCCTTTCGATCATTGTTCTCTTCAGAAAATGAGAATATAGCTGGGACGAGTTGGGGAACGGAGTGACGGTCCAGATGATAGCATTAGTAGTCCTCACTATTCTATTAAATAGTGCGATAATAAATCTCCATTGAGTGTGGATATTGTCTAGATGAAAATATTTGTATTAAAACTCATAGCATATGTTTTGTCGTATATTACACGACGTTTGTATAATTAAGTTTGTATTTGTATTTTGTACCATGTATTTGGCAACTCAATATGGGTGATGTATACCTGTTTTGGGGGCGTCACAAGAGTAAACAATGAAAGTTGAACAATAAGGAACTTGTTCTACAAATCAAACTAGAAAACAAGTTCGGACTTTAATTATCTGAGGGTCTTAAGACCACGAACTATGTCCCCGCTACTTAGGTATTATTACCCAACCTTAACAGTCATTTAGACTATACTTTTACCCTTTTCAACGTGATTTAGGGGATCAGCCCTTTGTACCATGTATTGTGTACAAACATCTAAACGTTACATGTACAAAATCCCCTATGTTAGGGTTGTTCATCTCAGTTTGGACTTAGAATTTCTGCACTAAAGAAAGTTTGGTTTGGAACTAGCTTATCAGTGTTTCTAGAATTTTAGAACACTATTCGAATATAGATTACTTCAATCAATAAAGGCTTGCTTACTACTTGAAGGTTTTAATACAACGATAAAGTTTTGAACAAGGTTATCAAAGTCAAAGATTGAATAACAATAGTATATCATTGAGTAAACATGACATACATGCAAAGCACTATAGAAGACTTCAAATAATCTCCTTTGAATCAATGTATTAGAACAATATATGCTTTGAATAATAATTAGGAAACTAAATCTCACTCAATATAATGAATTAGGTTACATAAGCTTGTACAAACATACGCAAGATAGATTAAGCTTGCTCAAGTTCATAAAGAATGTTAGGAACTTGCAAAATAATAATATAGGAATGGAAACTTGCGTGCAATACGAAAAGAATGAAGTTAGAAAGCTTTGATCAATGTAAAGAGTTAAGATTTAAGAACTTGCTCAATAATAACAAGGTAGAGTTAGAAAACTTGCCTTGATTGTAAGCTACACAAATGAAAATAATCTCCAATTATCCTACATATATCATTGAAACTGCAACAACAATTAATTGCATGAATATTAACTTTAGGGTTTAAACCATCATTTAGGTCATAACCCTAACCTAGCACCTAACCACGTTGGTTAACACCTTAACAATTCTGAAATCACACTATGAACCTTATCATTTACATTTAACTTTTGAAAACATCCCATTTGGTTCATTACATAACTTATTCAAGTAATCACTTAAATTCTTTTACACTTTATATAACAACGCATGAAAATTTGTTATTGTAGTTTATATTATGCCTCAACATCAATAACAAGCTTACAATACTAATATAAGTCCATTGTGCCTGACCTGCAAACAAGCAGAGCTCATTGTCCCAGTTCAGGGTGTGGCGCAGCTGCGCCACACATAGGCTTAGGACCGATGCAGCTGCGCTGGTGTTCAGACAGACGCAGAGACGACAGTGAACAGTAGCCATTTTTAGCCCAACTAACACGAAATTCACCCATCAAATGGTGATAACAACATGTAAAACAATTATACAACTACCATAACATGATTGCTAACATATTCAACCACTTAGCAAAATTTAACAACAACTAGAACTATTTTAATTTCTCAATTTTCATGTTTTTCATATAAAACTTCCATTTTTGATAGTTTGTCCAAAAATCATCACTGTGAACTCGTTACTTGACCAAATCATTCCATTTAAATTACGTTATGTTCGTATTTTAGTGAACTACAACATACAAGCGTCAATTTACAGTTTCACATACAATTTGCCCACTAAAATTGGTACTCTCTAACGCCATAACATAAGAACATAAACACTGTTATTTTTCTTTTCTTCCTACATCCAATTTCTCACAATTTGATAACTGATACAACACGCATACAAGATGACAACAGATTCTATAACTTAATACAAACCATTTACACAACGCTTGAACAACAAATCCACAAAACCAGTTTACAGAGAATAGAAAATCACAAGTCTGAGAATTAGAATTAGTTACACCTTAATCTTTGATTATTGGCTAGCAAAAGATGACAACAAGGTTTAGCAATCCTCTCCTTCCTCTTGAAATCTTAGAACAATCCCTCAATCTCTCAAGCTCTCACTCTCAATCTCCTCTGCAATTCTCTCTTCCTCTACTTTTCTATGCTAGCAAGCCTAAGGAAAATAAGACGCATATGCCATATAACTGGCCTCTCCCACATTCCTTATGTTAAAAAAGTAAAAAGTCTGCGTCAGTTAATTAAGCCAAAGGCCACAAGGCCTTGTTTGGCTGTGTGACACCCCCAAACCCAGGTACTTCATTCCCACAGGATTTGGTGTTCACTTAATCAAACATTCATATCTAACTACCCAATCACGGTAAAATTGAATAATAAAAAACCTTCCCCATTAAAGGGTTACATAATAAAATCTCCCAGGTTGTCTAACCTTTAAATACAATCATTCAAATGCTGAAAAATTAATAAACTTCATTACAACCATTTAATTAAGACTGATAATAAAATATTAACATATTACAACCCCTAAATACTTGTTCATCTTTCCTTTCCCCTTACTGGTGCTAGGTACATCAACCTTCGCATCCTTAACTGTAATAGTTATATAGGCAAGAGTGAGTAAACAAAGCTTACTTAGAAACAACAATGAATGAAAAAAAAATCTTTACAACAACTGTCAAATAATAGGCTCGATAGAAATTTGAACGATAAAACTGAGGGTCCTAAGACCATGAACTATGTCCATAGTTATAAGTAATTTTTCAACTTAAACTTTAACAGTCATAAGATTATAGGGACTCCTCGTACTTAGGGGGATCAGCCCTTCGTATAATGTATTGTGCACAAACATTTCAACGCTAAGCATAAATTACCCCTAATAATAGGTTTGTTCATCTCAGTATTTAGAGTACAAGCTTGCACCAAAGTGAGTTTGGTTTGGATACATTTCAAGGTAATTTGGACTTCAACGAACATCAACTAAGGATTAGTTGAATAAAACTAATAACATCATATTATAGAATAATCGTAATTGAATCGACATAGTAAATTAAAATCATGCTTTAGGAATAATCTAATAGCATACACCTTGAATAACTATAACACACCTTGCTTGAACAATATTAAGCCAAGGTTATTTAGAATTGAATACTATGCATGCATAGCAATTTGAACGATAAAACTGTTCAACATTTGCATATATATAAATTTGCATGCTAAACAACAAGTTAAATACAAGAATAACTTACTCAATATCAAAATTAAAGTTTTAGAAACCTTGCATCATTATATTGTAATCGAATTAGAAACAATAATTTGTTCAACAAGATAATGGATTAGAGAAATTGCCTTGCTCGTAGATTAAACCAAACAATTCAAATCACAATATCCTATATACATATGTCATCATGACATAGTTAGTCACTACCACTTTACATACATAACTAAGTACACGCATCATGTAAGATTTGATTTTTAATCACATAATCACGTTACAAAACAAGTTAATTGTTAATAACATGCTCATTCATGGTATAGAAATACTGAAATCATAAATTAACAGTCCGACTATTAACACATAACAATTCCATCAGATTTTGAGTTCAAAAAGTACACTGTTAGACCATTCTGCCAACTCGTGATGCGGCGCCATACGTTTATCTCATGGTTGTTATTGTTGCAATGATGATGTGATGATACTTGTGTACGAGAATTAAACTACGAGGCCACGCTGCTGCG
This sequence comes from Panax quinquefolius, assembly GCA_020205615.1. Taxonomy (NCBI): domain Eukaryota; kingdom Viridiplantae; phylum Streptophyta; class Magnoliopsida; order Apiales; family Araliaceae; genus Panax; species Panax quinquefolius. The sequence goes on along the minus strand of JAINUW010000429.1, from coordinate 374,009 downwards.
GCGTGGCTGGCCATGGCGCGCGATAAATGTATTTGCTTAGGTCATGTTGCGCCAATCAATCTGCAGAACTTGACAGAACTTCTTGACAACAACATAAAACAAAAGCTAATTTTGGCCTACAAGCTACTTTCTAACAGCCTAATTATCAAGTAATTTCTATACAGACATCATATAAATATAATTCAAAGACTCTTAACATGTTTCATTCTACCCATAAAACAACATAAACAACGAATTTAAAACATTCAATTTCACTATTTTTGATAAAAACTTACTTTTTGATGTTTTCAATGAAAATCAACACTGTGATTTTGTTTTTCAACCAAAATAGTTAATTCAAAGAACTTTATCAAATTCAATAGTCGATTTATCAACTAAACAACTAATTAACCCTTAATTTCTACCTTAAACTAAAGCATATTCATTCACATAAACTCTCTGTAAAATAGTTTTCTTCACAAATTACATACATATCATAACTTCATTGACTCTACTCATATATAACTAATGAAAATAGTTTTACAACACTAGTTTATCTTATAAAGCCACATACATAACAATTAATTCAATTTCTACAAATCTTTTATAGAGAAAATTGAGAGAGAGGATACAACTATAACTTTTGAACAGAAAAACAATAACAGAGTTTAGATGATACCTTAGACTTGAAAGATAATGGCTATCCTTTGATTATCAAGCTTCTTCTCCCCAATTCCTTTATCAAATTCTCTAGCCTTCTCCCAATTCTCTCTTCTTTTCTCTCTTATTCTCTCTTACCCCTCTATTCTAATCTTACGTATTGGAAATATAACGTATAAGATATAATATATATTAATTATATAATACAAATATAAGTATAACTGATATCAGTTATACAAATTTTGAAAATCAAAAGCCATAAGGCTTGTTTGGTTACTTACTAAAAATATAATCATTTATTCCTTATGCCTTGTTTGGTGAAACATAATTATATTAAAGACTTATTAGGCAATAGGCCTTATTTGGCAAAAACTGAATTAAACTCCTTTAAGTTATTTTAATAACTCCTTTATAGGTTATTTTTCACACTTTTAATTAATTAAATTAATTCTAATAAAAATTTGTTAAATTACTTTAACACATAAATCAATACCACCAAATTAACAATTTATTAAATTACTTTAACACATAAATCAATACCACCAAATTATAATTTTCTATATAATTATAACTTTATTTAATCAACTAACACATCCTTTTAATTACAAATTCAAATTAAAATATAATAATTCATTTAATCAAAACTCTCTAATTTAATAATAAATTAAAATAAAATAAAATAATTAATTTCCTTAATTATTTATTTAACAAATAATTAACCAAATTGAATCAAATTTGAACAATTACAAATTCAACCATAAACACATCCATTAAATACTTATATAATTCAAAAAATATTTAATATAATAATTAAAAATTCTTAAATGTTACATCATTCCCTCCTTACAAGGATTCTGTCCCTAGAATCACAATTCAAACAATTCATTCACCACATTCTCCCCTACTTACAAAGATTCTGTCCCCATAATCGAAGACATGGATTAAACAAATAACTCAGGGTAATTCTTCATCATTTCAGCTTCGAGTTCCCACGTAGTCTCTTCGACATTGTGGTTTCTCCATATTACCTTCATAGAAGGTATCACTTTATTTCTGAGCACTTGTTCTTTCCTGTTGACTATCTGGATAGGAACCTCTTCATTGGACAAGTCTTTCTCAAACTGCAATGGTTCGTACTCGATCACGTGCTATTAATCAGATTTATATGGTCGTAACACCAAAACGTGAAAACATTATGAATGTTTTGCAATTCTGGAGGCAGAGCTACCTCGTAAGCCACCTCACCAACTTTTCGCAGCACTTCAAAGGGTCTAATAAACCTCGGGCTTAGTTTCCCCTTTTGACCAAATCGAATTTTTCCCTTCCAAGGTGAAACTTTTAGGAAAACGTAATTTCCTACGTCGAATGCACGATCTTGTCTGTGTTGATCGATCAAGATATTTCTTTTGTGCATCTTGAAATGCTCATCAATCTTGTTACGATGAGTTTGATAACCTCGGCAGTTTGTTGTATCGATTACGGTCCTAACGATTGGCGTTCATCGACTTCGTCCCAAAGACAAAGTGGAGTTCTCGCACCTCCTGGCCAGATAATGCTTCGTAAGGCGGCATGTTGATGCGTAGTAACTGTTATTGTAGGCAAATTCCACCAACGGTAATTGTTCATACCAACTTCCTTTGAAATCCATGACACATGCTCTCAGCATATCTTCCAATGTCTGAATCGTTCATTCACTTTATCCATCTGTTTGCGGATGATATGCCGTTCTCATTCGCAACTGTGTTCCCATACATTCTTGTAGTCTCTTCCAAAAGTTTGATGTGAACCTCAGATCTCTATCTGACACAATTGACAATGGAACTCCATGTCTCGTCACGATCTCATTAACATATAACTTTGCCAGCTGTTCAAGATTGAATCTAAGCTTTATTGGTAAAAAGTGTGCAGATTTTGTCAATCTATCCACTATCACCCATATCGCATCGTATCCTTTCTGAGTCGTTGGGAGACCTACCACAAAATCCATTGTGATATGTTCCCATTTGCATTCCGGTATCTCCAACGGTTGATGTAGTCTGTTTGGCCTTTGATGCTCGGCTTTGACTCTCTGACATGTCAAGCACTTTGTAACGCATTCTGCAGCGTCTCTTTTCATATTTGGCCACCAAAAATGTTGCCGCAAAACTTGATACATCTTCGTACTTCCAGGATGAATCGAATATCTCGAGCTATGAGCTTCTGTCAAGATGTCTTCTTTAATATATGGTACTGTTGGAACCCAGATTCGTCCCTCGAATCTTAGCATTCCTTCAGTATCAACCTTGAATTTTTCCTCCCTTTCTTCAAGTACACTCTCCTTTATTTTTCTGTATTCCGCATCCTGCAGTTTAGCGTTCTTCACTTTGTCCACCAAAGTTGAACTGGATTCCATTTGGTATAATTTTTCATCGGATTCTTTCAGAAATTTGATTTCCAACTCTAACCTTGACATTGTTGAAATAAACTCCTCCTTATCAGTTAACAACATCAATTTTTCTCTACCTTTTCTACTCAAGGCATCTGTAACCACGTTTACTTTACCTGGATGATAAAAGATCTCACAATCATAATCCTTTATCAATTCCATCCATCTCCTTTGGCGCATATTCAGGTCTTTCAGAGTGAAAATGTACTTCAGACTCTTATGGTCTGTGTAAATCTCACATTTCTCTCCATAGAGATAGTGTCTCCATATTTTTAAAGCAAACACAACTGTTGCCAACTCTAAATCATGAGTCAGATACCCTTTTTCGTAGTCCTTCAATTGCCTTGATGCATACGCGATGACTTTTCCATTCTGCATAAGGACACATCTTAATCCTTTGTGTGAAGCATCACTGTACACCACAAAATTTCCTGTATTATCTGGTAATGACAACACAGGTGACATACTTAACTTCTTTTTCAATTCCTGGAAACTTCATTCACACTTCTCCATCCAAACAAATTTTACAAATCTCCTCGTCAAATTTGTCAACGGAGTGGCAATCTTAGAGAAATCCTGGATAAACCTTCTGTAATACCCTGCCACTCCCAAGAAACTTTTTACTTCCGATGGAGTTCTTGGTTATTCCCAATTTATCACAGCTTTGACCTTTGATGGATCCACTGAAATTCCATCATTGTCAATTACGTGCCCAAGAAATTGTACATGTTCTAACCAGATTTCACATTGAGCGAATTTCGCGTACAACTTTTCCTTTCTTAGCGTCTCCAGCATTAGACGTAAGTGTTCCATATGTTCTTCTTGAGTTCTAGAGTACACCAGAATATCGTCGATAAATACCACCACAAACTTGTCTAAAAATGGTTTAATCACCCTGTTCATCAAATCCATGAACGCTGCAGGGGCGTTTGTCAAACAAAAAGACATCACCAAAAATTCATAATGTCTATACCTTGTTCGGAATGCCGTCTTCGGTACATCCTCCTTCTTTACCTTCAGTTGATGATACCCACTTCTCAAATCTATTTTTGAGAAATATCTAGCACCCTTCAACATGTCAAACAAATCATCTATTCTCGGCAGTGGATATTTATTCTTAATAGTGAATTTGTTTAACTCTCTATAATCAATGCAAAGACGCATTGACCCATCCTTCTTCTTTATGAATAACACCGGTTCTCCCCACGGTGACACACTTGGCTGAATGTATTTCTTGTCCAACAGCTCCTACAGTTGTACCATCAGTTCCTTCATCTCTACCAGAGCCATTCTGTATGGGGCTTTTGATATCGGAGCGGTTCCTGGCGCTAAGTCGATCACGAACTCGATTTCTATGTCAATCGGAAGTCCTGGCAAATCCTCCGGAAACACGTCCACAAATTCCCTAACCACTGGTATTTCTTCCAGTTTCGCACCCTTCTTCTGCATATCAACTATGTAAGCTAAATAACCCATATAGCATTGACTCAACAATTTCTTGGCCTGCATAATCGTCAGACATCTCATTTGTCTAGGCTATTTGCTACCATTGAAAACTACCTTTGACAAAGTCATAAGGTTTACACATTTCTTTTGGCAGTCAATTATCGCTCCACAATTGAACAACCAATCCATTCCCAAAATAACATCAAACTCTCCAAGCCTAATCGGAATTAAATCTAAAATCAAAATATTTCCCTTAATATTCACCCTACAGTTCTTGTATACGATCCTAACAGGAATTACTTCCTTATTCGCAATTTCTATGTTTAAAGGGAAATTCAATTCTTCACTAGGCAATCCTAATCTCATAGAAAATTCATCAGATATAAATGAGCAAGTAGCACCCGAATCAAATAATACATAAGCATCAATATCATTGATTGGGATAATACCTGACACCACTTCTTTTAATTGCACAACATCTTGTACAGTCATGTTGAAGGTTCTTGTTGTGGGCTTATCTGTTGATGTTGGCCCAGCAATAGCCAGCGCACCTCCACTAGCACTTCCCTTGTTTCCATTTGCTTTACCAAATCTCTTCTTAGGGAATTCACGAGCAAAGTGATCCTTGGACCCGCATGTGAACCAAACGTTCTTCTTAGGTTGATTGCAATTTGGGGCGATGTGACCCTCCTGGCCACAGCTAAAGCATACTCGCATGTAGCACATGCTTCAAACTTCTTACTCAAGCATACACCCTTATGAAACTTCCCGCATGTAGCACATGCTTCAAACTTCTTACTCTGCTGGTTACCCTGCTGATTTCTAGCACCCATATTTCCATTCCACTTTCTTTTCAGATTATTGTTACCATTTCCACTACCACGAACTCCATTCTTAATCTCCACTTCATTCTTCTTCTTTTTCTGTTCTTAATTGAACTTGGTTACAGCCTCGCCTCCACCTTCAGCGAGAATTGCTTTTTCCATTACGGCTGCTAATGTCTTCAACTGGAACAAGGAAACCCTACTATACAACTAGTGCTTTAGTCCCTATTCAAATCGCTTTAGCTTGCGTTCATCTGTGCTAACTTGGTATGGCGCAAACCTCGCCAACTCGTTGAATTTTGCGGCATATTCTGACACCGTCATTGTTCCCTGTTTTAGTTCTAAAAACTGCACTTCCAACTGACACTTCAAACTCTCTAGGAAATAGGTCTCGAAGAACATCTCCTTGAACCTATCCCAAGCCATATCCCATGGTCCTCCTCGAGTTTTATTGGCCTGCCACCAATAACTAGCCTCTGTTTTCAACATAAATGTTGCACAAGCAGTTTTCTGATTTTCCCCTACTCCTGCAACATCGAACACCTTCTCTATCTCCATGACCCAAGTCTGAGCCTCAACCGGGTTCATGGACCCACAGAATTCTGGTGGTCCAACCGTCTTGAAGTCCTTAAACGTTGTACCTTGATTTTGTGGTTGGTTCTGCGGTTGATTCTGTAGTGCACTGTCGATGCGTCACCAATTCTTGAATCAGGGTTAACTTCAAATTATTGTTGTTGGTTCCTCAAATGGTTCTCTCATTTGGGTGGTGGGCGTCTTGGAGGCATTTTCTGTTAAAAGTACACTCATTAGATTATTACTCAACATATTTAAGTAATTTCTACTTAACTTGCCCCCATAAAAGTAACCACAACATAACACATAACACTTTCGATAAAAGAAGATAATAACTTTTATTCATACTTAATTCTTTGAAAACATCATATCAATAGCATCACTGCTATTTACATTATTTTCTTGAATTACTAAAGTTTCAGGACATCATCATCATACCCCATAAGTTACATAACACTTGGGATTAACATAAATCATAAATCAAGTACACTTCCTATGATGTCCTACTAAGATACTGCATAGCCTTACGACGCTCTTCTTCCATAATTCGGAACATGGTTCGTTGATCTAGTATGTACGATGGCAGCGTCTCAAACTGAATTGGATAACCCATGACCCGATCCAGAGCTCGATTAATCACTGTGTTGAACACTTTATTCATTTCATGCATCTTCATTCTCTTTGTTTGTGTGTCTCCCTCTGCTATTTTGGCTCGTTGATCAACTTCCTCATATGCATCTTCGGCTCTTGCCCTCTTAGTAGATTCCTCTTTCAACTTGTTCTTCAATTCTACAATCTCTGCTCTCATTCGCTTGTTCTCTCCTTCGGTGTGAATTAGCTTATCTTCAACATTGCTCAGACATTCTTCTCGGTCCTTAATTTCGTCATCCTTCTCTGCCATCGAGGTCAGTTGTTCAGCAACTATCTCTTGTAACTCCTCAACTGTATCTTGAAGTTCTACATTGCGGTTATGCACCTCATCGTATATACGGCCAGCTATCAAGTTAAGTGGAATCCTTTCCTCCTCTTCCTCTTCATCCATCTGTGGCAGCTCAACAGGGTCTTCTTCATCTGTTTCTACATCATCATCATCATCTTCAACCACCGTAAGCAACGGGGTTGAATCCCATGGAAGTAGTTGTTCCCAAACCACTTGAATGTCACGAGATTCCTCTTTTCTAGGCATCTGAGATCCTTCCTCTCTAGCCTGACTGGATTCTCCAACATTAGCCATCCTGACAACAAGATTTTTAAGTTCTAGTTATTACTCAACACTCACGAGCACCTAAGTTGTAATCATGTAAGCACATAAATGTTTTATTACTTCTTCCTTAAAACTCGATAAGAATTTATCATTACTATCTTTGCAAAGGTTACTTCCTAAGGCTTTTCCCCCACCTAAGGTTCATAACCTAAGGCTTTGATACCAACTTGTGACACCCCCAAACCCAGGTACTTCATTCCCACAGGATTTGGGGTTCACTTAATCAAACATTCATATCTAACTACCCAATCACAGTAAAATTGAATAATAAAAAACCTTCCCCATTAAAGGGTTACATAATAAAATCTCCCAGGTTGTCTAACCTTTAAATACAATCATTCAAATGCGGAAAAATTAATAAACTTCATTACAACCATTCAATTAAGACGGATAATAAAATATTAATATATTACAACCCCTAAATACTTGTTCATCTTTCCTTTCCCCTTACTGGTGCTAGGTACATCAACCTTCTCATCCTTAACTGTAATAGTTATATAAGCAAGAGTGAGCAAACAAAGCTCACTTAGAAACAACAATGAATGAAAAAAAATCTTTACAACTGTCAAATAATAGGCTCGATAGAAGTAAACAATATGAGTTATCAACATCTGAAGTATATAACTGAGGGTCCTAAGACCACAAACTATGTCCATAGTTATAAGTAATTTTTCAACTTAAACTTTAACAGTCATAAGACTATAGGGACTCCTCGTACTTAGGGAGATCAGCCTTTCGTACAATGTATTGTGCACAAACATTTCAACGCTAAGCGTAAATTACCCCTAATAATAGGGTTGTTCATCTCAATATTTAGAGTACAAGTCCGAACCAAAGTGAGTTTGGTTTGGATACATTTCAAGGTAATTTGGAATTCAACTAACATCAACTAAGGATTAGTTGAATAAAACTAATAACATCATATTATAGAATAATCATAATTGAATCGACATGGTAAATTAAAATCTGCTTTAGGAATAATCTAATAACATACTCCTTGGATAAGTATAACACACATTGCTTGAACAATATTAAGCCAAGGTTATTTATAATTAAATACTAAGCATGCATAGCAATTTGAACGATAAAACTGTTCAACATTTGTATATATATAAATTTGCATGCTAAACAACAAGTTAAATACAAGAATAACTTACTCAATATCAAAATTAAAGTTTTAGAAACCTTGCATCATTATATTGTAATCAAATTGGAAATAATAATTGGTTCAACAAGATAATGGATTAGAGAACTTACCTTGCTGGTAGATTAAACCGAATAATTCGAATCACAATATCCTATATACATATGTCATCATGACATAGTTAGTCACTTGCTTTACAAACATAACTAACTACACTTTGATGTAAGATTTGATTTTTAATCACATAATCACGTTACAAAACAAGTTAATTGTTAATAACATGCTCATTCATGATATAGAAATACTGAAATCATAAATTAACAGTCCTACTATTAACACATAACAATTCCTTCAGATTTTGAGTACAAAAAGTACATTTGTCGGACCATTACACTTAACTCGCATTTATGACGCAAAAGTTTATCTCAGGTGGTTCGTTGTTTAAGCGCTGATGATCATGGCGATCTTGCACTAGAATTAAACTACTGAGTTCACATTTAACCATAAGCATGATAAATGTATCTGCTAGACCATGCATGGCATACTGAATACTGAGACTTGACAGACGACTTCCTGAAATAAAGATAAATAAAAGCCAATTTTGGCCTACAAGCTAGTTTCTAACAGCCTAATTATCAAGTAATTTATATAGAGACTTCATATAAATAAAATTCAAAGACTCTTAACATTTTTCTACCCATAAAACAACATAAACAACGAATTTAAAACATCCAATTCCACTGTTTTTGATAAAAGCTTACTTTTTGATGTTTTCAATGAAAATCAACACTGTGATTTTGTTTTTCAACCAAAACAATTAATTTAAAGCACTTTATAAATATTTATACATACTCTATCAAATTCAATAGTTAATTTATCAACTAAACAACTAATTAACCCTTTCTACCTTAAACTAAACCATATTCATTCACATAAACTCTCTGTAAAATAGTTTTCTTCACAAATTACATACATATCATAACTTCATCGACTCTACTCATATATAACTTATGAAAATAGTTTTACAACACTAGTTTATCATATAAAGCCACATACATAATAATTAATTCAATTTCTACAAAGCTTTTATAGAGAAAATTGAGAGAGAGAGAATACAACTATAGCTTTTGAAAAGAAAAACAATAACAGAGTTTAGATGATACCTTAGAGTTGGAAGATAATGGCTAGCCTTTGATTATCAAGCTTCTTCTCCCCAATTCCTTTTATCAAATTCTCTAGCCTTCTCCCAATCCTCTCTTCTTTTCTCTTTGTAAACTCTCTTACCCCTTTATTCTAATCTTACGTATTAGAAATATAACGTATAAGATATAATATATATTAATTATATAATATAAATATAAGTATAACTGATATCAGTTATACAAATTTTGAAAATCAAAAGTCATAAGGCTTGTTTGGTTACTTACTAAAAATATAATCATTTATTCCATATGCCTTGTTTGGTAAAACATAATTAGATTAAAGACTTAATAGGCAATATGCCTTGTTTGGCAAAAACTGAATTAAACTACTTTAAGTTATTTTAATAACTCCTTTATAAAAGGTTATTTGTCACACTTTTAATTAATTAAATTAATTCTAATAACAATATATTAAATTACTTTAACACATGAATCAATAACACCAAATTATAATTTTCTATATAATTATAACTTTATTTAATCAACTAACACATCCTTTTAATTAAAAATTCAAATTAAAATATAATAATTCATTTAATCAAAACTCTCTAATTTAATAATTAAATTAAATTAGAATAAAATAATTAATTTCCTTAATTATTTATTTAACAAATAATTAACCAAATCGAATCAAATTTGAACAATTACAAATTCAATCACAAACACATCCATTAAATACTTATATAATTCAACAAATATTTAATATAACAATTAAAAATTCTGGAATGTTATATCATTCCCTCCTTACAAGGATTCTGTCCCCAGAATCAAAATTCAAACAATTCATTCATCATAGTCACCAAAAAACATCCAAACTAGATTATTATTATATTAATTCTATTATATAGTTTTCATGTCACACCTTAATTTAGTTAATTTAAATAACCTTATATTAGTTGATTTAAATTAACTTATAATATTAATAATAAAAATCTTATTATCATTATACTTATAATTAATAAATAATTATATATCTAATTTAATTAATAAATTAGACACATCACCTTATTTAATTTATTTATTTCCATTAAATTAAGCAATTCATTCAATTTAACTAATTTCTTAAATATTAAGCAATTGATTTAATTTAATTATCTCCTTAAATTAAATCCAACAAATAAAATTAACATTACTCGATTCAATTAACATTAATTAATTTAGCTACTAAATTAATTCATGACAATTCATAAAATATTTATTTTCCTCAATAAATAAATTATTTTAAATATTTATTTAATTCTATAAATATTTAAATTAAATTACAAATTTCTCGATTGTTACATCCTTCCCTCCTTAAATGGATTCTGTCCCTAGAATCACAACTCGAAAAATTTATTCGTTACATTCTTCCCTACTTAACAAGATTCTATCCCCAGAATCGCTATACAAGATCAAGCAAATAACTGAGGATAATTCTTCATCATAACGCTTTCAAGTTTCCACGTAACTTCCTCAGCATTGTAGTTTCTCCAGATTACCTTAACAGAAGGTATCACCTTATTTCTCAGTACTTGCTCTTTTCTGTCAACAATTTGAATATGGACTTCTTCATAGGATAAATCTTTCTCAAATTGTAAGGGCTCATATTCTATAATATGCTTATAGTCAGGCTTATATGGTCTCAATACCGAAATATGGAAAACATTATGAATATGCTCTAACTCTATAGGTAAGGCTACCTCGTATGCCACTTCGCCAACTCGACGAAGCACTTCAAAAGGTCCTATAAATCTAGGGCTCAATTTCCCTTTCTTGCCCAATCGAATTTTCCCCTTTCAGGGAGACACTTTCAAGAAAACATAACTACCGACATCGAATTCCCGATTCTATCGATGTTGATCGGAATATTTCTTCTGTCTATCTTGTGCTGCGATCAATCTAGCTAGAATAACCTTGATGATCTCGACAGTCTATTGTACCAATTCTGGACCCAATAGCTGACGTTCACCAACCTCATCCCAACATAATGGTGTTCTGCATTTCCTGCCGTATAACTCTTCGTAAGGCGGCATGCCAATAGTGGCGTGATAATTATTATTATAAGCAAATTCCACCAATGGCATATGGTCATCCAAATTTCCCTTGAAATCCACGATACATGCTCTGAGCATATCTTCTTGTGTTTGGATGGTTCTCTCACTCTGTCCGTCGGTCTGAGGATGGTACGTCGTGCTCATTCTTAGCTGTGTTCCCAAACACTCTTGTAATTGTTTCCAAAAATTAGATGTGAAATGTGGATCTTTGTCTGATACAATAGACACAGGTTGTAACGACCCGAGAATTTAGAAAATTTATTAAAATCTTAAATGATTGATTTAAGGTCAAATACTAGACCTAGACAGAAAATAATTGTATGCGTTTGATATTTTTGGGATGGAATTTTGAGGGTTTCAAATTTCTGTGAAGAATTTAGGTGAATTATTCAGGATTAAGTATATATGTGAATATGTTCTGTGTATATGGTTATGTATGTGTTCAGAATATGGTTATGGGTCAAGGTTTGACGGATAAATTTTATCGATGTCAAACCCTAAGTATATATTAAGAACGACATCGCTCATTTAGAAAACCCTAACGTTTGATAAGAAACCCTAAAACCTAGGTTCTAAAACCTAATTTCAGCCGAAATCCAAACCCTAATTCAAAATTAGAACCCTAATCTGGGAATTTAAAGAATAATTATAATGCTTAAGTGCTATTAATTATGATGTTAATCGAGGTAAAGCTTAATTAATTAGCAAACCCTAATTTCAAATTTTTGAACCCTAATTATTATGTTAGAAACCCTAATGCACAATTGTGTATTTAATTACTAAATTAGCAATATTAATTAGGAAACATTATTCCTAATTGTCAAGTTATATGTAATTAGAAATCCCTAATCTAATTAGAAAATCTAATTTCTAAAATTGGAAATATTATTTTCTACGTAAAACCCTAATTCTTGGGTTATAAACCCTAATGTACAAATTATATCCCTAATTGCTAAATTAACAATTTTAATTAGGAAATAATAATCCTACTTAGCAAGATTGAACTTCGTGATTAGGAATCTTATTATAATTATAGAATCCTAATTACAATTTAGAAAAATGTTAATTTTCTAATGTAGAAAACCTAAATTAGAAATTTTAGAAATCATTTTGCCAAAACCTAAAGGGTTAAACCCTAAACCCTAAGGGTTTGTATCAATTGACCTTTATGCCATTAAAATTAAATTCTAAATGACTAAACTAGCCATCTTGCATTAATTATTAGGTTACTTGTAAGTTATGTTCTAGTGTGGGTTGTTCACCAACCCTAAACCCTAGACATGTGACTTATATCACCAAATCAGCAGCTATATTAGCTCCGTTCAATGAATCAAAGAGATTAAAAGAGAGAAAAAGTCATAAAAGTTGCTCATTTGCAAACTTGCTCTCCCACAACACACACACTCTCTCTCTCTTTATCCAAAAATCTAAGGTAGATCAGTCACTTATACAGCCTTAGATCACCCAAGAACAAAATCCAAGATCAGATTCAAAGATCTAAGCTTAGAAGGAATATGAACCCTAAACCTAGAAATCTCATGATTTGATGTTAAATGTTGTTGTGGATTTGTTAATGTTGTGTATTATGATGTTATTTAGTGATCTGGGTTGTTAAATCCAGATCCATAACATCAAAGTGCTCGAATCAAGCATTTTTAGAAATCTGGAAAAGTTGAAATATATAGCCTGACAAGCTAATGTTAGAGTCCATAGATTCTTCTCCATTGTTAATTTTTGTGGTTTTATGTTTTAGATCTGTAGTTTGGTATGCGCTCTTTCATCTGCAAGTAAAATCAAAGTCAGTTAATGTATAGATTTAATGTTATACTCGGTCAAAACCCGTTGACCGGGCATGACCTAGTACATTCTGCGTAACCTAGAAGTTTGAAACCAGCGTCTGACAGGTTTTGCAACGCCCAGATCTGTCAGGTTGTTTGTTGTTTGTTGATTTTGTTGGTGGATCCTTGTAGCCTGTCATCAAGACTACATATGAGAGCAATTAGATTACTCAAAACATGATCACTGTAGAAATTAATCAAGGTCAAACTACATTGACCGATTTGCTTAAGAATGTTTCTGGGAAACCCAGAACCTTCAAAAGCAGAAAATTCTAGTGTGGTTTGACCAGCCTTAATCTGTTAATATGTTATAATGATATGATGCTATATAATTATACCCTGACATGTGTTCTTCAAGATCGAACGTTTAGATCACACAAACAATGCATAGACTGCAAGTTACAAGGATTGAAAGGTAGCACCTCATTGTTTCTTCAATTTCCGGAAACCCGTAAATTGAAGAATGAAGTCTCATAAGATTTGGGAGGCTTAGATCTTGCATATTTTATTTGTTTTGGCCATGAAACTTGCTTTATGTTATAGTATTACATCAATACTACAAACATATTACATTAGATTTCCTAGAAACCTTCTAATCAAGGAATTAAATGTAGTCAAAGTACCTACCCTGCTAACTGACATGGTTTTCTGGGTTCTTGCTCAAGAACACCAAGAACACCTTTAGCGACAGATTTGTCGCCTAAGCCACTTTTAGCTACAGTTTATTTCTGAAAATTAATTATTTTAGTTAATAAATAGGAAAAATGGTTTTTAATTATTAAAAATACATATTAAATTATAAAAAATTATTTTAAAGTCTGAAAAATAGTTTTTAATTATTTTGTGTATATTTCGAAAATATTTAATATTTTTGGAATATAAAAGGTATTTATTTATTTAATTATAATATTAAATAAATTATTTAAAAATGGTTTTAATTCATGAAAAATCATATTATGGTGTTAGAAAATATTTGAAGTTATTTTTAATGACTTTTAATATTTTGTGATGAATTTCATTAATAATTTATTATTAATGGTAATTAATTTATTTAATAAATATATTAAATAAATTATGGAAAAATAGAATTAATGATTTAAAAATCGTATAAAAATGATTTATGTGTTATAAAAATATTTTAGGTTATAAAATATAACTTTTGATATTCTTCCATGAAAATATTAATATTTTAATATTAATATCAATTATTGAATAATGAATTTAATGGTTTAAAAATCATATAAATATGATTTTAAAGTATTAAAATACTTTGTGATATTATAATTATATTATATTCTTATGTTATGATTTTTATTAATATTTAATGATAAATGAATATTAATGATTAAGGAATTATGTGATATTTATATTATATAAATACAATATTAATGATTGGAAAAATCATTTTAAATGGTAATAATTATCCGGGAATTATTACAAGTCTGTGAAAAAATGTTTTGACTCATAATATGATTATCTAAGATAATTATTAAGTGTTAAGGCGAGTTTAATTGAACTTAAACTCAGTGAATTGTCCGACTAGGCAAATCGGCTTGGATGTCATATTTGTGTTGGTTTCAACTCGCACTTAAATAGTTTGACTTAATCTAGGAGTCTTGGGTAGTTTATGGACCGGGTAGGGCTATGTTTATGTGTTTAGATAATTTTATAATTATATATATACTAAAGATTATATATTGTGATTATAGTATTCTAATATTAGAGATCTATATTGTAAGACCCCTTGATTTTATGAAATAAAAGTATTCAATTTTTCTTATAATTATTATTTAGTAAATGGTTAAATTGATAAAAGTTTAATGTTATGGGTGAAATATGCAAATTTTACAAAATATGCAAGTGGCTATAAAATATTCATTGTTATCGGAGAATATTCGTTTGGTCGTGAAATATTCTTTTTGTCGGGAATATCAGTACGACGACGCAGCCTTGTGTGGGCCCCATAACGGAAAGCGATTGGATGAATAAAATGAAAAATATAAGTTGTTTATAAATGACCAGTAGTAGTTATTCTGCAATTAATCTTTGTTAAAATACTCTATGGTTAAAACACAATAAAGATTACGGTATTGCACCAATTATTGATTCTTACGTAAGAAGGCACTACTCAATAATTGTTACGATAATTACTGCTTTAATATTTTATTTTATTGATTCAATAATTGTTTGCGTTGATATTTTATATTATTGTTGTTTTAATAATTGTCACTACACAAGATTTTCCATTATCGAAGCTAATAATTCATATTATCTGAATAATATTATTAGAAAACATTATTGGCAATGTCTAGAAAGTTCGCATCTAGGAGAGGTTTGGTCACCTAATTATGCTGCGCATGAAGAGAGAAATCTTTATTGAAAGCCCCCTTTCCTAGAGAACTGCCGGTTGTCATTATTGTGATTCTGTAATATTATTTGTGAATAATTAATTATTAATTAATATGATAAGGAAAATATTCATTTTATGTGGATATAGATGGAGAAAATTTTTAAAGTGACAATTGTTGAAAATTAATATTTTATCTTTTTCTGATAAAATAATTCATTTAAATATATTATTTTAATAATATATTAACGGTGATATTTTTATAATGAATGTGGTATATATGAGTATACGAGGAGGAAGAG
This sequence comes from Panax quinquefolius, assembly GCA_020205615.1. NCBI lineage: Eukaryota > Viridiplantae > Streptophyta > Magnoliopsida > Apiales > Araliaceae > Panax > Panax quinquefolius. The sequence goes on along the minus strand of JAINUW010000429.1, from coordinate 357,972 downwards.
TATTTTTGTGGCAATAAATGTTTAACACATATTTTGTGTGATGGTGGACACAATTATTGACCGAAATTTGATTATAAATGTGAAAATCGCCCGCATACTAGCCAGTTTATGGATTTCGGTCAATTTTTGTTAGGAATTTGGAAAAACCTTCTTCTGCAAAGTTGTAGAGAATTGAATTTCCTATATGAAGCCGTGAGATTCGAATTTTTTACAAAAGGGATATTTATTATGAATTATTGAAGTTCCGGAATATTGGGTCTGAATTAATTTTATTACAAAAAAAAAATGCTAAAAACATGTTTCTCATGTTAGTTGGCCCCATAAGTGTACTTTTGCATGTGAGAATTGCTGGAATCTGAATTGAAAGGAGGCGTGTGACTTTGGTTATTAATAATAATATTTTATTAAATTTTCTGTTTTGGTGTTCTAAGCATTTTCCTATAAATAGGTTGCTTAGGTTATAATTGAAAATCACACCAGAAACTGAAGTTTTCTCTCTCTATATTATCGAGCGTATTCTTGTGAGTATTTTGAGTATACTATTGAGTGTTGCTATACTGATGTGCAAGTTCGTTTCAAATAAGTTATTCTAGTTAGAAGTCTTCGCTTTTTGAGGTAAGGGATAGTAAAGGATTTTTAAGGGTGATTATGTTTTTTCAGTTTTGTATTTTTCAGACCTTCAAAATTTTGGAAAAATTTGCAATGATAATTTGATGAGTTTTAGATTGTGTCCAAAATGGCGATTTTTGGATGTATAGATTAGGAGTTATGGATTTTATGAGAAAAGACTATTTTAAAAGTAACCGCTTATAACTCCTTGTGATTAACTCCAAAATTAATGAAATTTTTATTGGGAGTACATCTATATAATATCAGTATACCGTATTAATTTCAGAATTTTTGGATAAAAGTACAATTTATGATAAATGTTTAAATATTCGGTGGTTTTGGCCATGTGAAAAATAGTAAATGAATTTTAAAAATTATGAGAAAAATATATATTCAATATGAAACTATATTCTTCTAAATCCCAAAAAATAAATATTTTTGGAACTGATTTGGTATTTTTCATGAAAATATTCTAGTTATGAGTAAATGAATTAAATATGTTATGTGAAGTAAAAAAATTGAAAAATATGATTTATTGGCTTGAGAATCATATATGAGGTATATGCAGATTTTTATGAGGGTTTTGGTTAATGATGATGAAATCTTATGAGTTTGGCATTTTTAGATGATTAAATGCATTAATTATTAAAGTGTAAATAATTGGATTAAATTATTTATAAGTTTAAGAAATGATTAAAATATTATTATAATATTAATAATATTAGATTATGAGATTTCTAAGTGATTTATAACATTTGGATTAAGGTGTTATAAATATGGATATGAATTTTATTATAAAACTTTATCTTTTCGTATCGAGGTTACTTACGCACGATACGGTATACGCATTTAATATGTCTGAATACTATTCACTTCACGACAAATTGGTTTCTTCTCTGACCAAATTATCGTTGATTTTTGAATCTTACTTTTAAAATTAAAACAATGTTTTGATTATATTGTTTTTATATAACATTCTTATAACCCTAATGATGATATTTCTCTTTGACTTGAGTGTAAAGATGGGTAGATTATTGGTATGATCGTGACTATAGGTTCTCTTTGGCCAGTAGTGCAAAAGTTGAATTGTTGACTGGTATGATCATGACCATTAAATTTATAATTGAATATTTTTAGCTTAAGTGCAAAGGTGAATTGATCAACATGGTTATAATTATTGTTATATAACTTCTGAAATGATTATGTATTTCTTTGATATATGAATATCTTTAGCCTGTAGTGCAAAGATGAATTATTGATGAATGTCTTTGGCCCGTAGTGCAAAGATGACGTGTTGTTGAATATCTTTGGCTCGTAGTGCAAAGATGACTTGTTGTTGAATATCTTTGGCATGAAGTGCAAAGATGAACTGTTGATGAATATCTTTGGTCGTGGTGCAAAGATGAATTTATTAGTATGATTATGAACAGGAACTGTGATTTGGTATAACCATGATTTTTGATGTTTCAGGTAAAGACAGGTGATAAAATTATCTTCGTCCTGGATAAGAAGAGGGATTTAGAACTACAATTATGATATGAGTTATACATGTGATTATGTACATGAATTGTTGATTGTTGTTACAAGGGTAACACATTGTTGGTGGACTTTTAACATGGAGAAGATAATAGATTTTATGGTCTATTTGACTCTTCTAATGGATTGCTCATTCCGCTGCAACTATGGTTGAAAAGTTTTATCATCTACCATATGTTCTAAATCTCTGATTTATTACTGATGAAGACTATTGATAATTTATTTATCTTTAGTCATAATATTCTTTATCGAGCTAGTTGTGCTCACCCTTTTTGTTTCACAATTCCTTTTCGTGTAATAAAAGTGTAGTTTGGGTCGAGCGAGGATAGCGAGGGAATAGAATGGTGGTCTATAGATGTTGAGGGTGAGGTGAATTTAACTTGGAAGGGTGTTTTGCCACTATCATACAAGATGTCTAATTGACATACAACCTCGTGTCATCATAAGACATGGTTGTGCTCATCCACTTCATCGAGTATATTTACAAGCACTACCTATATAATCTTGGTGTTTGTTTGGAGTATAATACCCAATTAGAGACAAAGGGAGATAATGATATGTCAAGAGAAGACTCACCATTGGGAAGAATATGATAGTAATCTTCTCGTTTTTCTTTGGGGTCTATTGGGTCAACCAAGGATAATTCTGTGACCATATGATATCTACCATAACCTAAAAGCATGGCCTCCCATGTACGAAGGTTTCCTTGAGCACTTCCCAAAGATTCTAATTTCTAAAACAGTTTTTGACTATACCTTTATGTAAGGTGTCATTGTGACGTGCTACAGTTGGTATATATTTGTATCCAAACTCACAGCATATGTGTTGTTGTATTTTGCACGACAATTGTTGTAATAAAGTTGTAGTTGTTTTCCGTACCATATAATTGGCGACTTATAATGGGTTGGATGGAATGGACCTATTTTAGGGTCGTCACATTTGGTATCAGAGCTTAGGGATATGATCTCTGGCGGAGATCAGGGAATAGAACTAGGAGAGGAGAGATGAGTAAATCCTTCGCTAGTGTGTCCTACCTAAGCTTATTTATGTTGGTCAGTCATAATATCGGAATATTATGTGATATGTTAATTTATTCAATTAACCCCTGTTTGAAGTCAGTATTCTAGAATGATATCCGAATTACGGTGAGATGAGCAATGGAGAAATTATAAGGACGTGAAAGATGGAATCAGAATGAAAGCAAGGTATTCTCAACTTTTTGAAATACTGTGTGCGTCAATTTCGGTGATTTAAATTTCATAAGGAGGGGAGATTGTAAGACCCCGGATTTTATGAAATAAAAGTATTAAATTTTTCTTATAATTATTATTTAGTAAATGGTTAAATTGATAAAAGTTTAAAGTTATGGGTGAAATATGCAAATTTTACAAAATATACAAGTGGCTATAAAATATTCATTGTTGTCGGAGAATATTCGTTTGGTCGTGGAATATTCTTTTTGTCGGGAATATCGATCTGACGACGACGACCTTGTGTGGGCCCCATAACGGAAAAGCGATTGGATGAAGAAAACGACAAATATAAGTTGTTTATAAATGACGCACAGTAGTTATTCACCGCTAATATCTTTGTTAAAATATTCTATGGTTAAAACACGTAGTTATTACCGATATTGCACCAATTATTGATTCTTACGTAAGAAGGCACTACTCAATAATTGTTATAGTAATTACTGTTCAATATTTTATTTTATTGATTCAATAATTGCTGCGTTGATATTTTATATTACTGTTGTTTTAATAATTGTCACTACACAATTTTCCATTATCGAAGCAATAATTCATATTATCTCAGTATAATATTATTAGAAAACATTATTGGCAATGTCTAGAAAGTTCATCTTTAAGGAGAGGTTTGGTCACCTAATCAAGGCCAAGAAGAAGGAGAAATCTTTATCGAAAGCCCCTCTTTCCTGAGAACCGCACAGTTGTCATTATTGTGATTACATAATATTATTTGTGAATAATTAATTATTGATTAATATGATAAGGAAAATATTCATTTTATGTGGATATAGATGGAGAAAATTTTTAAAGTGACAATTGTTGAAAATTAATATTTTATCTTTTTCTGATAAAATAATTCATTTAAATATATTATTTTAATAATATATTAACGGTGATATTTTTATAATGAATGTGGTATATATGAGTATACGAGGAGGAAGAGTATTTTTTGTGGCAATAAATGTTTAACACATATTTTGTGTGTTGGTGGACACAATTATTAACCGAAATTTGATTATAGCCTGTAAATTCGCCCGTTTATGGATTTCGGTCAATTTCTGTTTGGAATTTGGAAAAACTTTCTTCTGCAAAGTTGTAGAGAATTGAATTTCCTAAATAAGATCGAGAGATTCGATTTTTTTGACAAAAAGGGATATTTATTATGAATTATTGAAGTTCCGGAATATTGGGTCTGAATTAATTTTATTACAAAAAAAAATGCTAAAAACATGTTTCTCATATTAGTTGGCCCCATAAGTGTACTTTTGCATGTGAGAATTGCTGGAATCTGAATTCAAAGGAGGCGTGTGACTTTGGTTATTAATAATAATATTTTATTAAATTTTCTTTTTTGGTGTTCTAAGCATTTTCCAATAAATAGGGTGCTTAGGTTATAATTGAAAATCACACCAGAAACTGAAGTTTTCTCTCTCTATATTATCGAGCGTATTCTTGTGAGTATTTTGAGTATATTTTGAGTGTTGCTATACTAATGCAAGTTCGCTCAAATAAGTTATTCTAGTTAAAGTCTTGCTTTTTTGAGGTAAGGATAGTAAAGGATTTTTAAGGGTGATTATGTTTTTTCAGTTTTGTATTTTTTCAGACCTTCAAAATTTTTGGAAAAATTTGAAATGATAATTTGATGAGTTTTGTAGATTGTGTCCAAAAATGGAGATTTTTGGATGTATAGATTAGGAGTTATGGATTTTATGAGAAAATACTATTTTAAAAGTAACCGCTTATAACTCCTTGTGATTAACTCCAAAATTGATAAAATTTTTATTGGGAGTACATCTATATAATATCAGTATACCGTATTAATTCCAAATTTATGGACAAAAGTATAATTTATGATAAATGTTTAAATATTCTATGGTTTTGGCCATGTGAAAATAGTAAATGAATTTTAAAATTATGAGAAAAAATATATATTCAACATGGGACTATATTTCTTCTAAATCCCAAAAATAAATATTTTTGGAACTGATTTGGTATTTTTCATGAAAATATTCTAGTTATGAGTAAATGAATTACATATGTTATGTGAAGTAAGAAAATTGGAAAATATGATTTATTGGCTTGAGAATCATATATGAGGTATATGCTGATTTTTATGAGGGTTTTGGTTAATGATGATGAAATCTTATGAGTTTGGCATTTTTAGATGATTAAATGCATTAATTATTAAAGTGTAAATAATTGGATTAAATTATTTATAAGTTTAAGAAATGATTAAAATATTATTATAATATTAATAATATTAGATTATGAGATTTCTAAGTGATTTATAACATTTGGATTAAGGTGTTATAAATATGGATATGAATTTTATTATAAAACTTTATCTTTTCGTGTCGAGGTTACTATGCACGATACTGTATTACGCATGCAATAATCGACGTACTATTCACGACAAATTGGTTTCTTCTCTGACCAAATTATCGTTGATTTATGAATCTTACTTTTGAAATTAAAACTATGTTTTGATTATATTATTTTTATATAACATTCTTATAACCCTAATGATGATATTTCTCTTTGACTTGAGTGTAAAGATGGGTAGATTATTGGTATGATCGTGACTATAGGTTCTCTCTGGCCAGTAGTGCAAAAGTTGAATTGTTGACTGGTATGATCATGACCATTAAATTTACAATTGAATATTTTTAGCTTAAGTGCAAAGGTGAATTGATCAACATGGTTATAATTATTGTTATATAACTTCTGAAATGATTATGTATTTCTTTGATATATGAATATCTTTAGCCTGTAGTGCAAAGATGAATTATTGATGAATATCTTTGGCCCGTAGTGCAAAGATGACGTGTTGTTGAATATCTTTGGCTCGTAGTGCAAAGATGACTTGTTGTTGAATATCTTTGGCATGAAGTGCAAAGATGAACTGTTGATGAATATCTTTGGTCGTGGTGCAAAGATGAATTTATTAGTATGATTATGAACAGGAACTGTGATTTGGTATAACCATGATCTTTGATGTTTCAGGTAAAGACAGGTGATGAAATTATCTTCGTCTTAGATAAGAAGAGGGATTTAGAACTATAATTATGATTATGAGTTATACATGTGATTGTGGGCATGAATTGTTGATTGATGTTACAGGGGTAAAACATTGTTGGTGGACTTTTAACATGGAGAAGATAATAGATTTTATAGTCTATTTGACTCTTCTAATGGATTGCTCATTCCGCTGCAACTATGGTTGAAAAGTTTTATCATCTACCATATGTTCTAAATCTCCGATTTATTCGATGAAGACTATTGATAATTTATTTATCTTTAGTCATAATATTCTTTACTGAGCTAGTTGTGCTCACCCTTTTGTTTCACAATTCCTTTCAGGTAATAAAAGTGTAGCTGGGTCGAGCGGGGGATTGCGAGGGAATCGAATGGTGGTCTATAGATGTTGAGGGTGAGGTGAATTTAACTTGGAAGGGTGTTTTGCCACTATCATACAAGATGTTAAATGATATACAACCTCGTGTCATCATAAGACATGGTTGTGCTCATCCACTTGCTGAGTATATTTACAAGCACTACCTATATAATCTTGGTGTTTGTTTAGAGTATAATACCCAATTAGAGACAGTGGAGATAATGATATGTCAAGAGAAAACTCACCATTGGGAAGAATATGATAGTAATCTTCTCGTTTTTCTTTGGGGTCTATTGGGTCAACCAAGGATAATTCTGTGACCATATGATATCTTCCATAACCTAAAAGCATGGCCTCCCATGTACGAAGGTTTCCTTGAGCACTTCACAAAGATTCTAATTTCTAAAACAGTTTTTGACTATACCTTTATGTAAGGTATCATTGTGACGTGTACATGCTTGGTATATATTTGTATCCAAACTCACAAAGATATGTGTTGTTGTATTTTGCACGACAATTGTTGTAATAAAGTTGTAGTTGTTTTCTGTACCATATATTTGGCGACTCAAAATGGGTTGGATGGAATGGACCTATTTTGGGGTCGTCACATATATTACTAATATTAGGTCTTTGGATAAAGCGATATAAATTGCGTAGCGGTAATTAACGGTTCAGGCAAGTTTTACTTAACTCTACTAAGAGTTGTTTCATTCAAATATGATTATGGTTAATCATTGCTGATTGCCATGGATAATTGTACTCTGTACATATTGCATGTATAAGTCAGGTATGAAAGGCTGATCACCTTCATTACCAGTTGGTCCAGATATATTTGTTCTTGTTCAATACTTGTTCACCAAAAGTTTATTCGTATAGTTCTCAATTATATTGATGAATTATAGCCACTTTATTATTCGACTCTTTCAATCATGATATATCTTTAAATTGTATTTAAACTTCACAAGTAACTTTCATGCTCACCCTTGCTATATCATGATAAACATTGCAGATAAGGCGAATGCGTTCGGATACAGGAAAAAGGATAATGCCAAGTTTAGCTTGGGATAAAATATGCGTCTAGTTTGTAATAGTATAGTTGGATAATAATGTTATGTGTTAGATAGTTTATAATTTGTGTATAAGTTAAGGTTACTCGATTTTGGAGAATAGTGTGTAAAGTGTATTGTATAAACAATTTATGTTTATATCTTCCGCAATAGTAATAGAATAATTGTACCAGATCCGTGGTGATTTGGGACACGAATTTGGGGCTGTTACAGTTGGTATCAAAGCTGTTGGTTATGAAGCTTAGGTAGGAATACCTGAGACCAATAACCGCAGTGATTAGGATAAGTACTAGCTCAAATAGAGTTAGTGAGTCGATAAGATTCAAAGACGAATCTCGGCGAGTTATAAAGATACGGAGTTCCTTAACTCTGATAATAAAGTTGAACAGTAGTGATGAGTAAATCAAGTCTAAAAGACTGAAAGTACAGTGATAGGAGATCGTAAAACAAAACGATCAAGATACATAAATGAATCGTAATATATACGATGAGATCACCATGTGATCTGCTAAAGTTATGATATGGGAAAAGAATCAATCTGATGATTGGAAAGTTTACAACAAGATTATTGTGTATCAGTTGTGCTATGAATTGGTACAGATTCAAGAAAGGATTATGAATACGGATTAAATAAAATTCATATTGAGAAGGGGGTTAAGATTAGGTGGGGATTTCAATTGAGGAATCATGTCGGTAGTCGAGTTGTATGGTTCCTTGTATGGGCATGCAATTGTACTTGGTGTAAAAGCTACTTAGTATTTGGCATTGATAATCATTGAAATGTTGTGTCGCGCTATTTGCTATATGCATGTTAAGAGGGTGATTCATTTCTCATGTATATAACATATAGATAGGTCATAGATAGAGAATATAGGGTTAAGTACGAGTTCTTAAAACTCATACTTATGTGACATTCTTGACTCATAGTTATATGAAATGTTTATGGACCCCTCAGTGAATGGACGCCAAAGGTCTGACTAGGGTAAGTTCTTAAACTCATATAATTGTGCCAAGCTTATTAACTCATAAGTGTGGTTTGATGAACTGCGTATAGTTGTGTGTGAACGGAGTATTGAGGATTATAGGAATAGATAGACTATTTAAGCAAATGATTATTAGTGGAGACATAAGTTTTCCAAAACTCCTAGCTATGCTAGACTTCGAAATTTTGACATAAAGCTAAATACGCACTACATGCTTTTAAAAAAAAATGTAGACTCGTAATCATTTTTGAAACGGTTTAAAGTATAGTCTATGCTACTTGTTTCAGCTAGACGAAGATGATTTGAAAAATCAAAAGTTATTTTATTTATCACTTATGTACCATATAACCTGGTGCAGAGATGATAAAAAGGTGATGGAGTTGTAAATACAAGAATACTTAGTGTGAATTTGATCTAAAATTGCTATTCTACTATGGTATGATGTGTTATGACGAAGTCATACAATGACGGCATCCTCAAACGGACTATTAATACAGTACGGTATCATGACATCATTCTCGAAAATGTTTTCAAAATTTTAATTTACCAACGGGGTTTGGCTACACCTAAATAATTCGATTGAATTAAATTATTGATACGAGTCTACGGTATCCGATTCAGCTAGACTAATGTTTATGAAAACTCTAAGTGTTCATTGAAAGAAATTTCTCGAACCAAATTGTGGTTGTGCTGAATCCTATAATAAGACTGAGGTGAACTATGTTGTTTGGATAAATAATCCAATCAAGTAGCGTAAGTATTCGCTAGACATGATTAATACGTTATGCATGGCGTAAGAGTACAATAGGCTAATCACCTAAAGTACTAGCAACGGTAGTTTACCTTCTTTGTGATTGTAAACATACCAAGTAATGTATAGTTTTGCGGTTTGAATACTGTTAAAACTATGTGTTAATGGTCTATATGACCCTTCAGCATAATTTGAAAACTTTTACTCTTGTGAGTGGTGTATTGGGTAGCATGTGATGATGTGTGTGAATGGTGTAAGCAGTACGGTGTAAGGTGTAAGGTGAATTTCGGGGACGAAATTCTTAGAAGAAGAGGTGAATGTGACGACCCGAGAATTTAGAAAATTTATTAAAATCTTAAATGATTGATTTAAGGTCAAATACTGAACCTGAGCATGGAAAATAAGTGTATGCGTTTGATATTTTTGGGAAGGAATTTTGAGGGTTTCAAAATTCTGTGAAGGATTTAGGTGAATTATTCAGGATTAAGTATATATGTGAATATGTTCTGTGTATATGGATATGTATGTGTTTAGAATATGGTTAAGGGTCAAGGGTTGACCAGATAAATTTTATCAGTGTCAAACCCTAAGTATATATTAAGAACGACAACGTTTTGTTAGAAAACCCTAACGTTTGATAAGAAACCCTAGAAACCGGTTCTGAAACCCTAATTTCAGTTTCAGGAATCCAAACCCTAATTCAAAAATTAGAACCCTAATCTAGGAATTTAAAGAATAATTATAATGCTTAAGTGCTATTAATTATGATGTTAATCATGGTAAAGCTTAATTAATTAGCAAACCCTAATTTCCTTAATTATTATGTTAGAAACCCTAATGCACAATTGTGTATTTAATTGCTAAATTAGCAATATTAATTAGGAAACATTAATCCTAATTTTCAAGTTATATGTAATTAGAAAACCCTAATCTAATTAGGAAATCTAATTTCTAAAATTAGAAATATTATTTTCTATGTAAAACCATAATTCTTGGGTTATAAACCCTAATTCTTGGGTTATAAACTCTAATGTATAAAGTTTAACCCTAATTGCTAAATTAGTAATTTTAATTAGGAAATAATAATCCTAATTAGCAAGATTGAACTTCGTGATTAGGAATCTTATTATAATTATAAAATCCTAATTACAATTTAGAAAAATGTTAATTTTCTAATGTTGAAAACCAAAATTGGAAATTTTAGAAATCATTTTGCTAAAACCTAAAGGGTTAAACCCTAAACCCTAAAGGTTTGTATCAATTGACCTTTATGCCATTAAAATTAAATGCTAAATAACTAAACTAGCCATCTTGCATTATTTATTAGGTTACTTGTAAGTTATGTTCTAGTGTGTGTTGTTCACCAACCCTAAACCCTAGACATGTGACTTATATCACCAAATCAGCAGCTATATTAGCTCCATTTAATGAATCAAAGAGATTAAAAGAGAGAAAAAGTCATAAAAGTTGTTCATTTGCTAACTTGCTCTCCCACAACACTCTCTCTCTCTCTCTCTCTTCATATCCGAAAATCTAAGGTAGATCAGTCACTTATACAGCCTTAGATCACCCAAGAACAGAATCCGAGATCAGATTCAAAGATCTAAGCTTAGAAGGTATATGAACCCTAAACCTAGAAATCTCATGATTTGATGTTAAATGTTGTTGTTGATTTGTTAATGTTGTGTATTATGATGTTATTTAGTGATCTGGGTTGTTAAATCCCAGATCCATAACATCAAAGTGCTCGAATCTAGCATTTTTAGAAATCTGGAAAAGTTGAAATATATGGCCTGACAAGCTAATGTCAGAGTCCATAGATTCTTCTCCATTGTTGATTTTTGTGGTTTTATGTTTTAGATTTGTAGTTTGGTATGCGCTCTTTCATCTGCAAGTGAAATCAAAGTCAGTTAATGTGTAGATTTAATGTTATACTCGGTCAAAACCCGTTGACCGGGCATGACCGAGTACATTCTGGGTAACCCAGAAGTTTGAAACCAGCGTCTGACAAGTTTTGCAAAGCCTAGATCTATCAGGTTGTTTGTTGTTTGTTGATTTTGTTGGTGGATCCTTGTAGCCTGTCATCAAGACTACATATGAGAGCAATTATATTACTCAAAACATGATCACTATAGAAATTAATCAAGGTCAAACTACATTGACCGATTTGCTTAAGAAGGTTTCTGGGAAACCTAGAACCTTCAAAAGCCAAAAATTCTAGTGTGGTTTGACCACCCTTAATCTGTTAATATGTTTGATGTTATGATGATATGATGCTATATAATTGTAACCTAACATGTGTTCTTCAAGATCGAACCTTTAGATCACACAAACAATGCATAGACTGCAAGTTACAAGGATTGAAAGGTAGCACCTCGACTGTTCTTCAATTTCTGGAAAACCCAGAAATTGAAGAACAGTGTCTGACAAGATTTGGGAGGCTTAGATCTTGCATATTTTATTTTTTTTGGCCATGAAACTTGCCTTATGTTATAGTATTACATCAATACTACAAACATATTACATTAGATTTCCTAGAAACCTTCTGATCAAGGAATTAAATATAGTCAAAAGTACTACCGCTAACTCGACATGGTTTTCTGTGTTCTTGCTCAAGAACACCAAGAACACCTTTAGCGATGATTTGTCGCCTAAGCCACTTTTAGCGACAGCTTTATTTACGAAAATTAATTATTTTAGTTAATAAATAGAAAAATGGTTTTAATTATTAAAATACATATTAAATTATGAAAAATTATTTTAAAGTCCTAAAAATAGTTTTTAATTATTTTGTGTATATTTCAAAATATTTAATATTTTTGGAATATAAAAGGTATTTATTTATTTAATTATAATATTAACTAAATTATTTAAAATGGTTTTAATTCATGAAAAATCATGAAAAATTATATTATGGTGTTAGAAAATATTTTAAGTTATTTTTGATGACTTTTAATATTTTGTGATGGATTTCATCAATAATTTATTATTAATGGAAATTAATTTATTTAATAAATATATTAAATAAAATATGGAAAAATAGAATTAATGATTTAAAAATCATATAAAAATGATTTATGTGTTATAAAAATATTTTTTAGGTTATAAAATATAACTTTTGATATTTTTCATGAAAATATTAATATTTTAATATTAATATCAATTATTGAATAATGGATTTAATGGTTTAAAAATCATATAAATACGATTTTAAAGTATTAAAAATACTTTGTGATATTATAATTATATTATAATCTAATGTTATGATTTTTCATTAATATTTAATGATAAATGAATATTAATGATTAAGGAATTATGTGGTATTTATATTATATAAATACAATATTAATGATTGGAAAAATCATTTTAAATGGTAATAATTATCTGGAAATTATTACAAGTCTGTGAAAAATGTTTTGACTCATAATATGATTATCTAAGATAATTGTTAAGTGTTAAGGCAGAGTTTAATTGAACTTAAACTCATGAATTGTCCGACTAGACCATCGGGATGTCATATTTGTGTTGGTTTCAACTCAGACTTAAATAGTTTGACTTGATACCGAGTCTTAGGTAGTTTGTGGACTGATAGGGCTATGTGTTATGTGTTTAGGTAATTTTATAATTATATATATAATAGTATTATATTGTGATTATAGTATTCTAATATTAGAGATCTATATTACTAATATTAGGTCTTCGGATAAAGCGATATAAATTGCGTAGTGGTAATCAACAGTTCAGGCAAGTTTTACTTAACTCTACTAAGAGTTGTTTCATTCAAATATGATTATGGTTAATCATTGCTGATTGCCTTGGATAATTTTACTCTGTACATATTGCATGTATAAGTCAGGTATGAAAGGCTGATCACCTTCATTACCAGTTGGTCCAGATATATTTGTTCTTGTTCAATACTTGTTCAGTCAAAAGTTTATTTGTGCTAGTTCTCAATTATATTGATGAATTATCGCCAGCTTATTATTCAGACTCTTTCAATCATGATATATCTTTAAATTGTATTTAAACTTGCTGGGAAACTTTCATGCTCACCCTTGCTATATCATGATAAACATTGCGAGATAAAGGCGAATGCGTTCGGGATACGTGGAAAAAAGATAATGCCAAGTTTAGCTTGGGATAAAATATGCGGCTAGTTTGTAATAGTATAGTTGGATAATAATGTTATGTGTTAGATAGTTTATAATTTGTGTATAAGTTAAGGTTACTCGATTTTGGGGAATAGTGTGTAACGTGTATTGTATAAACAATTTATGTTTATATCTTCTGCAATAGTAATAGAATAATTGTACCAGATCCGTGGTGATTTGGGACCCGAAGTTGGGGCAGTCAAACAGGTACACCGTGCCTTGAAATAATTTCCTTCACATACTGTTTTACTAACCGATCTAGTGTAAACTGAATCTTGATTGGCAAAAAGTGTGCCGATTTCGTCAATCGATCGACAATAACCCAAATGGCCTCGTAACCTTGCTGTGTCGTTGGAAGACCTACCAAAAAATCCATTGTGATATGCTCCCACTTCCATTATGGTATTTCCAACGGTTGTAACAATTCGCTTGGCCTTTGATGTTCAACTTTAATTTTCTGACACGTTAAGCATTTCTTCACACACTCAGCCACATCCCTCTTCATATTCGGCCACCAGAAATGATGTTTAAGATCTTGGTACATCTTTGTACTCCCAGGGTGAATCGAATATCTTGAGTTGTGAGCTTCACTCAAAATTTCTTCTTTAACTTCTGGTACTGGTGGAACCCAAATTCTCCCTTCGAATCTAAGTAACCCTTCCGAATCGATTTTGAATTTGCTTTCCTCACCTACAGATATCTTCTATTATATCTTTTCGCAGTCTTTATCCTGAAGTTGTGCATTTCTCACCGTATCCACCAACGTTGAACTATTTCCCATATGGAATAACTTTTCATCAGATTCTATCGGATATTTAATTTCCAACTCCATCTTAGCCATTTCCGACACTAACTTTTCTTGATTAGTTAACATCATTAACTTCTCCCGTCCCTTCCTACTTAAGGCATCAGCAACAACATTCACCGTCACAATCATAATCTTTGATCAGCTCCAACCATCTTCTTTGTCGCATGTTAAAATCTTTTTGTGTAAAGATATACTTCAGACTTTTATAGTCGGTATATATCTCACACCTCTCTCCATAAAGATAATGTCTCCAAATTTTCAAGGCAAATACCACTGCTGCCAACTCTGAGTCATGAGTCGGATACCCTTTCTCGTAATCTTTCAACTGACGTGATGCATACGCAATAACTCAGTCGTTCTGCATAAGCACATAGCCTAGTCCTTTATGCGATGCGTCACTATATACCACAAAATTTCTTGTATCATCAGGCAACGACAGCACAGATGCTGAACTCAACTTCTTTTTCAATTCTCAAAAACTTTCCTCACACTTCTTTGTCCAAACAAACTTAACCTCTTTTCTAGTTAAATTCGTCAGCGGAGTCGCGATCTTGGAAAAGTCTTGAATAAAATGCCGATAGTAACTCGCCAATCCTAAGAAACTCCTCACTTCTGACGGTGTCTTCGGCTGATCCCAAATTATTACCGCTTCAACCTTTGACGGATCTACCGAAATTCGTCCTTATAAATAACGTGCCCGAGAAACTGTACACGTTCCAACCAAAATTCATATTTTGAGAAATTAGCGTACAACTTCTCGTTTCTCAATGTCTCCAACGTCGCCCTCAAGTGCTCCACATGTTCTTCCTTGGTTTTGGAATATACCAATATATCATCAATAAACACCACCACAAATTTGTCTAAGAATGGTTTAAACACCCTGTTCATCAAGTCCATGAACGCTGGAGGTGCATTGGTTAAACCAAAAGATATAACCAGACACTCATAATGACCATACCGAGTTCTGAACGTTGTTTTCGGTACATCCTCCGGCCTCACCTTTAGCTGATGATAACTACTTCTCAAGTCTATCTTTGAGAAATATCTCGCTCCCTTCAACTGATCGAACAGGTCATCGATCCTAGGCAATGGATACTTATTTTTAATCATGACCTTATTCAACTCTCTGTAATCAATGAAGAGCCGCATCGATCCGTCTTTCTTCTTAACAAACAACACTGGTGCTCCCTATGGAGAAACACTTGGCTGAATAAACTTCTTATCGAGCAATTCTTGCAATTGCACAATCAACTCTTTCATTTCTATCGGGGCCATTCTGTATGGTGCCTTAGATATCAGAGTCGTTCCTGGTAGTAAGTCAATCACAAACTCGATTTGTCAATCCGGCGGAAGACCCGGCAAATCGTTTGGAAATACGTCTGCAAAATCTCTTATGATCGGTATTTCTTCTAACTTCACACTCTTCTTCTGTGTATCGACGATGTAGGCTAAATATCCTACACATCTTTGTCTCAACAACTTCTTGGCTTGCATCACCGTCAGACAACTTGCTTGTCGAGGTGACTTGCTACTAAAGAACATAACTTTTGACGGAGTCATAAGGTTAACACACTTCCTTTGGCAATCAATTACTGCTCCATAATTGAATAACCAATCCATTCCCAATATAACATCAAATTCACCAAGTCTAATTGGTATCAAATCTATCATCATATCATGACCTTTTATAACCACTCTACAATTCCTATATATGAATTTAACAAGAATCACTTTTGTATTTGCAATCTCTATACTTAAGGGAAATTCTAATTCTTCTTGAGGCAAATCTAAGTTCTGAGCAAATTCATCGGATATAAATAAACAAGTAGCACCCGAATCAAAATAGTACATAAGCATTAATACCATTAATCGGACTGATACTTGACACCATATCCTTAGACTGTACAGCTGTGACGCCCCCAAAATAGGTATACACCACACCCATTCTGAGTCGCCAAATACATGGTACAGAAAGCAAACTACAACTTCAATAATACAATTGTCGTGCAAAATACGACAACACATACTGTGAGTTTAAATACAAATATTGTCTTCTAGACAATATCAACACTCAAATAAGTCCTCATTACAATTATTCATACACTATTTTACTGAAATAGTGAGGACTGCTAAAACATCTTTCTAGAACCATCACTCCATACCCCGACTCGATCCTGCTATGTTCTCACCTCCTGAGAAGAAATGGAACAAAAAGGAAAAGGGTGAGCTCAACTAGCCCAGTAAAGAATATTATGACTAAAATAATATACAACAAATTATCATTAGTCTTCAACAGGGAAAAATCTGATAGAATACAATAGACAACAAATTTTAGATCAACAACTGCAGCGGAAACAACAATCCATTAGAAGAGTCACATAGAGAATGAATTCTATTATCTTCTAAGATTTAAAAGTCCATCATCAATATTTTATCCCTATAACATCAATCAATATACATCTTTAATCAAATATTCATCTTTCCAGTACAGGCCAAAGATATTCATTTATATCACCAGTCGGTCATGTTCATCTCAACACCTGTTCATCTTTGCACTACGGGCCAAAGATATTCATCAGTTAATCATTCATCTTTGCACTAAAGGCCAAAGATATTCAGTAACATCATCATTTAAGACTGAGGATGATGAAAATATTTCAAAGAAAACGAATCCAAGGTGAGACGAAAGGACAAATATTAGGGATTCGTAGAACATTTATCCAAGATCACTAATACTTCATAATAACCAATTTTGAAGCAGAATTCAAAAATAACGATCAAAACATGGATACAATCAAAGATAGTAGCCAAAATAGACATCTTGGACATAAAGGAAAATTTTTATTTTTTGGTGAATAGTGCCGTATTCGTGAATAGTGCCATATACGTGAATAGTGCCGTATACGTGAATAGTAACCCCGACACAAAAAGTTCCAAATTTAATTAAAATGTTCACCAATATTTTGGCATAATGATATTGAAGAAAATAATATCATTTAAGAAGAAAATAACATCCCTTACCTTAAAATAACTAGTATTTCCGATCGTAATATCTGGATAGAAAGTCAAGGAAGCTTATAATTTAACAAAGAACTCTCAAAGTATATATAAATACTCACAAAAATACGCTTTCGATAATCTAGAGAGAAAGAAAACTTGTTTCTGGTGTGATTTTCAATTCTAACCTAAGCGTCTATTTATAGGAAAATGATAGAACGCCATAGGAGACTAAAATAATAAAATATTATTATTTCTTTCTTTTTTCTCTACGCACAACTTCGGAAAAATCAAGCATTCCATCTTGGAAGAAAAAAATAACAGCCCATGTGTATTCAAGACCAACCAAAAGTGGGTCTCACCCATAAATTAATAAAAATCATCAACGGGTGAAATAGCCCGTTTATCAGAAAAATACGAATTTTATGTCCATTCCACACGAAATCGAATTCTCTACAACTTTGTAGCTTTGAGTTTTTCCAAATTCCAACTAGAAAATATCCGAAATCAATAAACGGGTGAATTTTAATACCTCCATTCCGATAAAATACTGATAAAATACCTCAACATTAATTCCTTCATTTATAACCACATAAATAAATCCATCATTTATATCTACATCAAATAAATATTTCCTTATCATATAAATCAATAATTAATTATTCACAAATAATATTACAGAAATCATAATTATGACAACCGTGTCGCTCCTCAGAAAGATGGGGCTTTCAATAAGGATTTATCCTTATCAAGCGCATGAATTAGGGGACCAAACCTCTCCTCGATGTAACTTTCTAGACATTACCAATAATGCTATCTAATAATATTATTCAAATAATATGAATTATTGATCTGATAATGGGAAATACCGTGTCGTGACAATTATTGAAACAACAATAATATAAACTATCAGCAAAACAATTATTGAATCAATAAAATAAAATATTGAACAAAGAATTCACTGTAACAATTATTGAGTAAGGCCTTCTATGTATGCGAATCAATAATTCAACAATACTGTCTTCTTGTGCAACCACACATATAATCGTATTTTTTAACCACCGGTATTTCAACAAAGGTTAATTCAGAATAACTACGCCATTATTCATAAACACTCAAACTTTGTCGTTTTCTTCATCCGATAGTTATTCTGTTATGGGGCCCACAAATGACTGCGTCGTCGTACGAATATTCCCCGACAAAAAGAATATTCCACGACCAAAAGAATATTCCCCGACAAAATGAATATTTTATAACCACTTGCTTATTTTGTAAAATTTGCATATTTCACCCATAACCAAAACATTATATCAAATTAACACCTTATTAATTTAGAATAATGAATAGAGAAAATTCAATTTTATTTATAGAAAGCTGGGCTCTTACAACAGCATCCTGCATGGTCATATTGAAAGTCCTCGCAGTGGGTCGATGATTGTGCTGGTCCAGTGATAGTCAATGCACCACCATTGTTGTTATTTCCTTTACCGCCACTTGCACTTCCCGCTGACTTCTTAGGGCAATCACGACCTATGTGATCCTTCGAACCGCAGGTAAAACATTCTGCTTTCTTTGGACTAAAACAGTTCGGTGCAAAGTGTCATGACCACATTTGAAACACACCCGCTTTCCCTTCAAACATACCCCAGTATTGTTCTTCTCGCAAGTTGCACAAGCCTAAAACTATTTCTTCTGCTGATTTCCCTGTTGTCCTCCCGCAGTCGAATTCTCGCTCCATTTCGTCTTCTGATTATTACTTCCAACATTACTTCCACCAGCCTTGTTCTCATTGTCACTCTTCCTCTTCTTCTGTTCTTGGTTCTACATGGTCAAAGCATTGCTTCCACCTTCCGCGATAATTTCCTTCTCCAGTACAGCCACAAACGTATTCAGTAGGAACATTGAAACCTTGCTGTAAAGCTAGGGCTTCAATCCTTGTTCGAATCTTCTCGATTTACGCTCGTCGGTATTGACTTGATAAGTGGCGAACCTTTCAGCTCGTTAAACTTCGCAGCATATTCTGGCACCGTCATCGTTCCTTGCTTCAACTCCAGAAATTGCACTTCCAGCTAATTTTGAGAACTTGCTGGAAAGTACATTTCAAAGAACATCTCCTTAAATCTATCCCACGCTATCACTCCTTGTCCTCCACGAACCTTGTTTGCCTGCCACCAGTAGCTAGCTTCAGACTTCAGCATGAACGTTGCGAACGCAGTCTTCTGATCTTCGTTAACTCTAGCAACGTCGAACACCTTCTCCATTTCCATGATCCAGGTTTGGGCTTCCACTGGATTCATAGGCCCTTGAAATTCTGGCGGTCCAACCGTTTTGAATTATTTAAAAGTCGTGACTTGAGCTTGCGGTTGATTCACAGTGCACCCGTCAATAAAGCTACCAACTGCTAAACCAGATTAGCGTTAGTCTCATTGTTATTATTGGTAGACCCCTCAGGAGGTGCTTGCTAATGTGGTTGTCTTCTTCTAAGAGGCATTTTCTGTTAAAATATACGCTTATTAGTTTCTTACCCAACTTCTTGAGTATTTAAAGTCTAACTTAAACATTCCAAGATTAAAGCTTTAACACATAGCATTTCAAATAAACTCTAATATTTTATGCATTCATAAAGTTTTAAAACATGATCAAGATAGCATAACCGCTATAAACATTCGCTTTCCTGAACTAAACATGTTTCAGGATTACATACTCATACTATCCCTTTATTTTTCTCAAAATAAGGGATTCACAATTTATTTATTCACATAATTAACCTCATATTATTATTTATCTTATTTTTTCTAGGCATATTAAGACGTCGTAAGGCTTCTCGACGCTCTTCCTCCATAATGCGATACGCCGTTCTGCGATCCATCACGAACCACGACGAATTCTCAAACTGAGGTGGATAATAGTAGACTCGATCCTGGGCCCTATCAATCACCAAATTAAAAGCATAATCCATCTCTTTCATCTTGGCTTTCTTTACTTGGACCATAGCTTCAGCACGGTCTGCACGTTGAGTCACCTTCATCCACGTATCCTCTGCTCTTGCACGCTTAGTTGATTCCTCCTTGAAATCATCTATCAATTTCTCCATGTCAGTCTTCATCTTCTCGTGCACTGCCAACAGGTCTTCATGCTGACCCTTTGTATGAACCAGATCCCACTCCGTGTTTCCAAGTTTTGAATCAAGTTCCTGAATCTCTACATCTTTCTGCTCCATCGAAGCATGATGCATCACAACTAACTCCTTCAGCTCCTCAACCTCGTCCTGCAACTCTATATTACGGTTATACAAAGCATCATACATCTCGGCTGATATGGAGTTTGGTGGACACTCCTTAGGATCCTCTTCCTCATCATCCTCCTCTACCTCCTCAAAACTAACCTCCTCGGATTGGTAACAGGCACATCCTCCTGGATCAACTGTTCTCGTACGACATGAATATCCCTGGACTCATCATCTATAGGTACCTGAGGTATCACCTCTCTAGCTAGACTGGATCCTCCTTCGTTAGACATCCTGACAACAAAATATTTTAAGTTTTTGCTAAATATTTTTCTATACTCGCGAGCACATAAGTTGTTAACACATAGCACATAATGTCTTTTATTATTTAACTTCAAAGGATACCTTAATCCATTCCTTAAAACTCGGTAAGAGTTAAACACCTCTATATTTTCTGTTTCCTTAAAGGTTACTTCCTAAGGTTTCCCCACCTAAGGTTCATAACCTAAAGCTTTGATACCAGCCTGTGACACCCTCAAATCCAGGTACTTCATTTCCATAGGATTTGGTGCTCACTTATCAAAACTATTACATCTAACTTCCCATCAATAAAGGATAAAGACATAATTTAAATAACTTAAACAATAATCTTTCCCGTTAAAGGGTTACATCATAATCTCAAAATAAATCCCAGGTAATCTAACCTAAAAATTATTACATCAGTTTGCGGAATACATCATAAAATAAAACAAGTCTTTAACATAATTCATTAAAATAAAATTCTCATAAGTCTTCATCATTTGGACATCTTGCCCTTGCCTTTGCTAGTCGACGTCTCATCAACTTTCTCCACTTTAGCTCAAGTGTTAATTGCAAGAGTGAGCAAACAAATGCTCATTGATATAGAAAGTAACAATAATGGTAACATGAAAGTGAACAACGAAAGCTGAACAATAAGGAACTTGTTCTACAAATCAAACTAGAAAACAAGTTCAAACTTTAATTATTTGAGGGTCTTAAGACCACGAACTATGTCCCCGATAGTTAGGTGTTATTACCCAACCTTAATAATACCATTTAGACTATACTTTAATTCTTTTCAACGTACTTAGGGGGATCAGCCCTTTGTACCATGTATTGTGCACAAACATCTAAACGTTACACGTACAAAATCCCCTATGTTAGGGTTGTTCATCTCAGTTTGAACTTAGAATTTCTGCACTAAAGAAATTTTAGTTTGGAACTAGCTTATTAATGTTTCTAGAATTTTAGAACACTATTCAAAGATAGATTAATTCAATCAATAAAGGCTTGCTTACTACTTGAAGGTTTTAATACAACGATAAAGCTTTGAGCAAGGTTATCAAAGTCAAAGATTGAATAACAATAATATATCATTGAGTAAACATGACATACATGTAAAGAGCTATAGAAGAGTTAAAAAAAGCTCCCTTGAATCAATGTATTAGAACAATATATGCTTTGAATAATAATTAGGAAACTAAATCTCGCTCAATGTAACGAATTAGGTTACATAATCTTGTACAAACATACACAAGATAGATTAAGCTTGCTCAACTTCATAAAGAATGTTAGGAACTTGCAGAATAATAATATAGGAATGGAAACTTGCGTGCAATATGAAAAGAATAAAGTTAGAAAGCTTTAAGCTTTGCTCAATGTAAAGAGTTAAGATTTAAGAACTTGTTCAATAATAACAAGGTAGAGTTAGAAAACTTGCCTTGATTGTAAGCTACACAAATGAAAATAATCTCCAATTATCCTACATATAGCATTGAAACCGCAACAACAATTAATCGCATGAATAATAACTTTAGGGTTTAAACCATCATTTAGGTCATAACCCTAACCTAGCACCTAACCACGTTGGTTAACACCTTAACAATTCTGAAATCACACTATGAATCTTATCATTTACATTTAACTTTTGAAAACATCCCATTTGGTTCATTACATAACTTATTCAAGTAATAACTTAAATTCTTTTACACTTTATATAAGAACGCATGACAATCTGTTATTGTAGTTTATATTATGCCTCAACATAAATAACATGCTTACAATACTAATATAAGTCCATTGTGTCCGACCAAGAACAAGCAGCACCTCACCGTCCCCAATTCGGTGTGGCACAATTATACTTACATTTAGGCTTGGGCCATGCCAAGTACTGTGCATTTTTTTTGCTGGTACACTTACAAGAAATTGCTTAAGCAAGTGTTCGAACAGACGCAGAGACAATGAAGAAACAATGAGCTGCTTTTAGCCCAACTAACACGAAAGTCACCCATCAAACGGTGATAACAACATGTAAAACAATTATACAACTATCATAACATGATTGCTAACATATTCAACCACTTAGCACAATTTAACAACAACTAGAACTATTTTAATTTCTCAATTTTCATGTTTTTCATATAAAACTTCCATTTTTGATAGTTTGTCCAAAAATCATCACTGTGAACTCGTTACTTGATCAAATCATTCCATTCAATATACGTTATGTTCGTATTTCAGTGAACTACCACATACAAGCGACAATTTATAGTTTGACATACAATTTGCCCACTAAAATTGGTACTCTACGCCATAATATAAGAACATAAACACTGTTATTTTCCTTTTCTTCCTACATCCAATTTCTCACAATTTGATAACTGATACAACACGCATACAAGATGACAACAGATTCTATAACTTCATACACACCATTTACACAACGCTTGAACAACAAATCCACAAAACCAGTTTACAGAGAATAGAAAATCACAAGTCTGAGAATTAGAATTAGTTATACCTTAATCTTTGATTATTGGCTAGCAAAAGATGACAACAAGGTTTATCAATCCTCTCCTTCCTCTTGAAATCTCAGAACAATCTCTCAAGCTCTCACTCTCAATCTCCTCTGTAATTCTCTCTTCCTTTACTTTTCTATGCTAGCAAGCCTAAGGAAAATAAGACGCATATGCCATATAACTGGCCTCTCCGACGTTCCTTATGTTTAAAAAATAAAAAGTCTGCATCAGTTGAATAAGCCAAAGGCCACAAGGCCTTGTTTGGCTGACCAAAAACTCCCACACTAGATTATTATTATATTATTTCTATTATATAGTTTCCATGTCACACCTTAATTTAGTTAATTTAAATAACCTTAGATTAGTTGATTTAAATTAGCTTATAATATTAATAATAAAAATCTTATTATCATTATACTTATAATTAATAAATAATTATATATCTAATTTAATTAATAAATTAGACACATCACTTTATTTAATTTATTTATTTCCATGAAATTAAACAATTAATTCAATTTAACTAATTTCTTAAATATTAAGCAATTGATTTAATTTAATTATCTCCTTAAATTAAATCCAACAAATAAAATTATCATTACTCGATTCAATTAACATGAATTAATTTAGCTACTAAATTAATTCATGACAATTCATAAAATATTTATTTTCCTCAATAAATAAATTATTTTAAATATTTATTTAATTCTATAAATATTTAAATTAAATTACAAATTTCTCGATCGTTACATATGTCTTACGTGTCAATGCGTAAAAGCAGAGCATCAGCGACCGAGTGGTTTACTACAACCATTGGAAATACTAGAGTGGAAATGGGAGCATATTACGATGGATTTCGTGGTAGGATTTCCAGTCACGCAGAAAGGTTTGGATACCATTTGGGTTATCGTGGATCAACTTACAAAGACCGCACATTTTCTACCTATCAAGTTCCGCTACAGTTTAAATCAATTAACAAGTCTGTACGTAGAGGAAATTGTTTCATGACATGGAGTGTCGATGTCGATTGTTTCTGACCGAGACCCGCGTTTCACGTCAAAATTCTGGAAAAGTTTACAGGAGAGAATGGGAACACAGTTACGGTTAAGTACTACTTATCACCCTCAGACAAATGGACAAAGTGAGCGAACAATATAAATAGTAGAGGACATGCTTAGGACTTGCGTGTTGGACTTCAAGGGAAATTTGGACGACCATTTACCCTCGATCAAATTTGCGTATAATAATAGTTACCATGCGAGTATCAACATGCCACCGTATAAAGCTCTTTACGGAAGGAAGTGCAGAACACCATTATGTTGGGACGAAGTTGGAGAACGACGAATACTCAGACCAGAGTTAGTATAAGAAATCGCGGATGTGGTGTCAGTGATAAGGGCCAAACTAGTAGCAGCTCAAGATCGCCAGAAGAAGTATGCAGACTTGCATCGACAAGACCGAGATTTTGAAGTCGGCAGTTTTGTATTCTTGAAGGTATCTCCATGGAAGGGAAAGATCCGTTTCGGCAAGAAAGGAAAACTGAGTCCAAGATTCATAGGTCCGTTCGAGATACTAAAGCGAGTGGGCGAAGTATCGTACAAAGTTGCACTACCACCTGAGTTGGAGCACATCCATAACGTGTTTCACATATCTATGTTGCGTCCATACAAGCCTGACTACAAGCACGTGATTTCGTATGAACCCATTCAAGTGGAGAAGAACTTAGCGTATGAAGAAATTCCTGTCCAAATTCTAGATAGGAAAGAGCAAACTTTAAGAAACAAAGTCATTTCTTCTGTAAAAGTGCTTTGGCATAACCACGATGTCGAGGAGGCAATGTGGGAGTTAGAAGATAGGATGATGTGGGATTATTCCCATCTGTTTGTGTAACCTTGTAGCAATTTCGGGACGGAATTTTTATAAGGAGGGGAGGATGTAATACTCGAGAATTTCCACGTATTATTAAATAAATATATTAAAGGAAATGAATATTTATTTGAATATGAACGTTTTCGTGTTATGAAATGAGATAACTCAATTATATTAAATAACTGAATAATTGAGGATATGTGTAGTTTTGTGATGAACTCATTAAAGCCTTCTGTGGCATGGTGATGGGAAATATTAACAGTAATATTAATTAACAAGGAAATAATAAATTAAACAATTAAGTAATATTAATTGTTAATTGTCGTTGTAGTATATTTATGGATTGTTAATTGATGTTAATGAGGGTTAATTAATATGTGATAATTAATTGTTATGTTAATTATTTGATAATGGTTGTGGTAGAATATTGATTAATTAATAATGGTAGTTAAATAATAATATATGATTATTATTGTTAGCAAATGTAATAATAATTAATGACTATATAGAGTAATCAATGAATAAAATGGTATGATTTATTTAATTTATGAAGACATGTGATATTATATAATTCTTGCAATTAATAAGAAGATGTGGTGTGGTATATTAGTATGGCTATGTAATATATATAAACTATATAATAAAGTGTAAGGAATTACAAGTTACATAAGCAATTATTTATGTGACAATAAGTGTGTATGGAAACATTAAAAGATGTACTCTGTCAAAGAATTTCAAATTATTCCAATAAGTGTGTATAACTGGGATAATAAAGTTTTAAGGAGATATTAAATTACTAAGTGGGTAATTAAATGGAGTCCATACATATAATAATTAAACTGGACTAATGTACATGGATTATATGATGTGAGTTCATAAATAATCCCTAACTCTCCATTGTGCAGTAACATTAACACATTAAAATTACATTTTGGGAATTTAAGAGAACAAAGTAAGCTTTATAAACACAATTATTGAGATTTAATACCCGTGTCCCATATTCAGTGTCCAAACCATACTCAAATAGTATTCTATATCCTCCTTGCATGAAATCAGTTGCTACAACTCCATGCTTATGATGGCTACAAGTTTGGGCAGTTGGCTAACTCTTCTTTATCCCACATTTCTTCTCAATTTCTGTTGGATCAAACCATGGTGTAATGCCATGAACTGGACACTCTATTCTCTATATAAAGCACCATTCCTTCTCTATTCTCTGATTGCTTGAATTGTCTGGTAAGTGTGAATTGATGGTGTGAGTTATTGAGCCTTGTAGAGGTATAATCAGAGTAGTGAGAGAGTTCAATTTAAGCATCAAGGAGGTATAATCCCTAATTTTGTTCTTAGTTTGAGTTTTGTCTAAATTCTTGCAATTGTATGAAATCTATGTTAATTGATGTAGAATAGCATGCCATTATGTTATTTGAGTTGGTACGCATGTTTTGGA
Source organism: Panax quinquefolius (assembly GCA_020205615.1). Classification (NCBI taxonomy): domain Eukaryota; kingdom Viridiplantae; phylum Streptophyta; class Magnoliopsida; order Apiales; family Araliaceae; genus Panax; species Panax quinquefolius. The sequence continues at coordinate 331,068 of JAINUW010000429.1, read as the reverse complement.
ACATGGTAGCTGGTCTGGTTGCAGGTTTTGCATCTCATGTGTTGAGGCTCTGCAGAAGCAGAGCCATTTTTTTCAGTCTGCTCGAAGTGGAGCAGCCACATAGCTTCCATAGGCTAATACCGCGCGGTCGCATGTGGTGTTGTTCTTAGATAATGATTTGAGGTTTCTGATTTGTTCTGAGCATGCAATGATAGTTAGGTTAAGCATAAAAATTACCCTAGCATGTGGTTAGATATTGTTTTGAATATAGGACGTTGTTTTAGCTTGATTTAAGTTAAGTTTTCAAGAAGACTTAAAGATTTGGAAAACTAGAAATCATGAACTTGAAGTAATGCACATTCTGATCTTGCAAGCATGTTAGTATGGTTTTGAAACACGTGTCAGACATACTAACTTAAGTATATGGATTTCTTAGCGAAGCATGATCATATTGGATTTAGTAGTAAGCTTTACTAATGAAAATGCGAACTTTGAACTTGAATGTTAATGTGCTACTTTGAAAGTTAGAATCTGAAGATTATGAACATGTTAGATGATACCCTTAGATGCACTCATGTATCATAAATGTATATATACCATGCTTAAGTATCGTAATTCAAGGAAAGCATAAATGAAGCATTTTCAAAACAAAATAATGTTAAATACACATATGTGATATAAATACTCACAAGCATGTCTAATATGAGTTATATGACTACTTTATATGTTTAAAAATCAAGCATGTTGACTTTGTGATTTCATAACCGTAAATGGCCTTAATTTGTTGAGATGACCAACTTAGAACCGTATTATACAAGACGGGACCTAGATTAAACTTGAAAAGTGTGAAAGGACCCTTAACATGTTAATATGTGTTATGTATGTAAGGATGTGCAAGCTAGGCCAAGAAAATAGTTACTCATTCCTGGTTTGAACTAGGAGCCGCGCGGCCGCGCGTCTCCTTAGTATAAATCAGGCGCGGCTGCCCCATTATATAAACTTGGAAAGTAACTTATATTATTTCTGAAGTATGTAGCATGCTAGTATAACGTCATTATGATTATGGCTGTTCGTGACACACTAACAAAGGTAGCTTTGCATGTTAACACCTATCCTAGCTTGAATTGACAAAGTGTTTTAAAATGACGATGTCTAACGAAAGATTCGAGCTACGTAATAACATACGTATAAGGTTTCTTGAGTTAGTCATGTGTGTACACTTGATCTATATATATCAAGATTGTTTACCGAAAATTTTTAACTAATGAATATCTTATATACATATTACATTATGTTAGGATTTGAAAGAGTATTGTTAAGCGATATTTTGGTAAACTGCGCTTGAGGCAAGTATCCTAAACCTTTGCATTACTCTCTTCAACGAATACCGTAAGAGTATCTAAACATTATCTCTTTGAATGAAAGTTATTCTATTTATTCGTTCAATCGAACAAATATGTTTAGACTCCTGTGAAAGTTATTATTCATGTTGAACTTAGTATTGTTCTTGAATACTGTGAAAGAGTCGATGCCATTTGATTCGGCTAGACTATATGCATGTTTATAAAAACTGTCCAAACTAATTGATTTGTGCAGAAATCTTGAAAACTGAGTTGGACCCTTTTGGTAAGGGGAGTGTATATCGTTGGAAACCCCAAACACGTGAATGAATATTATTGTGGTGTTATGCATAACGTAAAGTATTATAGTCTGATCATCTATAGTACTTGATATTTTTGGGTTATCAGTTTAATATTGGTAACTCTAGTTGAAGTTCAATGGTCCTTAGTGACTGCTCAGTATAAATTGCTTATCCAGTTGGATACATTGTTTGTCGTTGAATTCATATATATATGTTGATTTATATAGAATTGTTGTTCTCATTCCAAGAATTGTTGATATTCTTTATCCATGATGTTATTCTGACACTTTGAACTATCCTAGAAATGACACTTCGATATTTCAAACCTTGTGATATTATATCCTACAGCCTTGTTGTATATTACTTGCTGGGCAATTTGTGCTCATCCTTACTTATTTAAAAACTTTCAGTTAAGGAGGAACAGGGAGGTGTCTCTAGAACAGACAAGGACAAGGGCAAGGCTACCGACTAACTTGTTCCTTTATATTTAAAAACTATTATGTTATATTAAGACTATTTACAGACTATATTTAAACTTAAGTGGGATTATGTAATAGGTCTTTATTCGATACTATTATGTAATCTATTAAGTACTATAGGTTGCGAGACTTGGGGGAATAATTATAATAAATCATTGTACATTATTATAATTTAGATTTTCTGTTGTGAATGTATGATTTTAGTTAATATGGTAATACTTTGAGCACGTGATGAACCGAATTCGATTGACAAAGTGGAGGTTCGAATTTGGGGGTGTCACATACCCATCCCGAGTCTATACAGTCTCCGGTAAAGGTTCCAACCCATGTTATGGCTATGCTATTTCCCAAACCGATACCGGTTAGAGCAAAAGAGGTGTTATTCCTGATCCAAAAGTGGAAGAGAGGGAACGGAGATGTAAACAAGACATCGCCAAGAGTTTGTCTCATCTACGCATATATTTAAATAAATAAATAAATCTCATTCGATGCTATTGAACTTTATCTATCAAGTAGCACGTAATCTTTATCTTGCAAGGGTAAGCTTGACAGCCCAGCAATTCTAACAGTTTTTATGCTGCACATAGCATATAATATCATATTCAGTTCATGCATTCATAATCAATTAATATTTACTACGCATGTTACTTCTCATATAACAGGCATAGAGATTTACTTCACAAGCCTATCATCAAATATCAACTTTCAAATTTCATACATATTTCATATGCATTTCATATATATACATCAACATTTGTATAGTATAATATAGCTCAACTAAAAGTTATCTAATTCATATATTAAATGTAACGACCCCAAAATTCATACAATTTAATTATCGACTTCGGTCGTTAATAACACATCTAACTTCTGATTGTACATCATAATTCAATGTTAAGCTTAATAAAATGCGGAATAATTTAAACTTTTCTACCTTCTTACTTTAATTCACTGAATCAAAACCTTTATCAATCACATTTCTTTGAATCAAGTTATTTTATGATTCGCTTCATCAAAGTTATTATTTAGAAACTTACATTTTAATCCGATAATTCTTTACATAACAGATAACTCAAACTCGACAATTTATCATTATATAATCATTGTAACTTATTAAGTACATTTCTCAAAACCTTTATCTTTACCTACCTTTAAACCATGCTTAGCTTATTACTCACCTTATCAGAGTTAATAAATAAAACTTACATCCAGGTTCAATACCCTTTCACAACAAACAAAACTTAAACTTCATAACTCAACATCTATTAAAAATCATACATTGTTTGGAACCTTAAACATGGTTCAAATAATTATAACTCAGCTAAAGTGTATAAATCTTCAAGTATCATATCTGATTCATGTCTTTCAAGTAGCACATAACTTTACCTTGAATCTTTAACATGTAAAAGTGGTTATTTACAAGGTTGAGCTCGACAGTCCAGCAAAATCTAATAGTTTTCATGCATCACATAGCACATGATAACAAGCTCAACATATATCTCATAAACATTGGACTAACATAACAAACATGATGCATTTTATATAACAAATATAAAGATTGAGTTCCTTACTCAATCAACATTCATTATTCAATTAACGTAGTTATAAATTGACTTTAACATTTCATACTTTCAATATATATAGAACACATGATTCTTTTTGCAACAAATATTTAAAACAGCTCATCATCAAGTTCACATAACAAATAGAAACTGAAAGACTTGACTTGACCGTTGTTTACCAATAACCGTTTAATAGCTTACAGTTATCTACACTTCACGTGCCCTACACAATTATATAATCATACACATCAACTATTAGTCACATAACAATACATAGTAATTGTAATGTAAACTCTACTCCACATCTCATAATCCTTCTTATTAATCAATACACAATGTTCAATTTGATTGTATTAACTTTCGACTTATATCTCACTATATTTCATACTCGAAGTTCATTCAAGTGTTTAAGTCTTGCTAGGAATTATTATTGGTTTTATATTAAACCCATTTTATATCTTATAATATTCATTTCATTTGACTTAAAACACTTTTTACGTTCATTAACACTTATCACGACGTTTCGACGTTTATTCGTCACACGCCCGATTTGTCTCTCGTGTGTATGCTTACTATGCTTATACAACTTATCTAATACATCATTTATTAATGTTAAGCATCATTATGTTTACTAACATTCATGTTTTAAAACTTAGAACAACATCTTTTATCGTCAGAAGCACTACACATACATACGTGCATTCCCGACGCCCTCTGATTGCCTCCTAATATATATCAGCCCAAAAATGACCATTCTGACATCTGTTCCTGAACCTCAAATTGAAACACCTAAAGAACAAAAGTTGTAGGTCTACTCGTCTTCGTTCCGGATCATCTTGAATCACCTCAATCGGAGTTCGTATGAAAATGTTATGCTCGTTTTAGTAAAACATGTCCGGTTAATTTTTTTCAAAATTTGGCTAGATAGACTACCCCCCCCCAATGGGGTAGGGGTTTTTGTACTAGGGGACCCGCCGGGGCAGGGGTCCCTTTTGTATTTTTGCAATTTTTGATCTAGAACACTACAGAAAGCCAAATTAGGCCTACAAACTCCTTTCTAACAACCATACCAACCTACGCAAGGTGTAATATGTTTACAGAAACATAAACTAATATTTCTAACACGTTTCTAACCACAAACAACATAAACATCAAAGATTACAACCTTTAAATTTCACTATTTATATTATTTTGTCTTCTTTTGACATTCATAGCTAAATTCTTCACTGCGAATTCGTTTTACAAACAAAACAGTTAGTTTCAATTACATTGATTTTGTTTTTCATATATTTTCACAATCCATCGCCAATTTTACAATTATAACATAAACTCCTAACAAATTAGTCTCAAAATAGACCACAACTTATATATATATATATAACAAAACTCAAATTCTTCATTATTTAACCTATTTTCATGAATTTGATTATTCTAAAACTTGAATTTGTGTTACTCAACTTTCACATATGAATGAAAATATCATATTATTCAACACTTGACATAACCCTAATTGATTTCTTCATCAATTCATACTTCCATTATATCTAAAAAAACTCAAGAATCTAAAAACTAGAGGTTTAGGCTAGATTATTACCTTTGATTTGCTATAAAGCTTGAATAATTTTCTTGTTTCTTCCTTCTTTGATTCTCCAATTCCTCTTCTTCAATTTCATAGAACTATCAATTTCTCTCAAAGCTCTCTAACTCTCTTCTCCAACACTCTATTTTCTTTATTCTTAGGCTTTAGGAACAAAACACGTAACATCCATATAACTGTTATAAACATAATGTATATACATTATGGCCTCATCAGTTACAATAACAAAGGGTCACTAAGCCATGTTTGGCTAGCACCCAAAATCTCCTTTTAGCAATTATTTTTAGCAATCCTTCTTATCAACACCTGAATCTGCACCAGAGCAATCTGGTTTGGCACAAATACTCGAGAATGCTTGAATTCCATAAATATTTTTTATCATTCATCTAGTTGAATCAAATATCTTAGACTTCTATCAACAATTTGGACATCAATCGAAATAATTTAGCCAACTTAATTGACCTTCTTCATAATTTAAAAGAAAACCAAAAATTCTTTTATAACGTCTTGATACCGTACTAGATTAGTAGTACGTTGAGGATTCTGCCATTATGTGACTTTGTCATATTACATCACACCATAGTGGGCTGACGATCTTTTGATCACAACCAACACTAGGTTCGTCTACATTGATGACTCCATCGTTTACCATTTTTTCACCATATCAAATAATTCACATGGTTAGAAATACCTTTTTGAAAATTTTCAAATCATTTTTGTCTTAGCCGAAACAATTAGCATAGACGTATGGATAACGGTATTGTTTTTTTTAAAAATATCATTGGTTCAATCACATGATCCAATGTTTTTTAAGAAAACAGAAGTGCAAACATCAGCACGAAGTCAATAAATTTTGAAAATCTAGCAGAGCTAGAAGATTTAGAAAATTCATGTTTCTCCATCAACTTCAATCTTTACTACATTGCTTCATTTTACCAATCTTCAACACCATCAATGCTCACTATACAAACATTTCTAACTTCATAACATATATATACCCGATATAGTTCATCAAACTTACCACACTTTGGAAATCTAGGAACTTGCCATAATCATATGAGTTTAGGAACTTACCCTAGTCAGACCAGAGGCGTCCATTCACTGAGGGGTTCAAAAATATTTCAATAATTATGAATCATGAACATACCATAAGTATGAGTTTTAGGAACTAGCAACTTAACCTTATATTCTCTAACTATAACCTATCTATCTGTTATACACATGAGAAAAGAATCACCTTCTCAACAGGTATATAGCAAATAGCGCGACATAGACATTTCAATGATTATCAGTGCCAGAAACTAAGTGGTTTTTACACCAAGTACAATTCCCAGCCCATAACAAGGAATAATACAACTCAAATGCTGACATGGGTCCTCAATTGAAATTTCACCTAACTCGATCTCATTCTTAAATTTCTCTTTGCTCGATACGAATTCTTCGTAAATCATCATATATAACTCCTAATGAGTTCATATCGTAACATTTCATAGTACATTCTCTCATAGCGTCAAGCTATACACACTTAGCTGTTACATACAATTTATCACTTCATAGCTCAATCCGATCATGTCATGATCATCAATTTACCTTAGGGTTCTTTCCCAATTATCAATAAAACTTCATTCGAGTTCATTCTTATTATTTTTGTCATCTTTATCTTATAGACACCATCTTAACATTTTTATTACCGGAGTTAGGAAACTCCTGAATTCTCATTCTCTTAGATACTTCAAGATTCTTCTTTGAATTTTCGCTTATATTTTAATCATTATCTTTTTTTTCTCTCTCTCTCTCTCTCAGGTTATAGCCTAAAGTACACTTACCTAAAGTTTATAACCTATAACTTTGATACCAACCTGTGACGCCCCCAAATCTAGGTCCCTTCGAACCTCGGATTAGGTCCGCCACGATACTACTATCGTCAAACTATTTATATCTTTTATTCAACTTAATAAAAATAACTTTGCTTATTATAATTTAGAATATAAATTCTTTCATTTCCAGGATCTATGTAATGACCCCAAACTATTATAAGTTTCAAATCTTGGTTATTTACCATTCTTGTCTTACATCATATTCGATGTAATAAAAATATGCGGAATAATTTAAACTTTTTCAATCTCCTTAAAAATAAATCTCTTATTGATATCTTAACTTGAATCAATTACAAATCCCTGAATCAAATTATGTTATGCTTCATTCTATTCAATTACTGTATAAATTTTTACATCTCAAATCGATTTCCTCTAAGTACCGTCTAGTACAACTTTACAACTTAACATGTATTACACATCTCAAACTACTATCATGTACATCTCCTAGAACCTAAACATGGTTCAAGGGCATATATTTAAATAAATAAATAAATCTTCTTCGATGCTATTGAACTTTATCTATCAAGTAGCATGTAATCTTTATCGCGAGTTCCTAACCTGCAAAAGTGGTTATTTGCAAGGGTGAGCATGGCAGCCCAGCAATTCTAACAGTTTTGATGCATCACTTAGCATATAATAGCATATTTAGTTCATGCATTCATAATCAATTAATATATATTTACTACGCATGTTACTTCTCACAAAACAGGCATGGAGATTTACTTCAGAAGCTTATCATCAAATATCAACTTTCAAATTTCATACATATTTTGTGAGACCCCGAATTTTATGAAATGAAAGTATTCAATTTTTTTATAATTATTCTATTTAGTAAATGGTTAAATTGATAAAAGGTTAAAGTTAAGGGTGATATGTGAAATATTTTCAAAGTAAGCAAGTTGTCATAAAATATCTGGTAGTAAAAGTATAGTAATGCGCGTGGTTGCATAGTAGCACACGGTATTGATTATTGATGCTTACGTAAGAAGTCACTCAGTTATACTCAATTATTGCTACATGAATTGTTTGATCATATCTCTCATATTATTGATTCAATTATTGTCACAAAGATCACCGGCATAATATGTTATATTATTAAATCAATAATTGAGACGACAAAGTTATTCATATTATTATTTGCAATATTGACAATGTCTGTAAGTTCTGTCAAGGAGAGGTTTGATCACCTAATTGCGCGCCAATAAGGAGAAATCCTTATCAGAAAGCCCCCTCTTTCTTGAGAACGATCTGGTTGTTAAATATTGTGCGTTATAATATTAATGATGAATAAGTTCGTGTTGATTAAAGATGAAATTGATAGTTCCATTGTGTGGGAATTATTAGTGTTAGTGGAAATCGACATTTATTTCGATAATAATTGATGTCTGGAGGTTATATTGACCAATCGGGTAATTCACCAGATAAATGAGCAATTAATTGCTATTAATTCACATGTTTATAACTATGTGTTCACATGTGTGTACTATTGATTCACATGATTTACTATTAGGGGAGTTGGTGCAAGTTTGATAATACTTGCATGACAAAGTTAAAAATGGAGGTATAGTTGAAGGTACTATACTATAATTAATTTTGTTCACATGTTTAGAACTATTGAGTCACGTGATTTACTATTGATTCACATGATTTACTATTAGGGGAGGTGGTGCAAGTTTGATAATACTTGCATGACTAAATTAAAAATGAAGGAAAAGATGAGGGTATTATACTGTAATATTTCGAGCCCCAAAATGTGCAATTATGGAAACTATATTTTTCTATAAATAGAAGTTCATTCCTTCATTATTTTTCACCAATTCACTAAGTCTCACAAGAGCAATTATTATAGAGAAACTATAAAGAGAGAAGCTATAGAGAGAAAGAAGAAGTGAAGTCTGCTACTTCACTATTCCAGTATCCAGTCTTCTTCTGAGATAAGGGATATTATTATTATAGTAAGGGGTATTATTCTTTTGTATTCATGAAGAGAGTTATTTTCTTTCAATACTCATTAGGGTTGTTATTCCATTCTTTATTATTATGTTGGAATAACTCGCTCATGCCAAGTAATTTGCATACATGGTGAAATTTTTTGTTATTCCATTCTTTATTATTCATTGGAATAACTTTCTCCAGGCTTGATCTATCGCATGCACAGTGAATTTTGTAGTTATTCCATTCTCTATTATTCTCATTGGAATATCCTGCGTCTGTATGCGATTACGCATTTACCTGGTTCCATTCTTTATTATTCTCGTTGGATATCCTCACATGCATGCGGATTCTTTAATGACGGTTCTATTCTTTATTATCCTGTTGGAATAACTCATGCATGCGGTCTATCGCATGCCCGGTGAATTCTTTTGTTATTCCATTCTTTATTATTACATTGGAATAACCTATTTATGTGGATTACTGCATGCATGGTGAATGATCCTTTGTATTCATTCCTTATTAAATTGTGGAAATGATCATGCAGGTGGATTATTTGCATGGTGGTAAAAATCCATTTGCGAGCCAGTATATTCTATTATACTCGTATGAGATATCATTTCTTTTGTACTCGTCATGGAATATCATTTTCTTTGGTATTTTTTTACGAGTTACTATTCACGGGTTACTATTCACCCAGTTACTATTCACTCTAGTATTATTCACTCAGGTATTCGGGGCACTTTTTGTGTTGGAGTACTATTCACGAGTTACAATTCATGGGTTACTATTCACCCAAATCACTATTCACCTGAATATTATTCACTCGAATATTTGGGGTACTTTTCATGCCGGGGTACTATTCACGAGGTACTATTCCTGAAATACTATTCATAGGGTACTATTGTGGAGTACTATTTACCCGAAAAATATATTTCTTTTTGTCCAAATTATTTTTGGTACATGAATATTATATTTGAATTTTACTCCACAAAGCAGTATCATATTGACAATTTGGATATTTTTAAACTCTGGATAAATTTAAAGTCTTTAATATTTATCCTTGATTTCGTTTGATTAACGCTTATATCATTGTCATCATCCTCATGCTTATATTATGATGAAAGTCATCTTTGGCTTACGTGCAAAGATGGACTGTTGATTATTTGTTTTATAGTTGTATATCTTTGGCTTACGTGCAAAGATAGACTGTTGATTATTGGTTTTACAGTTGTATATCTTTGGCTTATATGCAAAGATGGACTGTTGATTATTGGTTTTATAGTTGTATATCTTTGGCTTACGTGCAAAGATGAACTATTGATTGATGAGTATCTTTGGCTTATATGCATAGATGAACTGTTTATTGGTATGATTATGACCAGGGATCATTCGGTATAATCATGACTCGTAATGTTATAGATGATGTGGTAAAAGTACTCATTGGCCCGTAGTACATTGATGGACTGTTATTGGTATGATTATAACCAAGGATTATTCGGTATAATCATGACCATTGATGATTACATGAATATCCTTGGTCGTAGTGCAGGGATGATTAGATGATGTGGATTATTTATTAAGATGAGTCTCAGAGATAAAATATTGATTATACACTTTTAATTCGTAAAAGATAGTAGATATCATGTTCCACTTGACTCTTCTAAAATACAGTTGTATGTCTTTGGCCTGTAGTGCATAGATGAATTGTTAATGAATATCTTTGGCTGTAGTGCAAAGATGAATTAATTAGAATGATTATGAGCAAGAATTGTGATTTGGTATAACCATGATTTTTGATGTTTCAGGTGAAGATAGGTGATGAAAATTATCTTCGTCCTGGGTGCGAAGAGGAATTTAGAATCACAATTATGATTATGAGCTATTCATATGATTGTGGACAGGAATTGTTGATCGATGTGACAGGGATAAAACATTATTGGTGGACTTTTAAAATGGAGAAGATAATAGATATGATGGTCTATTTGACTCTTCTAGTGGATTGCTCGTTCAGCTGCAACTATGGTTGAAAAGTTTTTTCATCTACCATATGTTCTAAATCTCTAATTTATTACTGATGAAGTCTATTAATAATTTAATTATCTTTAGTCATGATATTCTTTACTGAGCTAGTTGTGCTCACCCTTTTTGCTACACAATACCTTTCAGGTAATAAGAGTGTAGCTGGGTCGAGCGGGGTTAACAGGAGAATAGAACAGTGGTCTATACCTATTGAGGTTCTCCTTAAATAGTATGGAAATAATTCTATTGAGAACTTTAGACAAGTGTGTCATATTGTATACGTCATTTGATATTTAATTTTGGTGAACCGAATAGGGTGAGGTGAACCCAACTTTGGAAGGGTGTTTTTCCACTATCATACAAGATGTCTAATAACATACAACCTTGTGTTATCATGAGACAGGGTTCTGCACATCCACTTGCTGAGTATATCTATGAGCACTACCTATATGATCTTGGAGTTTGGTTGAAATATAATTTTCAATTGCAGACAGTGGAGATAGTTATATGTCAAGAGAAGACTCACCATTGGAAAGAACATGATAGTAATCTTCTCATTTTTCTTTGGGGTCTATTGGGTCAACCAAGGATAATTCTGTGGACATATGATATCTATCATGACCTTGACGCATGGCCTCCTATGTATGAAAGTTTCCTTGAGCACTTCCCAAAGATTTTAATTTCTAAAACAGTTTTTGAATGTACTTTTATGTAAAGTACCATTGTAAGGTTGTGTTCGTGGAACCACGAGAGTTACATACATTTGTATTAAAACTCACAGTTTAACTGTGGCCGTATTCTGCACGACATTTCAACAGTTGTATAAATGAAGTTTGTGAATGATTTTTATAGTGTGATATCTGGCGACTCAGAATGAATCATGTGGACCTATTTTAGGGATAATGGTCGCTGACGGAGATATGAGTCTAGAACTAGGAGAGGAGAGACGAGTAATATACTTCGCTAGTGTGTGACTTACCTAAGCCAAAATTTTTACTTAATAAGTTGACAATTTGTGATATGTCAATTGACCTTTGTTTTGAAGATATTTTCTAGAATTATATCTGAAATACAGGAGATGAGCAATGGAAAAATCATGATACAGAGGATATAACCGGGAAGGTACAATCCGAAAAGAAAGCAAGGTATTCTCATCTCTTCGAATACCAGGTATGTACGTAAATTTCGAGGGCGAAATTTCATAAGGAGGGGAGATTGTGAGACCCCGAATTTTATGAAATGAAAGTATCCAATTTTCTTATAATTATTCTATTTAGTAAATGGTTAAATTGATAAAAGGTTAAAGTTAAGGGTGATATGTGAATTTTTTTCAAAGTAAGCAAGTTGTCATAAAATACCCGGTAGTAAAAGTACACTAATACGCGTGGTTGCATAGTAGCACACGATATTGATTATTGATGCTTACGTAAGAAGTCACTCAGTCACTCAGGTATTCTCATCTCTTCGAATACCAAGAACTGAAAGACTTGCCTGATTCGTAGTTTATGAACTATGACTTAACTACTTAAAGCTTATCTGAACTGCGTGTATTCCTACACAGTTATATAATCATGGATTCATTGTGACTCCCCCAAATCTGGGTATCTTCCACCCCGACAGATGGTGCTACACGGTACTCATAACTATACATTCATTCTATTGAAACGACATCAAAATGTGTGTATCAATGACATTCTTATTGCATTAATAATATTAAATCTCGTTCCCATGTTCTAAACCCATTAAATTCTTTGTTCATCATTCTATAATATATACAACATACTAGTTTATTACAAGGTAAACTAATCATTCAGCTTCGTCTTACCTCTATCCTTGTCGATCCCCTCGCTTAGATTTTGGTCCTAGTTTATTCATATGGTTCAAGCAAGAGTGAGCATAACAAGCTCAGCAAGTACAATAATTTCTTTTAAAAACAATGCTTGAAACATAGGAATCACATATCTTTAATAACTGAACAATAGTTACGAAGTACTATCGATAATTCAAAATAGCACTTCTTTTCCTTCAAAACATTTTACAATAACAATATTCAGTAAAACATTTATCCTGGTCAAAGACCATGAGCATTTCATATCTTCTTTGAAAAGGACAACCCGACACTAAGTCTGTAAGTCCGGTATATCTTACGAGCACTTCTGGGTGATCAGCCCATAGTACTCTATGTTGATCAACACTACATCCATTAAACGTATGCACGTTTAAGTTTTGGCAACCTCGCGTGCCCATCGAATAATCGATGAAAAATATATTTATTTATTCATACTCATGCTTACCTTGAATCTATACCAAACAATTGGCGTAGGATAACGTTAGCAATTCTATATTGAAAGACTTATAAATAAATCAATAAACTCTTCAAGATTAGTCTAGCCGAGATAAAACTGGCATCGACCCTTTAGTAAAACACTTCATGCATCTCATAACATGAATCACAGAAAACTTGGCTAACACGAAGGTTAGACAAGCGTTTAAGAAAAACTTGCCTTCAGTGTCTGCTACGGTAAAAATAACTTTTCCTTTTAGTCTTTACGGTCTCTACAACACATAACCATATAACATACCACATTAGGTCATGAATGAACATACATGGTTCCTAATGAATCTTACCCTTCATCTCAATCTAATCATATATTAGATTTGTTACTATTGGTTTCGGCTTGCCATTATATTTTACATTATTCTTACCAACTTCTTTCTCTTCTATGTCTTACGTAAATTTACTTCATTAATCCAACTCATTTTGAGTTAATCATCCTTCCTCATGGCTTACTAACATCCTTACGTTGTTAATCGAAACTCGATCGTCATTTGTTAAGTACACTCTATTGCATACCGTTTACGTTCACGTATTACTTAACAACTTTTAGTTGTAATTCTTAATGTTATAGTCCTTATCATTATTGAATACGGTTCACGCTCTTTATACTTTATGTTCGCCGTTTAACTATTCATTAAACAACATTAAATTCCTAAAGTCATCACTATAACGGTGATTTAGGAATGGTCTTATCATGTTCATTAAGTAATTACATAACCCATACTGATATTGTAAACCATTGGATTCATAATCAACTTGGTCAACAAATTTCTACAGTCAGCTTAGCACATTACGTTGTTCTCATTATGTTCATCTTCAATTGATTATTAACCTTTAATCATCATACATTAAGTGTTTAACAATGCCTTAGCAATGTTATATTAACACCTTATTTCATTACTAATAAGTTATCTTTCCTTCAATACTTGTAAACATTCTTGCATCAAAAAACTAGGATCGGTGGCCCGAGGTGCCACACTTAACTCTTCATCTCATCTCGCGTAAAGACGAGTTTGCATGAGAGACAAGTCCGGACTCGGCATGGCAAATACTACTATTGGCCTTGGGTTGGCAGCCATGCGCGCCAACTCGTGCTCTTTAAAAAATTGCAACTTTTATAAATTCGGCGAAACTCCCGGACGCATAACTTCTACGTTATAAGTCCGAATTGGCTCGTTCAAAAGCCTACGATTTAAAAATTATGTACTCTGCGCGTTCATACAAGAATTTTATCTATTTGACTTTGTTTGCTAAAATTTCATCAATTAGTTCATTCTTAACGAAAACGATAAACGTTCGGGAACGTTCAACGCTCGTTTCTTCGTTCTATGTCGGAATCCGGTCATTTTCGAGTCCGCAACTCTGTAATGCCAAATATGAATTGTCTCCATCAAAAACCAACGTTTTCGAATTCAAACACAAAATACGACTTCCATTCTGAGAATTTCACGAATTCGACGCTTAACGTCCAATCTTGTGAATTCCGGCATAACTTCGTTACTAACGATTTGATCATTGTTCTAAATCAATTCTAACCATCCTATAAACATTTCAAACTACTTATTACATTAACTTATTTTTAAATTAGGTTTTAACTTATTCTTCATAAGTTCATGTCATATCAACTTATAACTTTCATAATTTCATTTACTTATGACTTGTTATTGATTTAAGTCATTTACTAAATGTTCTGATATCATATCCAATATACTAACTTCATATGACAAACATATTACAAGTTCATCATAAGTTATCAACTTATTTAGGTTCAAGTTGGTTCTTCATAATTTATTCGGCTTAAGTCCATTCATAACTCAATTCTTATATGTTCTTAAATACATGTTCATTACTTCTCTTATCATCCTATTATGATAGAGATGAAAGAATATTGGACACAAGATCATTACCTTTGATGTCTAACTTCTTCTTCTTGGAAAATCTATCAAAGGAAGCTTTGACTTAAAAGTGCTTATTCTCTCTAACACTTAAGTTACTTTGTAAGAGAAACTTGAAAGGAATTTGATCAAGCAACAGATGAATTATGAGCTCTCTATTTATAGGCTTGACAAAGTGAGGGTAGAATAGTCATTTAGGCCCTCCACCTCCTTAATCCCACCTCCTTATTAACCTACTTACTATTCATTAGTTTGGCTCTAAGTAAACTTGCTAGCCACATTAATTTCTTGTTCACCACAACACTTGATCATCACATAAAGTACTTGGGCATCACATAAAGTTCTTGCCCATCAAGTCTACCCATGGGTTGCACCATGGATCCTACTTATCCAATGGATCATTACATTGGACTTACTTAATTAATCTAGCTTATCCCGTGCTTGTTGATCACAACTTTTACTTGTTCACCACTCATAAGCACTATACTTGCTTATCACATTAATTACTTGCTCATTACTTTGGATCACCCATGGGTTAATCCATCCAATAACTCATAAGTTCATACTTTGGGCTTTTAGCTTAACTTATAATTGGGCTTGCATGAACAATTCTTTGGGCTTTACCATTAGCTTGCATTGGGCTTACACATTAATTCCTATTGGACTTACCCATTTCTACACTTGGGCCTTATCAATTCTCATTGGACTTTACAATGTTCTACACAATCCTATAAATTAAAATCATTTAACTTAAAGCCTTATAACGTATAATTTGCGTATTCATCTCGTATTCCCACTCGTATACTTATTCATATACGACATACTATGCTTCATTCATACTCATATAACACCTCGTATCATACTCGTATTAATTACTTCGTACAATAACTACGTATTATACAATCATTACTTTAATTCATTACACGCATTAAATTTCCTTCTCGGAATTCACTTTCCTTAATCGTTAGGATTTAAGTCCGCAGGAGAAAAACTGCGTTTGCCATAACTGAAATATTATTGGATATTATATCTCACCTCGATATTCTATTATTACGTATTCCTTGGAAATTCAAAAATAATTCCCGAGTAGAAATGCGTGAATAGTGTTTTTCAGAAAATTTCTCGGAAAGTTTTTATTTTCGTCTTGGAAATTCAAACACTTTAATTCTACCACGTAGCCAAAATATTACGACATTCCGATATGTCTAGGTCATAGAACGACCTTTAAATAGCTTACTCCCATAATTAATTAATTAAATTCATTTTAATCCACATAATCAAAATAAAAATTTAATTCTCAAAAATCCAAATTTTCTGGGACGTTACATTCTTCCCCCCTTATAAGGATTTTGTCCCCAGAATCATGCTAATAATACATACACCATTGAGGAAATATTTTCCTTTATTTTAATCTCAAGCTCCCACAATGCTTCTTCAGCATTGTGGTTCCTCACATTTACCTACACGAAGGTATTATCTTAATTCACATAATTGGCCACTTCCTATCAATAATTTGAGTTGGAAGTTAATAAAACACTTATTAACACATTATGTTATTACCCATTCATTAGCTTTTAACTTAGAATTATTTCGAACTCAAATTCCTCCTTCAAAACAAGATTATACTTGATCTTCTCTTCATCCTGCATCCTCTTCTTCATTCGCTTGCAATCCTCATTACCTATTTGTAGTTACTTAACTCGTTCAAGTATCGTGGATTGAGTCTATGCTATGAATAACATTTCTACCACTTCATTCCACAATTTAACCTTTAACTCCATTTTCGCCATTTCCGTTATTAACTCATGTTGAGTTGTTAACATCGATAGCTTTTACCTACCCTTCCTACTTAATGCGTCGGCTGTTAACTTTCCCGGATTGATATAACATATCAACGTCTAAATCTCTTATCCATTCTAATTACCTTCTCTACCTAATATTCAGCTCCTTTTGTGTGAAGATATATTTCAGACTCCTAGAGTCCGTGTATATCTCACACTTCTCACCGTATAAATACTATCTTCAAATTTTTAATTCAAAAACTATAGCTGCCAATTATAGATCATAAGTAGGATAAACCTTCTCATAATCCATTAACTGGCGTGATGCATACCTAATGACTTTGCCATGCTACATAAGCACGCAATCTCACCATCTATGTGAAACATCGAGATACACTATAAAATCCCTCGTATCACCTGATAAAGATAATACATATGCCTCACTTAACCTTCTTTTTATCTCTTAAAAACAATTTTCTCATTTCTCAATAACAAATTTTGTCTATCTCTTTAAACTACAATTCACACGTAGTGAATTTCGTATCCAACTTCTCCCTCCGTAGTGTTTCTCACACTATCTCCAAATGTTCAACGTGATCTTCTGACGTCTTAAATTAGACTAGAATATCACCAATGATCATTATGACACCCTCATCCAAATATTATTTGAGCACCCTGTGACGCTAATGGTACTTTCAACCATAGCACCTCACAAGAGTACCTATCAATTTGCCATCGACTTGCTCGACACTCAATACGGAAAGTCTAACTTCTGCACATTAGTTAACCCAAACGACATAACCAAAAACTTGTCATAACTATAACGAGTTCTGAATGTCATCTTGGGTACCTCCTCCTTCTTCCTTACTTTCAACCGACTATACCCCGTACGCAAATCTATCTTAGAAAAATTCTTTGCCCTCTTCAATTGATCAAATAGATCATCGATCCTGGGCCATGGCTATTCATTATTAACCGTTAACTTACTCCTATTACGATAGTCGATACGCAATTGTAATGACTCATCCTCTTCCTTAACATCCTCCTAACTTGCGTCATGATTAGACAACAAGAGCATCGCGGTATTTTATTACCGTAAAATACTACCTTGGGTTACTTAGAAAATCGAAGATTCATACTTTTATTCTAACAATTTATTTAAGTTCTATAGTTAATCAACTCATTCATACCGAGAATTACTTCAAATTCTCTCAACTTTATCGGTACTCATCTACCGATACTTGCTTACATTCCTTATTCATGAAACTTTTTCAACGAATATAATCAACGAAAGTTATTTCCCCATTCTCTACCGAAATGTTTAAAGATACTTATAATCTCTTTCAGACAGACTCCTAGATGAGTCTTTCCACATGTTTTATACACTTCGATCTTACACTTAGGATCCCCTTGTCCCACTCCAGTATTCCTAGAGTTAAAATTCTTTCTTTTTGGCTTACTATCACTACCACTGACACTTTCTGCCTTGGTTCCTCCCTTTCCCTTGCTCTTATTCTTCCACTCTTTGTGATATTGAGTCAACTCCTCAATACCACCCTCGGCTATAATCACCTTTTCCAAAATGGTCCCACAGGAAACACTCTGGAACACAGAAATCCTACTATAGAGCCAGGGTTTTAGGCCCTGCTCAAACCTATGAGCCTTTTTCTTCTCAATGTCCACTTAATGTGGAGTAAACCTTGCCAATTCATTGAATCTGACCACGTACTGGGGATACGTCATGTCCCTTTGCTTATGTTGTAAGAAATTAATCTCCTTCCTCCCCTGCATAATTGTAGGGAAATAATTCTAGAAGAAAACCTTCTTGAACTGTTCCCACGTTACCCCATCTGTTCTGGCCCCACCCTGGTGAGCCTACCACCAAAAGTTGGCTTCTACTTTCATCATGTAAGTCACAAAAGAATTCCGTTGCGCCTCACCTACGTCTTGTAATAACAAACGCCTTCTCTATTTCTATTACCCATGTCTGGGCTTCTAATGGGTCCGTTGTTCCTTTGAACTCTGGTGGACCTATGGTTTTAAATTCTTTGAAGTTAGTCATTCTAACCTGGGTTCTGTAGGTACTCTACCCCCAGTTTAGTTAAATGCAGCCGTTAATAAATTAACGAACTCTTGCATAGGGTTGTTTTGACCCCCTTGATTTTTATTACGTGATTTCGCTTCCTGATTACGTTGTCTTCTTCTTGGCGGCATTTTCTGATTAAATAGAATTTCATTATTATCTATTTACTTACTTCGTTATTATTCGTCTCATAACAACTCATACCATAACAAAGCATATTAAATGAAAACTTCATTTTATTCATATGCTTCTTCATAGTCAAAACTATTTACAATTTACTTACATAGCCAAAGGCTATTAAATTTCTATCCCGCAATTGAACTTCTCAAAAGTTTGGGATTTACAAAAAGACTACCCTATTATTAAAAAGAGGGTTTTACGTCACTACACACATATTTTTAATTCTAGCTTTCTAATAATGCACAACAGCATCCTCCTGTTTCTCATTCGCAATCTTCGCTACAGTATCCCGACCAATAGTATGTCGAGTCTGCCCCGACTTTATGGAATAACAAGCAACTCTAAGCTTAAAATCCTTATGAGAACTCTTATGGATGTAAGACATCCGTGCTATCTTCCGGTCCTTCTTCTCCAATTTCCTATGAAGCTCTACCATCTCGTTCATATAATCCCTAGCCTTATTTATCATGAACACCTTCTCATCATTCTCAGACTCAAAATCTGCTTTTGCAGACTCTTTCGCTTCATAAAGAGCATTAATCTCTTCATTCTAATTCTGCACAACTGTACTCAGTTGCACATTCCTGTCAAGCACTGCCAGATACAATGCTCTCATTACATCTGGAGGTATTGACTCTGGTGTAGGTAACACCGTATTAACCGAAGTTACTTCCATCCCTTCCTCCACATAGACCATCATATTAAGATATGACGCTATATCCATATCTCCCTTAGAGTAGTCCTCCTCAGAAAAGTACTCCACTGTCTCCGACTCCTCTAGAATCACTAATGGTACCTCCACCACCGGCATAGGTACAGGCTCTACTCTATTCACAACTTCTTCGCTCACCGCGTGTATATCTCTATACATCAAACTATCGATCGACATCCTTCAATAACACATAACATGTTGATTAGTACATAACACACCATAGTATAAGCATAAATCACAGTTAATTTATTTAGGGTTACTTTCCATCTTTTAAATCTTTTGATCGAGTTTTCAATACCTTATTAACTCATTCAATCAAGTAAAGCTTGAGTTTACTTTCTTCGGACTTTTCTTCCTTAACGAGGTTATTAGCCTAATGTTCTTCCCCCCTTAAGTTTTATAACCTAATGCTTTGATACCAACCTGTGAAGCCCCCAAATCCGGGTATCTTCCAACCCGATGATGGTGATACGGTAGACTATAATCAGTACATTCATTCTATTGAAACGACATCAAAATATGTGTATCAACGACATTCTTATTACATTAATAATATTACATCTCATTCCCAAGTTCTAAAACCATTACATTCTTTGTTCATTATTCTATAATATATACAACTTACTAATTTATTACAAGGAAAACTAATCATTCAGCTTTGTCATACCTCTATCCTTGTCAAACCCCTCGGTTCGTTCGGTCCTAGTTGCATTCATATGGTTCAAGCAAGAGTGAGCATAACAAGCTCAGCAAGTACAATAATTTCTTTTAAAAACCATGCTTAAAACATAGGAATCGTATATCTTCAGTAACTGAAAAATAGTTACGAAGTACTATCGATAATTCAAAATAGCACTTCTTTTCCTTCAAAACGTTTTACAATAACAATATTCAGTAAAATATATATCCTGGTCAAAGACCATGAGCATTACATAACTTCTTTGAAAAGGACAACCCAACACTAAGTCCGTAAGTCTGGTATATCTTACGGGCACTTCTGGGTGATCAGCCTATAGTACTCTATGTTGATCAACACTACATCCATTAAACGTATGTACGTTTAAGTTTTGGCAACCTCACGTGCCCATCGAATAATCGATGAAAAATACATTTATGTATTCATACTCAGGCTTACCTTGAATCCATACCAAACAATTGGCGTAGGATAGCGTTAGCAATTCTATATTGAAAGACTTATAAACAAATTAATCAACTCTTCAAGATTAGTCTAGCCAATACAAAACTGGCATCGACCCTTTAATAAAACACTTCATGCATCTCATAACATGAATCACAGAAAACTTGGCTAACACAAAGGTTAGACAAACATTTAAGAAACTTTCCTTCAGCGTCTGCTACAGTAAAAATAACTTTTCCTTTCAGTCTTTACGGTCTCTTCAACACATAACCACATAACATACCACATTAGGTCATGAATGAACATACATGGTTCCTAATGAATCTTACCCTTCATCTCAATCTAATCATATATTAAATTTGTTACTATTGGTTCTGGCTTGCCATTATATTTTAAATTATTCTTACCAACTTATTTCTCTTCTATGTCTTAAGTAGATTTACTTCATTAATCCAACTCATTTCGAGTTAATCATACTTCATCATGGCTTACTAACATCCTTATATTATTAATCAAAACTCAATCGTCATTTGTTAAGTACACTCTATTGCATACCATTTACGTTCACGTATTACTTAACAACTTTTAGTTATAACTCTTAACGTTGTAGTCCTTATCGTTATTGAATACGGTTCACGCTCTTTATACTTTACGTTCGTCATTTAACTATTCATTAAACAACATTAAATTTCTAAAGTCATCACTATAACGGTGATTTAGGAAAGGTCTTATCATGTTCATTAAGTAATTATATAACCCATACTGATATTGCAAACCATTGGATTCATAATCAACTTGGTTAACAAATTTCTACAGTCGGCTTAGCACATTACGTTGTTCTCATTACGTTCATCTTTAATTGATTATTAACCTTTAATCATCTTACATTAAGTGTCTAACAATGCCTTAGCAATGTTATATTAACATCTTATTTCATTACTAATGAGTTATCTTTCCTTCTATACTTGTAAACATTCTTCTCTGTCAAAACTCTAGGACTGGCACCACGGCGCCACACTTAACTCTTCATCTCGCACCACGCCACGAGTTTACAGTAGGCAAGCCCCGGACTCAGCGCTGCATTGCCACTCATTGGCCTTGGGTTGGCCATGCGCCAACTCTATGCTAGAAAATTTTGCGCTTTTTGTAAATTCATTAAACTCCCGAAAAACTCCTTCGACAAAAGTATTTGGCTCGTTCAAAAGCCTATGGTTCACAAATTACGTACTCTATGTGTTCATACAAGAATTTTATCTATTTGACTTCGTTTGCTAAAATTTCATTTATTAGTTCATTCTTAACGAAAACGATAAATGTTCGTGAACGTTCAATGCTCGTTTCTTCGTTCTAAGTCGGAATCCGGTCATTTTTGGGTCCGCAACTCTATAATGCCAAATATGAATTGTCTCCATCAAAAACAAATGTTTTCGAGTTCAAACACAAAATACGATTTCCATTCCGAGAAATTCACGAATTCGACGCTTAACGTCCAATCGTGTGAATTCCGGCATAACTTCGTTACTAACGATTTGATCATTGTTCTAAATGGATTCTAACCATCCTATAAACATTTCAAACTACTTATTACATTAACTTATTTTCAAATTAGGTTTTAACTTATTCTTTATAAGTTCATGGCATATCAACTTATAACTTTTATAATTTCATTTACTTATGACTTATTATTGATTTAATTCCTTTACTCAATGTTCTGATATCATATCCAACATGCTAACTTCATATGACAAACATATTACAAGTTCATCATAAGTTATCAACTTATTTAGGTTCAAGTTGCTTCTTCATAACTTATTCGGCTTAAGTCCATTCATAACTCAATTCTTATATGTTCTAGCATACATGTTCATTACTTCTCTTATCATCCTATTATGATAGAGATGAAAGAATATTGGACACAAGATCATTACCTTTGATGTCTAACTTCTTCTTCTTGGAAAATCTATTAAAGGAAGCTTTGACTTAAAAGTACTTATTCTCTCTAACACTTAAGTTACTTTGTAAGAGAAACTTGAAAGGAATTTGATCAAGCAACAAATGAATTATGAGCTCTCTATTTATAGGATTGACAAAGTAAGGGTAGAATAGTCATTTAGGCTTTCCACCTCCTTAATCCCACCTCCTTATTAACCTCCTTACTATTCATTACTTTGGCTCTAAGTAAACTTGCTAGCCACATTAATTTCTTGTTCACCACAACACTTGATCATCACATAAAGTACTTGGGCATCACATACAGTTCTTGCCCATCAAGTCTACCCATGGGTTGCACCATGGATCCTAATTATCCAATGGATCATTACATTGGACCCCAAAATTCATACAATATAATTCTCAATTTCGGTCGTTAATAACACATCAACCTTCTAATTTTACATCATTATTCGATGTTAAACTTTATAAAATGCGAAATAATTTAAAGTTTTATGTCTTTCTACTTTAATTCCCTGAATCAAAACCTTTATCATCTACATATCTTTGAATCAATCTTATTTTAAGATTCACTTTATCACTGTTATTATATAAAATTTTACATTTCAATCTGATAACCTTTACATATCAGATAACTCTAACTTTATCTTTACAATTCAACATAAAACTATCCATCATAAAACATTTAGTACATCTCATGAATCTTAATCATGATATAAAGAAATAAAAACTTTAGCTAAAATAGTAATCTTCAGGTATTATTTCTGATCCACGTCATTCAAGTAGCACATAGTGTTACCTTGATCCTTAACCTACAAAAATGGTTATTTGCAAGGTTGAGCTCGACAACCCGACAAAAATCTAACGGTTTTTCATGCATCACGTAGCACTTAATAACATGCTCAACAAATATCTCATAAACATTGGACTAACATAACATACATGTTACAGTTCATATAACAAGTATAAAGATTGAGTTCCTTACTCAATCAGCATGCTTTACTCAATCAACGTAGTCATAAGTTGACTTTAACATTTCATACATTCAACATATATATAACACATCATGCTCTTTGCAATTAAGATTTAAAACAATCAAATTCACATAGAAATAAGAACTGAAAGACTTGCCTTTACTGGTGTTATACCAACACGCTAATACTTCGCGTCCTTGTATAACCTACATTGTATGTGAGATTGATAATAAACAAAATCAATACTCGATCTCATGGTCAAATATATTCTAAGACCTTACTTTATCCTATTATCCTTTATAATGTCTTTATAGACATCTAAGCGTGTTTTATATATGCTTCGGTTTTATTTTCATTTTCATTTTCATCACCACTTGTAGTTTAATGTAGATATCACACCATTTTATTATATACCACAAAATCCATATTATTGTTTACATGCTTAATTTTCCTTAGTTTGACATTTTGTATACCATTAGTTGTATTATCATCTTTTCATTCTTAACATCATATTTTATTAGACGAGTTTAGAAACACATTATTTTATCGAAGCGTTTTATGTGCATACATTAACTTATCTCAACTCTTAATCTTAAATGGTTAATTATGAATAGAATGTGATAACACATATCTACACTCATTACATATGTCAAAACATATTGTTAATCATCAAAATATATCATCACCCAAAATCTTAATTCAAACAGAATTATAAAACTCATCTTCACAATTTCTTTAACAAAACGTTGTTTTCGTTTTTAACGTAACTCCTTCGTTACATTTCCGTTTTTGTTCCTTCTTGTATAGAATTAACCCTTACTCAGTATACTACAACCTCATCTAGGCCTTAAAGTCAGACCCTTGTCCATCTAAAATAGATTCTGCGATTCATCAACTACTCTAAAAAATTTTATTTTCTTGACAGCCTTACTAAACAGTTTATTTCAGACATGATCTGGTCCATAAAATGGCTCAAACTCGCTTGTCTAGCTAGTAAACTTCCATATCTACAACTTTGCAATTTAAAGTTTCTTCAGATTCAATACACGCGAATTTATATGAATTTTTCAAAGTCAGAAACCATAACAGTTTTAATTTTCTGGGCAGATTGTTTTCCCTTCGGACCATCCTTACTAAAACAGACACTGCAAGAAATATACAAGTAGTTTTCATGTGATTCCACTTTCAGAATATAGCTTACTTCCATAGCTTCGATTTGATATAAGGCTCATTTTCTAACTCATTATACCCAAAGAGATATGAGTTTCACAAGATCTGTCCACAATTACTCAAAACCAACGAATTTTGTTCTTCAAATTTTCTTTCCATTTCATTTTCTTTCTTGAATCCTCTTGTTTGATTCTTGATAATCCAAGATTAATCTACCCAAAAAGATTAAAGATGATCTACAAGGGTTAGAACATAAATCTACCTTCTTAAAGATTTTTTAGAAGTTCTTCTTCTAGCTCCTCTCAATTCCTTCATTTCTCTCTATCCCTCCCAATTTCTCTATTTCTCTATTTCTCTCTTCCAACAAGACTCTTGCTCTAAAAAAAACTCTGGGATTTCTTCTTGTGTAACTCCTCATTTGGGTAATAGTTATGTTAATAATTAATATAATAGTAACCCCCACTAGTAACATAAGGCTTATGTTACAAAACTCTTACATGAATGAACAATATCACATTAAGCCATATTAGTTGCATAACCTCATTTTTTTCATCATTAGTTAAGCAACATAATGGTTAGGCTATTCATTATATAATATTATTACTTTACTATGACATATAACATATTTCTAAGTCACACTTAAATAATTTAAAGTTATTTTATTAGTAAAATCAATTAAACTTTAATAATAAAATGCACATCAATTATAAAATTATCTATCAAATTATAACGCTTAATTAAATTAAGCCATAACAACCAACATCAAATATTTATTATTTAATAAATAAATCAACTAAAATATTTATCTAACTCAAATAAATATTTTAATTAATTATAAAAATCTCATTACGTTACATTTTTCCTCCTTATTAGGATTAGTCCTCGGAATTCTACCGAAATCTCCACTTACCTAGTTTTCATCTCGTCTCTTTTAGAAGTCTATTGCAGAACAACTTCAACGCATTACCTTAACATAGGTTCTATATTTTTTGTTCCTCTCAACAATTCTTGAAAGTTTTTATTTCATAACATTTACTTAGACTTAACTATATTCTAAGTATTATAACATTCTTTAACCCATCCATTATCTTTTATTCAACTTATAAACACTTTCGGATATCATATTCACCCCTCTTCTAAAATTTTGTCCTCGAAATTTTATTTATTAATCTTCATTCATTCGATTTATCAAAATAGATTTTACGTTACTCTTCATTTATTCATTGAGTTCTATGACAAAAATCCCCCTCTCAGGATCTTCCCATCATCACCATAATCTTCACATCTCATTCTTGAAGAACTTCATATTCTCTCTAGATAATTCATCTCTTTCTTTATTTAGTTCGTTTACTGGTTTGTTATAGTTTTCTCAATTCTCCCATCACCACATGTCATATTCTCCAACTTTTCTTTTCTAAGGAATACTCTCCTTTTCACTTCCATCTTCCGAATAACAAAAATCTTCCATGATTGTTCAATAATTGGGAAGTAGTATGAATAACTTCGAAATTTAATAGATTCCAAATCGTCTTTGAGGGTTATAAGACCTTGAACTATGTCCCTAGGTTATCAAGTATCTCGACTTGAACCTTTAACAGTCATAAGACTATATGGACCTTGAACTCTTCTCCAGGTTTACCAGTGCATCACCACCATAAACCATCTTTAACAGAATGTTTAGCAATCACACAGACTGAAAACACTCTCTGTAAGTACTCTAGGTGATCAACCTATTGTACCCCTACGTCGTGCATAACGTATTACATCTTAACATCGTAACGACTATATGCGTTACTTTCGGAACCATTGTCTCCGATAACATGTCCCCTTTTACAAGGTTGTTCACCTCAGCTTTTCAACATCTGAATCTGCAGCAAAATAATTTGGTTTGGCATAACTTCTCAAGAAATGCTTGAATTTCATGAACATCTTTCCATATTCGTCTAGCTGAACCAAATAGCATAGACTTCTACATAAATCTGGACATCAATCAAAATATACATATATATATATATATATATTCTCATATCTTAAAGAAATCTCAAAAATCTTTTTATGACGTCATGATACATACTTGTATTTACAGTTTCGTTTGAGATTCCATCATTTGGTGATTTTATCATACTACATCATACCATAGTGGGTGATGATCCTTAGATCACATCCACTTTAAGTATCTTTGCATTGATGACTCCATCGTTTTTATTATCTACTGCACGGGTTTCCATGATGCATTGATGATATAAAAAAATACATTTTGATATATTTCAAATCATTTTGTCTAGCAAAACAATTAGCATAGACATCTGAATTACGGTATTGTTTTTAAAACTCATTGGTTTCATCATTTGATCGATGTTTTTCAAGAAAATAAAGTCTGCAAACATCGGCCTGAAAGTCGATAAATTTTGAAAGTCTAGTGTAGCTAGTAGATTTAGAATATCCGGTATCCATCAATTTTGATCATTACTCCATTACTTCATTACTTAACCATTCTATCAATCTTCAACTTCATCAATGCTCTCTATACTATAATCGTTTTCTACCCAATATAGTTCATCAAACTTACATTGCATTTGGAAATCCGAGAACTTGCCACAATAATATGAGTTTAAGAACTTGTCTAGTCGGGACCATAGGCGTCCATTTGCTTTGAGGGTTCAAAACATACCATATTATTGTGAGTCACGAACTTACTATATGCATTTAGTTTTAAGAACCGCACCTAATCCTAATAATATCGACTAATCTTAATAGTTTCTAACTATCAAATATACACATGAGAAAAGCATCACCTTTTAGCCACATATACATTGATAGCGCGACACCAACATTCCAATGATTATCAATGTGATAAAGCGAGAGTGCAAAGCACAAAACCCTCGCCCATACAAAGATTTGTATAACTTAGCCATCACATGAGTCCTCAATTGAAATCCCACCTAACTCTATCTTACTCTTAACTTGCTCTTTTGCTCGTCTGAATTCCTCGTATCACATCATCTATAACTCCTCGTGAGTTATCTCGTACTATTTACATAGTACATCATCTTCATAGCATCAAGCTATAATTATTCAATCATTACAGACCATCTTTCTTTTATACCTTAAATAGATCACGTCGTTGATCTTATTCTATAATCATCTCCTTAAAATTCTTTTATTAACTTCGTGATCGTTTTGTTTTTACGATCCTCTTTCTTTCTTTCTTTTTCATCATTTACGACTTTATTTGTTATCTTGGCTATTCTTTATATCTCTTCAAGATTCTTCTTTGAATTTTCTTGTTTATATAACAATTCTTCCTTTAAAATTTCTAACTTGATTACATTGCTCGACATTTCATTCGAGTTCCACATTTTCATCATTCGTATCCATTTTTTATATTTGGTACAAATAGTTTCAATATGGTGCATTGGTGGTTTCCCCAAAACAACCAACAAACTAGGTTTTGAGTTGCTAGTTTCGTATATACCTCCACTCCATGAAGGAATCGTTTAGCCCGGATACCATACATTAACTATTAAAGAAATGCGATTGTACCACACTTAGATATAACTTTTGATTCTTAACTTCTTTATCATTCTCTTCTTATAGACATTGTCTATTTATTATCATCACTTACATCCTTATTATTGGGTTGGGTAACCCCACATTCATATTCCTTATAACTCTTTGAGATTCTTCTTTGAATCCTCTCACGCATGTTTTAATCCCTTCTCTATACATTTCTTAAATTACTTCTTATTCTTAAAGCTCTATTTGAGCTTATTCTTTCATTATCTTCACATATCTTCTCTAAGGTTATAGCCTAAGGTACTCTTACCTAAGGTTTCTAACCTATCGACTTTGATACCAAGCTATAACGACCCCAAAATTCATACAATATAATTCTCAACTTGATTATTAATAACACATCTACCTTACGATTTTACATCATTATTCGATGTTAAACTTTATAAAATCTGGAATAATTTAAATTTTATGTCTTTCTACTTTAATTCCTGAATCAAAACCTTTATCATCTATATGTCTTTGAATCAATCTTATTTTATGATTCACTTTATCACATTATTATATAAAATTTTACATTTCAATCTGATAACCTTTACATATCAGATAACTCTAACTTTATCTTTACAACTCAACATAAAACTATACATCATAAAACATTTAGTACATCTCATGAATCTTAATCATGGTATAAAGAAATAACAACTTTAGCTAAAATATTAATCTTCATGTATTATTTTAATCCACGTCATTCAAGTAGCACATAGTGTTACCTTGATCCTTAACTTGCAAAAATGGTTATTTGCAAGGTTGAGCTCGAACAACCAACAAAATCTAACGGTTTTCATGCATCACGTATGCACATATAATAACATGCTCAACATATATCTCATAAACATTGGACTAACATAACATACATATTACGTTCATATAACAAGTATAAAGATTGAGTTCCTTACTCAATCGGCATGCTTCTCAATCAGCGTAGTCGTAAGTTGACTTTAACATTTCATACATTCAACATATATATAACACATCATGCTCTTTGCAATAAAGATTTAAAACAATCAAATTCACATAGCAAATAGGGCCCGAAAGACTTGCCTTTACCTGGCGTTTTACCAACACGCTAATACTTTACGCGTCCTTGCACAACCTACACTTGTATGTGAGATTGATAATAAACAAAATCAATACTCGATCTCATGCTCAAATATATTCTAAGACCTTACTTTATCCTATTATCATTTATAATGTCTTTATAGACATCTAACTGTGTTTTATATGCAACTCGATTTTATTTTCATTTTCTTCACCACACATGCTAGACTATCGCACTTGTAGTTTAATGTGTGTATATCACACCATTTTATTATACCAATTTGTTTTCAAAAATGCATATTCAACACATTGTTTAAATGCTTAATTTTCCTTCAAAAATCAAAAATTGCCATTTTTGATTTTTTTTTCCATTATTATTATTGTATTATCATCTTTTCATACTCAGATGCACATAATATCCAATATTAGCCATTAGTTTGACACTTTGTATACCAAAGTTTAGAAACACTATTATTCTTAGGCATTTTATCGAGCACATTATGTGCATACATTAACTTATCTCAACTCTTGATCTTAAATGGTTAATTATGCATAGAATGTGATAACACATATCTACACTCATTACATATGTCAAAACATATTGTTAATCATCAAAATATATCATCACCCAAAATCTTAATTCAAACAGAATTATAAAACTCATCTTCACAATTTCTTTAACAAAACGTTGTTTTCGTTTTTAACGTAACTCCTTCGTTACATTTCCGTTTTTGTTCCTTCTTATATAGAATTAACCCTTACTCGATGTTTATACTACAACCTCATCTAGGCCTTAAAAGTCAGACCCTTGTCCATCTAAAAGCAGTTACGCAATTCATCAACTACTACAGAAAATTTTATTTTACGGACAACCTTACTAAACAATTTATTTGAGACATGATCCGGTCCATAAAATGGCTCAATCTCACGTGTCTAGCTAGTAAACTTCCATATCTACAACTTTGCGGTTTAAAGTTTCTTGATTCAAAACACACAATTTATATGAATTTTTCAAAGTCAGAAACCGTAACAGTTTTGATTTTCTGGGCAGATTGTTTTCCCTTCGGACCATCCTTACTAAAATAGACACTGCAAGAAATCTACAAGGAGTTTTCATGTGATTCCACTTTCAGAATATAGCTTACTTCCATAGCTTCGATTTGATATAAGGCTCACTTTCTAACTCATTATACCCAAAGAGATATATGAATTTCACAAGATCATCCACAATTACTCAAAACCTACAATTTTGTTCTTCAAATTTTCTTTCCATTTCATTTTCTTTCTTGAATCCTCTTGTTTGATTCTTGATAATCCAAGATTAAACCAATACAAACAAGATTAAGCATGATCTACTACCCTAGAACATAAATCTACCCAAAAAAAATTAAAGATTAAACAAGGGTTTAGAAGTTACCTTCTTCTAGCTTTTTCTTCTTCTTCTAGCTCCTCTCAATTCCTCTATTTCTCTCTATCTCTCTCAATTTTTCTATTTCTCTATTTCTCTCTTCCACCAAGACTCTTGCTCTAAAAAAAACTCTAGGATTTCTTCTTGTGTAACTCCTCATTTGGGTAATAGTTATGTTAATAATTAATATAATAGTAACCCCCACTAATAACATAAGGCTTATGTTACAAAACTCTTACATGCATGACCAATATCACATTAAGCCATCTTAGTAGCATAACCTCATTTTTTCATCATTAGTTAAGCAACATAATGGTTAGGCTATTCATTATATAATATTATTACTTTACTATGACATATAACATATTTCTAATGTCACACTTAAATAATTTAAAGTTATTTTATTAGTAAAATCAATTAAACTTTAATAATAAAATGCACATCAATTATAAAATTATCTATCAAATTATAACGCTTAATTAAATTAAGCCATAACAACCAACATCAAATATTTATTATTCAATAAATAAATCAACTAAAATATTTATCTAACTCGAATAAATATTTTAATTAATTATAAAAATCACATTAGTTACATTTTCCCTCCTTATTAGGATTAGTCCTCGGAATCACCAAAATCTCCACTTACCTAGTTTTCATCTCGTCTCTTTTAGAAGTCTATTGTAGAAACAACTTCAACGCATTACCTTAACATAGGTTCTATATTTTCTATTCCTCTCAACAATTCTTGAAAGTTTTTATTTCATAACATTTACTTAGACTTAACTATATTCTAAGTATTATACATTCTTTAACCCATCCATTATCTTTTATTCAACTTATAAACACTTGGGATATCATTTCACCCCTTCTTCTAAGAAATTTGTCCTCGAAATTTTATTTATTAATCTTCATTCATTCGATTTATCAAAATAGATTTTATGTTACTCTTCATTTATTCATTGAGTTCTATGACAAAAATCCCTCCTCTGAGATCTTCCCATCATCACCATAATCTTCACATCTCATTCTTGAAGAACTTCATATTCTCTCTAGATAATTCATCTCTTTCTTTATTTAGTTCGTTTACGGTTTGTTATAGTTTTCTCAATTCTCCCATCACCACGTATGTCATATTCTCCAACTTTTCTTTTCTAAGGAATACTCTCCTTTTCACTTCCATCTTCGAATAACAAGAATCTTCCACAATTGTTCAATAATTGGGAAGTAGTATGAATAACTCGAAATTTAATAGATTCCAAATCGTCTTTGAGGGTCATAAGACCTTGAACTATGTCCCTAGGTTATCAAGTATCTTGACTTGAACCTTTAACGATCGTAAGACTATACGGACCTTGAACTCTTCTCGGGTTTAACGATGCATCACCACCGTAAACCATCTTTAACGAGAATGTTTAGCAATCACACGGTGAAAACACTCTCTGTAGTACTCTGGGTGATCAACTATCATAGTACCCCTAAATGCGTGCATAACGTATTACATCTTAACATCGTAACGACTATATGTGTTACTTTGGAACCATTGTCTCCATAACATGTCCCCTTTTACAAGGTTGTTCACCTCGACTTTTCAACATCTGAATCCTTTTGAAAAATAATTTGGTTTGGCATAACTTCTCAAAAAATGCGCTTGATTTCATGAACATCTTTCAATATTCATCTAGTTTGAACCAAATAGCATAGACTTCTACAATAATCCGGACATCATCAAAATATAATATATATATATATATATATATATATATATCATCATCTCTTAAAGAAATCTCAAAATCTTTTTTATGGCGTCGTGATACTTTGCTTTGTATTTACGAGTTTGTTTGAGATTCCATCATTTGGTGATTTTATCATACTACATCATACCATAGTGGGTGATGATCCTTAGATCACATCCAACACTAAGTAATATTTGCATTGATGACTCCATCGTTTTATTATCTCTGCACGGGTTCCATGATGCATTGATGATATAAAAAAATACATTTGATATATTTCAAATCATTTTTGTCTAGCCAAAAGCAATTAGCATAGAACATACGAATTACGGTATTGTTTTTAAAACTCATTGGTTTCATCATTTGATCCATGTTTTTCAAGAAAATAAAAGTGCAAACATCGGCCTGAAATCGATAAATTTTGAAAGTCTAGCGTAGCTAGTAGATTTAGAATATCCGGTATCCATCAACTTCAATCATTACTCCATTACTTCATTACTTAACCATTCTATCAATCTTCAACTTCATCATGCTCTCTTATACTATAATCGTTTTCTACCCAATATAGTTCATCAAACTTACTGCACATTGGAAATCCGAGAAACTTGCCACAATAATATGAGTTTAAGAACTTGTCTAGTCGGACCATAGGCGTCCATTATTTTGGGGTTCAAAACATACCATATTATTGTGAGTCACGAACTTACTATATGCATTAGTTTTAAGAACCACACCTAATCCTAATAATATCTGACTAATCTTAATAGTTTCTAACTATCAAATATACACATGAGAAAAGCATCACCTTTTCGCCACATATACATTGATAGCATGACACCAACATTCCAATGATTATCAATGTGATAAACTGAGTGCAAGCACAAAACCCTCGCCCATACAAAGATTTGTATAACTTAGCCATCACATGAGTCCTCAATTGAAATCCCACCTAACTCTATCTTACTCTTAACTTGCTCTTTGCTCGATACGAATTCCTCGTATCACATCATCTATAACTCCTCGTGAGTTATCTCGTACTATTTCATAGTACATCATCTTCATAGCATCAAGCTATAATTATTCAATCATTACAGACCATCTTTCTTTTTTACCTTAAATAGATCACGTCGTGATCTTATTCTATAATCATCTCCCTTAAAATTCTTTTATTAACTTCGTGATCGTTTTGTTTCTGATCCTCCTTTTTTTTTCCTTTTTCATCATTTACGACATTATTTGTTATCTTGGCTATTTTTTATATCTCTTCAAGATTCTTCTTTGAATTTTCTTGTTTATATAACAATTCTTCCTTTAAGAATTTCTAACTTCAGTTACATTGCTCAACATTTCATTCGAGTTCCACATTTTCATCATTCATATCCATTTTTTATACTTAGTACAGATAGTTTCAATATGGTACGCTGAGTGATTTCCCACAAACAACCAACAAACTAGGTTTTGAGTTGCTAGTTCGTATATACCTCCACTCCATGAAGGAATCGTTCAGCCCAGATACCATACATTAACTATTAAAGAGTACGATTGTACTATACTTAGATATAACATTTTGATTCTTAACTTCTTTATCATTCTCTTTTTATAGACATTGTCTATTTATTATCACCTTACATCCTTATTATTGGAGTTGGGTAACCCCACATTCATATTCCTTATAACTCTTTGAGATTCTTCTTTGAATCCTCTCACGCATGTTTTAATCCCTTCTCTATACATTTCTTAAATTACTTCTTATTCTTAAAGCTCTATTTGAGCTTATTCTTTCATTATCTTCACATATCTTCTCTATGTTATAGCCTAAGGTACTCTTACCTAAGTTTTCTAACCTATCAGCTTTGATACCAACTGTAACGACCCCAAAATTCATACAATGTAAATCTCAACTTCGGTCATTAATAACACATCTACCTTCTAATTTTACATCATTATTCGATGTTAAACTTTATAAAATACGGAATAATTTAAAGTTTTATGTCTTTCTACTTTAATTCCCTGAATCAAAACCTTTATCATCTATATGTCTTTGAATCAATCTTATTTTATGATTCACTTTATCACAGTTATTATATAAAATTTTACATTTCAATCTGATAACCTTTACATATCAGATAACTCTAACTTTATCTTTACAACTCAACATAAAACTATCCATTATAAAACATTTATCTCATGAATCTTAATCATGGTATAAAGAAATAACAACTTTAGCTAAAATATTAATCTTCATGTATTATTTACGATCCACGTCATTCAAGTAGCACATAGTGTTACCTTGATCCTTAACTTTTGCAAAAAATGGTTATTTGCAAGGTTGAGCTCGACACCCGACAAAAATCTAACAGTTTTTTCATGCATCACGTACATATAATAACATACTCAACATATATCTCATAAACATTGGACTAACATAACATACATGTTACGGTTCATATAACAAGTATAAAGATTGAGTTCCTTACTCAATCGGCGATACTTACTCAATCAGCGTAGTCATAAGTTGACTTTAACATTTCATACATTCAACATATATATAACACATCATGCTCTTTTGCAATAAAGATTTAAAACAATCAAATTCACATAGCAAATAGGGCGAAAAGACTTGCCTTTTTCTGGGTGTTTTACCAACACGCTAATACTTCGCGTCCTTGCACAACCTACACTGTATGTGAGATTGATAATAAACAAAATCAATACTCGATCTCATGGTCAAATATATTCTAAGACCTTACTTTATCTTATTATCCTTTATAATGTCTTTATAGACATCTAAGCGTATTTTATATGCAACTTCGATTTTATTTTCATTTTCATCACCACACATGCTAGACTATCGCACTTGTAGTTTAATGTGTATATATCACACACCATTTATTATACCAATTTGGTTTCAAAAATGCATATTCAACACATTGTTTAAATGCTTAATTTTCCTTCAAAAATCAAAAATTGCCATTTTTGATTTTTTTCCATTATTATTATTGTATTATCATCTTTTCATACTCAGATGCACATAATATCCAATATTAGCCATTAGTTTGACACTTTGTATACCAAAGTTTAGAAACACTATTATTCTTAGGCATTTTATCGAGCACATTATGTGCATACATTAACTTATCTCAACTCTTGATCTTAAATGGTTAATTATGCATAGAATGTGATAACACATATCTACACTCATTACATATGTCAAAATATTTTGTTAATCATCAAAATATATCATCACACAAAATCTTAATTCAAACAAAATTATAAAACTCATCTTCACAATTTCTTTAACAAAATGTTGTTTTCGTTTTTAACGTAACTCCTTCATTACATTTCCGTTTTTGTTCCTTCTTGTATAGAATTAACCCTTACTCAATGTAATACAACCTCATCTACACCTTAAAGTCAGACCCTTGTCCATCTAAAACAGATTCTACGATTCATCAACTACTCTAAAAAATTTTATTTTCTGGACAGCCTTACTAAACAGTTTATTTCAGACATGATCCGGTCCATAAAATAGCTCAATCGCGCAAGTCTAGCTAGTAAACTTCCATATATACAACTTTGCAGTTTAAAGTTTCTTCAGATTCAAAACACACGAATTTATATGAATTTTTCAAAGTCAGAAACCATAATAGTTTTGATTTTCTGGGCAGATTGTTTTCCCTCGGACCATCCTTACTAAAACATACACTGCAAGAAATATACAAGTAGTTTTCATGTGATTCCACATTCAAAATATAACTTACTTACATAGCTTAGATTTGATATAAGGCTCACTTTCTAACTCATTATACCCAAAGAGATATGAATTTCACAAGATCTGTCCACAATTACTCAAAACCTACGAATTTTGTTCTTCAAATTTTCTTTCCATTTCATTTTCTTTCTTGAATCCTCTTGTTTGATTCTTGATAATCTAATATTAAACCAATACAAACAAGATTAAGCATGATCTACTACCCTAGAACATAAATCTACCCAAAAAAAAATTAAAGATTAAACAAGGGTTTAGAAGTTACCTTCTTCTAGCTTTTTCTTCTTCTTTTAGCTCCTCTCAATTCCTTTATTTCTCTCTATCTCTCTCAATTTCTCTATTTCTCTATTTCTCTCTTCCACCAAGACTCTTGCTCTAAAAAAACTCTAGGATTTCTTCTTGTGTAACTCCTCATTTGGGTAATAGTTGTGTTAATAATTAATATAATAGTAACCCCCACTAATAACATAAGGCTTATGTTACAAAACTCTTACATGCATGACCAATATCACATTAAGCCATCTTAGTAGCATAACCTCATTTTTTCATCATTAGTTAAACAACATAATGGTTAGGCTATTCATTATATAATATTATTACTTTACTATGACATATAACATATTTCTAATGTCACACTTAAATAATTTAAAGTTATTTTATTAGTAAAATCAATTAAACTTTAATAATAAAATGCACATCAATTATAAAATTATCTATCAAATTATAGCAGCTTAATTAAATTAAGCCATAACAACCAACATCAAATATTTATTATTCAATAAATAAATCAACTAAAATATTTATCTAACTCAAATAAATATTTTAATTAATTATAAAAATCACATTCGTTACATTGGGCTTACACATTAATTCCTATTGGACTTACCCATTTCTACACTTGGGCCTTATCAATTCTCATTAGACTTTACAATGTTCTACACAATCCTATAAATTAAATTCATTTAACTTAAAGCCTTATAACGTATAATTTGCGTATTCATCTCGTATTCCCACTCGTATACTTATTCATATACGACATACTATGCTTCATTCATACTCATATAACACCTCGTATCATACTCGTATTCATTACTTCGTACAATACCTACGTATTATACAATCATTGCTTTAATTCATTACACGCATTAAAATTCCTTCTTGGAATTCACTTTCCTTAATCGTTAGGTTTTAAGTCCGCAGACGAAAAACTACGTTTGCCATAATAGAAATATTATTGGATATTCTATCTCACCTTGATATTCTATCATTACGTATTTCTCGAAAATTCAAAAATAATTTTCGAGCAGAAATGCGTTAATAGTGTTTTTCGGAAAAATTCTCGGAAAGTTTTTATTTTTGTCTTGGAAATTCAAACACTTTAATTCTACCACGTAGCCAAAATACTATGACATTCCGATATGTCTAGGTCATAGAACGACCTTTAAATAGCTTACTCCCATAATTAATTAATTAAATTCATTTTAATCCACATAATCAAAATAAAAATTTAATTCTCAAAAATCCAAATTTTTTGGGGTGTTACATTCATATCCATCAGTCATACATTTCATACACTCTTAATATAATAATAAATATTACATCGTTTCCTAACTAGGTTTGTAAAACCTTTATTTCACTTTCTCATCATACTCTTAGAATAGTTAGGCATGAATAAGTATACCTTAACCATCCGTACTTGACATCAAATAGGTTGTGATCTATTTTCAAGTTCACATTCAAACTACTTAGCTCCATAATGATTTTTTTTCAATCAACAAGGGTTAACAGCTTTCTTTAACAAGATTTGATGTTATAAGCTTTTAAACCAT
The DNA here is from genome assembly GCA_020205615.1 of Panax quinquefolius. Lineage (NCBI taxonomy): Eukaryota > Viridiplantae > Streptophyta > Magnoliopsida > Apiales > Araliaceae > Panax > Panax quinquefolius. The sequence goes on along the minus strand of JAINUW010000429.1, from coordinate 292,401 downwards.
ATATTTGTACTAATAAGCCTCTAATAGCATGCTCACATGTATCTATCTCATTTACATAGACATGGCATAGTTCATACTTTTAAAACATTCTTAAATAACTTATGTCATGCTTGACTAGTTGAGTGCACATATCATTCATGTTAAAAGGCATAGATAACTCTACCATGCTTGCTTATAAGGTCATAATGCAAGTAATACAATGCTCATCAAAGTTAGTTTCTAAAACTTTTAAATTTCACTTTAAAACACATACTAAACCGAGCTTGACAACCTTTTATTTGCAATATATCTTGAAATTACATTTCTTGTCCATCCGCGTACATAACCAGGCCACAATCACATGTTCCCAAAGTCGAAACTTAAAAGACACAAAGTTCGTCAAGTTTCATTTTCAAAACTTCAAGTTTTTCTTTCAAAACACTCTAAACCAAGATCTATCGATCTAGTATATGTAAGGTAACTTTAAAACTACATTTCATGTCAATTGATATGCGTACATAGGGTCCAAGGTCAGAACTCAAAGGACACCAATTTCATCAACTTCTGTTTCTCAAAAACTTTAAGTTTTCTTTTAGAAAATCATGTTAACGCATTTCATTTTGAGTAAAGAAATCTTAGCTATATGACATGTCTATTATCATGCATATTTATGTTTTATCACTTAAAATAACATATTCCATCGTCAGGAGCACCATACTTGCGTATGTGCTCGCTCGACGCCCTCTGATTACCTCCAATTATGTAACATTCACAATGATGACTGTTTTGACCCATTGTAACGACCTCAAATTGAAAACCTTAAAGAACAAAAGTTGTAGGTATATTCGTTCTCGTTATGTATCATCTTGAATCTCCTCAATTGGAGTTTGTATGAAAACGTTATGCCTATTTTAGTGAAACATATCCGGACAGATTTTCTCAACATCTCAGTAACTCGACTCACCACCACCATGGAAGTGGTTTTAGCCTAAAATAGCCCACCGGGGCGGGCCTAGCTGCTATAACTCGAAATTTCATTCTCTGTTATGAACCATCATGCCAAAATTTCTTTATAACCTTAATAATTTGAGTTATACATGTCCAAATTAGTTTATTTTCGATTCTATTGGTTTGTAACTCATAAAAATACAACATACCAAATACCCATCAACTAACATAAACATTAACTAACCCAAATATAAATTTAGAACTCATGTTCATACTAATTGTTCATGTTTTGACAATTTAGCGAATTTGTTCACTACGAATTCGTTTCTAAACCAAATTGGTCCGTTTAACTTTCATTGTTTTCACATTTGATTATAGTATCAATATCTAACAACAACTCATTGATTATAACTACCCTTTGCCATCAATTTTGTTACTCAAAATCAAGTATTTCATGATATTACTAAGAAATTGCAAACTTTGGAAATCAAGGGCATAAACGTTAGATTCATTACCTCTTGATGACTTTAATTTGCTATCAATAGCACTTCAAACCTCTGCTTGCTCGCAATACTACTGAACTTCCATAACCAAATTCTGAGCAACTTAAGCAAACGTGAAAGGAGAAGGAGAAATGGAAGGTGTTCAATTTATAGACAATTCATTGACCATGCAAAGCCATTATCCAAGGAATTAAACCAAGAGATGGAAGGAGAACCCATTGGAAAATCAAGAGTTGGTGCAATAGTGGCCAACCACTCCCATAAACCACACCATTCTTCATCATGGCTAGTTACTGGGAAGTTTGAGAGATGAAGGAAATAGGTAGCCTTAAGCCAATGGCCCTTCACGTGTGGAAGAAGAGTGTGACTCACAAAATGGGACAATTCTACTCTTAGCATTTGATAGATGAATAATGCCACATACTATATGTTTAATACACATATATGTATACTTAAGTTTTAAATCTAATTGGGTGCATACATGGAGTTAAATGATAAAGGAATATTATGTTAGAAAATTAGGGGTATAAATATAATCCTTGTACATTAGTCCACATAATTTAATCTTTAACACATGTGTGGACTTAATTCCATTGATCACTAATAATTTAATATCTCTTTTTACTATTAATCACCCATTGGTATAGAAATAAATATTTTAATACATCTTTATTTACTCCTATACTTTAGAGTACACATTTAATTGTCTCATCACATAGGATGAGATAACAAAACTTATTTAAATCAACTTTATGATTTAATTACTTTCACTATATGATTTTTGTATATCATTAATCCCAATTAAATGTCTCACTTCATGTAGTCTTAAGCCATAGGTATTATATACTACTACTACCCACATTTTATATATTACACATAGTAACATGAAATACTATTTAATGATAATGCCCATATTAATATCTTAATTGGGCTAAATATCATTCAGATTGGGTAGTTTCTACCCATTATCACATTTTAATATCACAACGATTAATTAATATCAATCATTTATTTTCTTACAATAATTAGTATGTACTACACTAATTAATATAATAATTCTTCCATAAAATCACTTAATTAACCATTATCATCTTTCAAATATTAAATCCTTTCATATATTATCGTATTACGTAATATATGAAAATACACATATATTAATTAATTAACATAATCATTTCGTTTTCTTCATGTAAAGCACATATATAATTCACCATTTTACTTAAGTGAATTACTCCTTTAGTTCAATTTACTATCACGCCACTGCCACACAAGACTTTAATACTCAAATTATATTATTCCATAATATAATTTTAGTTAACCAATATTTATCCTGGTTTAGTTAATTTGCATAACTAACTCTCATTAAATTAATGCTTTGCTATCTCAATCCATTCATGGACAGTTGGAACACCAATTATGATCCTTATTATAACATATTAGTTACTAATACACCAATCCTAAAGTTCAGATTACATGAACTCATCATGAATCGCTCTCTATGCCATACATGCTACTTATTTGGTCTTAGAGCTTCGACAATTGGCGCGGTCGTGCCACCTTAAGTTAGGATGCAGACATGTTATGCTTCAACAGAAATAGAACTCAACTCATAAATCCTTTAACATGCTTCATACATGCTATCTCATCATACTAACCAAAATAAATCTCCAATGACTACATTCTTCAATAATTTAGTCATTAAACTTCAAGTTCAACTCTTCTTTCTTAATTTATACATTTAACCATATCCCAATATTAGTCAATAAATCTCTAACCAATATTTATCTAAAGATATATCGACTTTTTCTCTCGTCAACAACGTACATATATACAAATCTAAACCTAGCACACATCTAGTCTTTAATAGTATTCAATATAGTACACTGAGTGGTTTTCCACAAACAACCAACAAATTAGTTTCTGTCTCGTCTACACTGCGTTCACAATGAGTTAGATAGGTTATTAATTCGTATATACCTTCTCTCTCTGAAGGAATCATTTAGCCCAGCTCCTATACATCCACCATTAAAGGGTACGGTTGCACTACCTTAGACTTGATACTTGTACATATACTATAGAAATTGATGATTATCAAAGATATTTAATGTCACCAACTTACTATGATAAAATAACTTCACATAAATTATTTAATATCAATAGATAGATTTCTATCCATCTTCTTTACTTCAAATAACTCGCCTCTTCAATAAACAACAAATATATAGTAATAATAATATATTTATTAAACACAAAAATCACTTATTGCATAGTTTATATTACCTCATGCAACACCATTCCACATACCTCACACATATATATATATATATATATATATATATATATATATATATATATATATATATATATATATATATATATTCTTATTCGAACTCTTCTCATACCTTAAGAATTTTATTTACTAAATTTTTATTTTAATAATTTCTAAAAATTTGGGTTCTTACACTCTCTCTCTCTCTTCTTTCTTTCTAGCCGAAGCTTTCTCTCTCTCTTGCCTCTCTCTTTTACTTTGTGTTAGCAACTTATGGAAATGATGATAAGGAGAAAAGTTTAGATTTTTGTTGGAATCAAAATAAATAGATATAATATATGTAAGTAATTACATTTTCCCCCAACCACTTATCTCCTTCTCTCTCATTAATCATCACTTAAATAGTTGGAAGATTAACAAATAAGGTAGCTCCTTTACAAACTCGACACCTAGCTAGTTGGTGGAATATCTTTTGAAAAATTATGGCTTAAATGATGACAAGTATTCCCTTTTTCTCCTCCTCATGTAGCCGGCCAAGTGGCCCAATTTCTTCCAAGTTTTGATTTTTCCTTTAATGTAATATCTTGTATACAAGATGTCTAAAATGTCCATCTTCAATTGGGCTTTAATTTGGGCCATCTTATTTAATGTTTTGGGCTATAAGTTTGTGCTACTATTTTCCTCTTTTGTACTTTCAATTTAATTCTTTTGAGCCATGGAAAATAAACATATTATAATGCCTTCCATTTTATTCTACCCTAATTATTTAATTAGGATTTCCATTCCATACATTTGGAATTTAAATCCTTACTCTTGAACATTAAATTTTATAACCCAATTAGACTTGCTCAAATTAAGTTATAAAATTAATAAATTGAGATAATAAAATATATCTACGAAATTAGTATAATTTTAAATATTATAATCTCCCACACCATAACCCTTGGGTTATTTAAATTTCATACATAATGTATAATTAGGTTATGAAACCTTTCCTTTTAGTTTACTTTCTATCAAATAAATAAACACGTATACATAATTCCAATTCACATATTTATATTTCTTCCTAATCATTCCACACATATCACAAAGTTTTGATATCATTAATATTTAATTAATATATCTATTTACAAAGTGACTTGAAATTTTTGGTTATTATATAACATAACTTATCTTACTCATCCTTAATCAAATTAATTAAGTATTCATCTTAGTTAACTTAAAATAAATAAGTTAACTATCTAACTTAATTTACATATCCACTTAAATGGTTCAAGGACTTTCTAAAAAAAAAATTATTCGTAAAAATTTACATATATACTAATGTAAAAATCTCGGTCCTTACATTTAGCATGAGTTTTAAAAAGGAAAATTGTAGATTTTTCAAAATGATGATCATAATATCCTTTAAGTTATGAATTTTAAACACTTGAATATGTGTACAAATAAGCATAATAAGTTGTTTTAAATTGTCTTGCATAAAGGAGGTTGCATAGTGGATTCATGTAGGTTTGAGAAATAATTTTAAAAAGCATGATGTGAATCACATTTTGACTATATGTACAAACATAAAAGCATCTTTTATGACTCTAAGCATGGTTGATATATGCATTCAACTAGTTAAGAGTAATATAGACTAGTCAATAATATTTCAAAGAAGGTTTCTGAGTAACAGACTATACTAGTTATGTGTAAGTAAACTAAATACATGCAAGCATGCGTAGTAAGAATGGTTTAGTATCAGTATGTGATATATTAAGCAATAGGATCACCCTTTTGTATAATGAATTCTCTTAACCTCATGAAATGGAAACTTTTGGAATGAAACTATGAAATTTGGAAATAATCTTGAAATGAGCTTAAGGAACACAAAACAAAGTCCAGAACCTTTTAACGCGTGTAACATAATCTGTTTATGCTAAACACTAAATTGTAGCCATGCTATTAAAAGTTCAAGTCTGGTATGATCAGGGAGCAGCGCGGTCGCGCCTGTGACGCCCCCAAATTCAGGTACTTGAAACCCAAATTCAGTGCTTCACGATACCATTACTTTGAGCGAAATAATAATAATAATGTCATAAATATCAAACTTAATTTACATATCAGAGTTTTCTAAATCCTAGGTATGCGACCTTAAAACATTTCATTAGATGATAGATAATAAATAATATCATCTTATTTAAGTCTAGCTATTACATAAGGTAACACAAACTTATTCTGACAGCTTTCCTTTCCCTCTATTCCTGACAGAGCCCTCTGTTGATCATACTTAACTGAAAACATTTAATTTAAGCAAGGATGAGCATTTGAGTGCCCAGTAAGTAGTAACAATTATAAATATTAGCTGAAAGGATTAAATGTTTTCTTTGTACTACCCTTCTACAACAAATCAAAAGTTGTGAAGAAATCTGAACCGATAATAATAATATAACAACTCTCTAACAAATTTTTGAAACTACGTACTGACTATAAATAGGGTTAAGGTGACATACTATGAACATTATTCTCAATTTTTAAATAGGTTTAACAGAACTTCATCCACAAATTAACTAACATATCTTACGGGCACGGGGGGTGATCAGCCTGTTATGCCCTGTATTGATCAATACTACATGCTAGAACGATATTATCGTTCACTCTGTCCGCCTTGGGTGCATAAAACTTTTCCCTTGATCGGGATGTTCATACTTAGTCAAGAATTCGAACCAAAACAATTTGATTGAATACAAAAAGGTTTTATCATATTCAACCACATTTCTAAATCTGTGTCTAGCTGGTTAAATATCTTAGACGACTCTTTGATATCGTATACATACTGGGGTCAATAGGTATATATATATATATATATATATATATATATATATATATATATATATATATATATATATATATATATATATATATATATATATCGACTTATGATTAAATATAATGATTATCCAAGTGGGGACACTTGAATAACCATGTTTAGACATTAACGAATAGAATATATATATCTGAGTTACAATATAGTACCATGTTGATAATCAATGATAGGATATAACATATATAACAATAGGGTTAATAATATGATATAATAAAAATATAATTCTGAAACTTTCTTACTCATGTCCATTGCATAAAGAAAATGCAAAGGTAAAGATACTTGCTCAATAATAATTGGAGTAAGTATAGGAAACTTGTCTCGTCTGCTGTTTACACAACTTAGTTCTACCTTTAATTCAACGACCTATCATTTATAAGATGGTTCTATTGATTAGAATAACATATCATAACACATCATTCTATTATTTACATTTAATACATAACCTAATCACATTGTCGCATAGTTATATCAGTCATTAAGACACAAACAAACACTTATACAGTCAAATTATATAGGTTCGAATCAAATTCGATAGCATTTTGGTGTACCGACGTCTTTATCGGGTAATTTCTGAGTATAAAACTCTAATCTGTATCTCAAATATCATTCTGAACACTTTCAATAACAATCATATGACTTATAATAATTTTTAATAATTATTATAATTTATCATAATTTTTCAAACTCTGGAATCATTATTAAATGATTTAAATATTAAATAATTCTATTATCATTAATATTTAAATAATATCAAACATTAATGAAACCATTTATAATAACTCAAAATATTTTTAAAGAATTAATATTACCCTTAAATGATTTTTAATACATTTAAAGTCATTTTAAACAATTACCATTAATATTTAAATATTAATGTACAATTTATCCAAATATTAAAAGTCATTAATTAAAACTTAAAATATTTTTAATTCATTTATATCCCTTTTAAATGATTTTTAAATATTTAAAACCATTTTAAACTACTTATTTAATATAATTATTAAATAAATTTAACATCATTAATAATAATTAATTAATAAAATTCACCTTTAAATATTAAAAGGTATAATTTATAACTTCAAATATTTTAAATACCTTATTATTATTTAAAATGATTTTTAATATAATAAAATCATTTTTAATCTTTTTTACTTAATTCATTTATTAAATATCTAAATTATCATTAATATTAATTTATTAATGAATTTCATCACAAAATATTAAAAGTCAATAAAAATAACTTAAAATATTTTCTTATACCATAATATAATTTTTAAATTATTTTTAAAATCATTTTTAAATAATTGTTTAATATATAATTAAATAAATTAAATACCTTTAATATTTCAAAAATATTAAATATTTACGAAATATATTAAAAATAATTAAAAACTATTTTTCGAATTTAAAATAATTTTTTTATAATTTATTTGGTATTTTAATAATTAAAAACTAATTTTCTATAATTATATAATAAAAATATAATTTTTATATTTAATCTGTCGCTAAAGACCACCTATAGCGACAGAACCGTCGATATAGGTGTTCTTCATGTTCATACTTAAAACCTAGAACACCATAACAGTTTCGAGGATGCTAGGTTTGACCATGATCAAATCTTAACAAAAAGTGTTTTTGGACAAACTATGACTTGGATCTTGTAGTACTAGTGCAAGACTACAATATCCAACAACAAACATAACCATAACATTCATAACAACAGAGATCTAAGAGCTTAAAGTAGCTGTCAGAGGTTGTTCTTCATTTCTGGGTAGCCCAGAAATGAAGAACAGTTCGAGCATGCACCTTTGGGCTCCCACTACATGCTGATCGTGCAATATTTTAGTGATCTATAAGCTCCAGTGTGTAGCTAGTATGTAAATGAATAGATCTAACACAAAACATCAACAGATCAAGAAGATATAGCCCGGTCAAAGCTTGTCAGAGGATACATTCAAACGTTTTCTGGGTTACCCAGAAAACGTGAATCGCGATCAATCGAAATGGGTTTGGCCCTGTCTCTAATCGATATATTTGATATATAGAGGTTCTAAAAGCATGGATATAAAGTTAACATAACATACTACAACTTAGACTCAAGATCCATAACAGAACATTAAAGTACTGTCAGATCTAATGCTTAACAAATCTTGTCAGACACTGCAAACTACTTTCTGGGTTACCCAGATTTCCTCTGGTCATGCCCGGTCAACGGGTTTTGACCAAGAATAACATCAAATCTACAACATATCTTACTCCAAATCAAGGTCTATATCAAAGCTAGCATAACATACTACAAGATTAAACACTTAAACAACAATAATGATAACCTAATAAAGATCGATATGGTCTGACATTCGGTTGTCAGACCATTTAAAAAAATTTCCCAGATTTTGTAAAAACTTAGATTCGAGCATATAAATATTATGGATTCACTAAATACCAACCCAGATCATTAAAAGACACCTTCTAGCAAATATCTAACTAATCATTAACAACATTTAACATCAGATCATAATATTTTAAAGATTAGGGTTTATACCTCCTTTCTAACTTTGATCCTAGAATCTGACTTCTGATCTGCTATAAGTGATAGTGGGGCTTGATTGGGGACTGGTCTAGCAAGGTAATTTCAGAGGTTTGAAGTTGAGAGAGTCTTGGTTGAGTATTGGTATATAAATGAGCAAGTTAGTAACCTTTCTCTCTCTTTGATCCTATATAACATGGTGTAATTCTCATGGTTGATCCTATCTATCAAATTTTTATTGATTAAAGGCTATTACTAGACCACATGGCTAGCTAGAGTTGGTCACCAACTAAAGTTATGGCATGTTTTACAAGTTATCTATTAAATAATGCAAGAAGGGCAATTTGGTCATTTGGCTTTTACTTTTAGTGGCAACGTTGACAATTCATTCTAACCTTTAGGGTTTGACCCTTGGGGTTTAATCCTTAGGGTTTAACCCTAAGCTTTCCTAAGCTCTAAATCTAGAATTGTGTATTAAAGGCAAAATGGGAATCTTAGTTTCTAGAAATGTGAATTAGGGTTTCCTAATCACTTTAGGCTTGCAAAATAAGCTTTCTAAAATACTAATTACCATTAAGCTTGCAAAATTATTAATTAGGGTTTATAACTTAGCAATTAGTGTCTTGATCTAGTAATTAGGGTTTCTAAATGTCAATTAGGGTTTACCTAATTAACATTAAACATAATAATGGTCATAACACATAACTTAACCAATCTTACAGTCATATTTGACATTGTAATATAGTTTATCAGTAATGCTAGGATTTGTACTATTTTACTATAACCGTTCCACACATTAACATTACACACATATAAGACATGTTTATATTACTGAAATATAAATATTATTATATTATTATTCTCATTCCTTATTCAAAATCCTGGACTTAGGGTTTTAAATTTATATCTCGACATAACCTTCATAGATACTATTAAGTTAAAATAATTAACTTAATTAATATAATATACACATATCATAATATCCGTATCATATATACAATAATCATATTTTCATGGAAAATAAATAATAAATATGTTTATTACAAAATTAATTTATTATAAGAATATAATCTATAATGATCAATAAGTCTAATAAGAAATTATTTACATCTAATAAATAATTTTATTTATCATATATATACATATAATTTACTTTGAACATAATCCCACCTTTATATATATATATATATATAAAAATTATCCGCAAAATTTCTTATTGAAAATATTGGGTTATTACAGTGCCACTCCCTGGTCAAAATGTAGAGCGACCGTGCCACATGCCAGAATAGTCAAACTATTTTATTGGCAAGCAGAACCTTGCACCATGTGTACATTAACGTCTTAAGTTGTAATATATGACTAGAATAATGGTTGAAGTGTTCAAGCATGTAATGGTGATATAGAAGCAAGAATCTAAAAGCTTTTACAAGTTTTCTATGTTAAACTTCTAAAAGTAAAAACAATGTTGATGTGGTAAGAATGTGATCTATTGTGTAACTATGATAAGACTAAGAATATATGTTTAGTATCTGTGAATTACACTTGTGTATCATGGCTGTATAAGATAGTAGGTTTACATTTTGAACTTGTATAACTAATGTGTTTATACATAAATAGGATAATATAGTTCATTGGAGTGGTTTTAAGCTATAAGTTGTTAATCAACACGAAAGGCAACTTTTCTAACTTACACAACTTTGGATTTTATGCTAGTTCTCTAACTTCATTTAATTCTCATATTGAATGCAAGTTTCCTAAGTTCTTTACACTGCATATATATTGTATAATCTGAATTGTTACCATATCAACCATATCTATTTCCAACAAACATCTATTACTATTCGAAAATCATTGATGTATTTTGATGATTATTGCAAGCATTGAACTTATAGTTCTTGAATGCATTATAAAATTTGTCTAAGCCATTGATTCAGCTAGACCATTATCATATGATAGAAAGCTATCCAAACCAAATTTACTTGGTGCGAACTCCTATAATTGAATGAGATGCACAACCTCCTTGAAGGGAAAAATATACAATTGTCGGGAGACCGACGTGCGCACATGAGTATGATTAAATATTATGCATAACGTAGGGTACTTTAGGCTAATCACCTGTTGTACTCGTTTTTATTTGATTTTCATTATATAGTGTAAATTCTAGTAGAAGTTCATAGTCCTTAGTGACTTCTCAGTATTAAGTGTTTTGAAATCTCGAATTGATTAAGTATTGAATCTTATTGATATTTTTCTGTCCTTAGCGACTATTGTTAAGAACCATTGATAATTCTTGTTATCCTTGAACTATCATTTATTGATGTACTCTCGAGAATTTATAACTATTTTGAATACCCTTATTTCTATATTACTTGCAGAGCAAACTTGTTGCTCATTCTTGCTTTCCCTAAAAACATTTCAGTTAAGGCTGAGCAAGGCGGACCCTCGAGCACTGATAAGGGTAAGGGCAAAGCTACGGAGTAGCCTCATATTTATTTAGATGTTTTATGATTATATAAAGACATAAATTGCGTTATGTATTAGTTATGTCTAAGCTTTGTTTAAGTATGTTTAAGTTATGTAAAAGATGTTTAATTTATGAAACATTGAGACGTGAATGATTATATTAAATAAATGTAATCTATTCTGTTATTTTCGTTGCATGAGATACTATGTAGTCATTAGATATGTAGCACGTGGCAAACTGAATTTATGACGCGAGTGGTCCGAATTTGAGGACGTCACAGGTTGGTATCAAAATCATAGTTATAAACCCTAGGAGCGAGAGTCCTTAGATTATAACTTACGAGAACTTAGTAGATAGGAAGGGATAAAACTCATGTAGAGTTTTCCTAGAGAGAGACTTAGTGTGTTATGGAATATAATTTCATTCTATATAATGAACTTATGTTGTATTTAACATTCTGATGGAGTTTGTTGTTTGTTGTCGTATGTTTGTGGTTGTAGGATGACAAACTTGGGAGAACCCAGCCGAGTAGTAGAGGAGGAGCCACGTGACATACACGTGGTGTAAGAGGCACCATTGAAAGCTGAGCCCATTTCGGTGGTGGCTCCAATCAATGATGAGGATGAGGAGGAGGAGATGGAGCCATTTCCTGTAGAGACAGATCTAGAGGAGGAACCCATGGAGGACGAGTTTGCAGAAGATCCCGATGAGACTACATTTGAGGATTAGATGCTAGGTGAGTATGAAGAGAAGATTTTGGAGTTAGGATGTAGATTTGAGGAGTTAGAGGCTGAGGCTCATGAGAGGCAACTGAAGATGCAGGAATTGGAAATAGAACTTGTGTATCACAAGGAAGCAGAAGTACAAATGGGCATTCTTTTTCACCGATTGATAGCTAGGAATGTGGAATTGGCAGGTAAGCTGAAAGAGTCTAAACAGAGGGAGCTTAGTGAGAAAGCTGAGAAGGAGGTTCTTTGGGCATAGTTGGAGATGAAAGTGATGTAGAGGATCCATTTTGAGGAGAAATGGGAATCCACTAATGAGAGGGCAGACGACTTAAAGGATGAAGTCAGGTGTAAGAAGAGGAAGGTGAACAAGATGGGTTACATGTTTCGCTCGGCTATTAAGAGAGTGATTGATGGTGTATATCACTACCTGACGGAGCAGGGACAGACCCGACACATTATGAGCAGAGAGTTGTTGGCATACATAGCACAGATCGAGTACAAGAGCGCTTTGGAGCGCGGGATGTTGAGATAAGACCTAGTGGTCTAATAGTAAGAGTAGTAGTCTTTATGTGATGTATTTATTATGATATAATCCCAATCGTTTGTGTAAGATATGGGATAATTATGTAAACCCCGAGTAGGCTTATGTTAGAGTGGTAGTATGTTAGTATTTCTCCCCCCCCCATCTTTTGAGAAATTAAGGGATATGTGTTGACATTTATAGAAGTATTGTGACACCCCCAAAATAGGCATACATCACCCATTCTGAGTCGCCAAATACATGGTACAGAAATAACTACAACTTTATTAATACAATTATCGTACAAAATATGACAACATATCAATTGTGAGTTTAAATACAAATATTGTCTTCTAGACAATATCCACACTCAAATAAGTCCTCATTACAATTATTAATACATTATTTTTAAAAAATAGTGAGGACCACTAAAACAACTTTCTAGGACCATCATTCCATATCTCGACTAGTACTCGCTACAATCTCGCCTCCTGAGAAGAAAAATAGAACAAAAAGGAAAAGGGTGAGCTCAACTAGTCCAGTAAAGAATATTATGACTAAGATAATATAGAATAAATTATCGTTAGTCCTCAACAGGGAAAAATCTGATAGAATATAATAGACAACAAGTTTTAAATCAATATTCGCAGCGAAAATAACAATTCATTTAGAAGAGTTAAGTAGAGAATGAAATCTACTATCTTCTATGATTTTAAAGTCCATCATCAATATTTTATCCTTGTAATATCAATTAATATATATTTTGAATCAAATATTCATCTTTTTTTTACTGAGCAAAGATATTCATCACGTTTAGTCATGTTCATCTCAACACCTGTTCATCTTTGCACTACAGGCCAAAGATGTTCATCAGGAAATCATTCATCTTTGCACTACAAGCCAAAGATATTCAATTATATCATTGTTTAGGACTGAGGATGATGAAAAATATTTTAAAGAAAATGAATCCAGTGAGACAAAAGAACAAATATTAGGGATTCGTACTTCGGTTTATCCATGTTCAAAAACACCCCATAATATACTATGGTGGAGTAAAATTCAGGAATAATGATCAAAACATGGATACAATCAAAGATAGTAATAAAAATAGACATCTGGGATAAAGAAGAGAAAAATTTTATTTGTCGGTGAATAGTGTCGTATTCGTGAATAGTGTCGTATATGTAAATAGTGCCGTATACGTGAATAGTAACCCCAACACAAAAAGACAAAAATTTCACAAGAAAAATCTTACCAATATTCCGGCATAATGATATTGAAAGAAATAATATCATTTAAATAAAAAATAACATCCCTTACCTAGAAAGAATAATACTTCTGGCTGGAATATCAGATATAACGCTGAAAGGAACTTGCACCGTATAGCAACACTCAAAGTATCAAAATACTCACAAAAATACGATCGATAATATAGAGAGAGAATACTTCAGTTTCTGGTGTGATTTTCAATTCTAACCTAAGCACCCTATTTATAGGAAAATGCTTAGAACACCAAAATAGAAAATTAAATAAAATATTAATATAAATAAAAAAATTTCATGCCCACCTTAGACAAACTGATTTCAGCATGTTTACAACACATATGGGCCCCACCAAATGAAAAAAACATTTTTATTAAAAAAATATTTAAAACTTCAAAAATTAATTATTTCGGAACTTCAATAATTCATAATAAATAGCCCTTTTATCAGAAAATTCAAATCTTATGTCCATTCCATAGGAAATTCAATTATCTAAAACTTTGTAAGTTTAACTTTTTCCAAATTCCAAGCAGAAATTGACCGAAATTCACATACAGACGATTTTGCAAGCTATAATCAAATTTTAGTGTAGAAATGGGGTCCACCAACATGTTTAACATGTTTTTAACAAAAATACTCTTCCTCCTCATTTATTCATATATCACACATTCATTATTAAAATATCACCATTATTATATTATTAAAATATAATAATATATTTAAATAAATTATTTTATCAAAAAAGATAAAATATCAATTTTCAACAATTGTCATTATTCTAAAAATTCCTCCATTTCTATCCACATAAATAAATATTATCCTTATCATATAAATCAATAATTAATTATTCACAAATAATATTACAAAATCACAATAATGACAACCAGGTCGTTCCTAGAAAAGAGGGACTTTCCAATAAGGATTTCTCCTTATTAGCGTGCAATTAGGTGACCAAACCTCTCCTTAGACAGAACTTCCTTAAACATTGCCAATAATGCTATCTAATAATATTTTTCAAATAATATGAATTATTGATCTGATAATGGTAAATACTATGCAGTGGCAATTATTGAAAGAACAATAATATAAAATATCAACGTAACAATTATTGAATAATTAAAATATTGAACAGTAATTACTGTAACAATTATTGAGTAGTGTCTTCTTACGTAAAAATCGATAATTGGTGTAATACAGTGTGTTACTGTGCAACACTACGCATTACTGTGTTCCGGGTATTCCAACAGTGTTAATGGTAACAACTACGCCGTTATTTTTTTAAAAAAACTTATACTTGTCATTTTTTCATCCAATCGCTTTTTCGTTATATAGGCCCACACAAAATTTTTTTCCTTCGCATTTAATATTCCCAAACAAGAAGAAGATTCCACGACCAAATGAATATTCCCCGACAATAATGAATATTTTATAACAACTTGCTTATTTAAGATATTTGCGCATTTTACCCATATCTAACCACATTAATCAAATCAACCCTTACTATTTCAAAATAATAAATAGAAGAAATCCAATTTCATTTATAATAAGTTGGGGTCTTGCAACCTCCCCTCCTTATGAAATTTCATCCTCGAAATTGACGTACGTACCTGGTGTTTCAAAAAGGTGAGGATACCTCGCTTTTATTTCAGTTTCCAACTCCCAGGTCATTTCCTAAATAACATGGTTCCTCCACAAAACTTTGACTTTGTTGTATGACCTTTGTGCGTAGGACATGCTCCTTCCTATCTAAGATCTTGACAGGTACCTCCTCGTACGTTAAATCTTCGGCTATTTCATCTGGTTCTAACTCAATAATGTGGTTTGGGTCTTTCACATATTTACGAAGCACAGATATGTGAAAAATATTATGAACACGAGACATACTTGGAGGTAATGCGAGTCTATAGGCCACATTTCCTACTCGGCCAAGAATCTGAAATGGACAAATAAATCGTGGTGTCTATAGGCCACTTTTCCTCTCGGACCTGATCGTAGTGTCTTGTTAACTGATACCATGTAAATTCATCACTACAATCTTTAGAAGAATGTTCATTGAATCTTCAATGTAGAACACCTCTTCCTTCTTTCGTACAGTACCTCAACACTTCTATTTTCCTCTACTGTTCTTGGATACTGATGGCTTAACTCTTCGTTTTGGTCCCTTCTGAACAACAAGACACTTTAGATTTGTGGCGTGTCCAACTCGCTTTCTCCTTGTGATCTCCCGTTCACTTATCATCAATGGACTGACCCAATGCTTAATCACTTTAGCCTTGTTCTTCAGAAGCTGGCCAATATCTCTGAGTACACTCCATCAGGTGCTTCTTTGTTTGGTAAACACTACGATCCTGATTACTTCCAAAATCGTTGTCATCTTATTACTTTGACAGCTACTGCACATACTGACTTTCCATAGTCAGCTACTGAAGTCTTCTTACGATCATCTTTGTGGAAAACTTCATCTCGAATGGATTCACAACTCAATCTGGATGATGATTCAGTTGATACTTAGATCTTTTGTTAGCTTGCATGCCATTCGGTGAGTGCTCTGGTTTCCTTCAGGTGGGATGTATCTTTGTAGTACCAACCAGAGGCTTCATCCCTTTGGAAATTCTGGGAGATCTCATTTGTTGAGAATCGTATTAGCTCTACGATTCTGCCTTGGCGTTGTGAGCACATCTGTTGAAGTCTCAGTTCTACACTCTACGATTTAGCTTTGGGTGTACAGACACTACGACTCCGAGATCAGATCTTGACACTCTACGATTTTTGTCGTTGTGCTTATTGTCTTCATCTGATCTTGCTTGACTACGATTTCTGCCTTGATACGATCAGTAGACTCTACGACTCTGAGTGTAGTCTACGATTCTTAACTTGGCTTCGTTATTAGTAGACTCTATGACTCAGAGTGTAGTCTACGATTCTTGACTTGGTTTCGGCAGATGCTCGGTCAGCTCATAGGTAGGCTGTCTCTACGATTTTGAACATGACTTCCTCAGTAGACTACGGCTCCGAGGAAGTGCTACTCGACACACTATGATCCTTCATCATCTCTCCTAGTAGTCTACGAACTCTGAGATCTACTATCTTGCAGACTACGATTTTGCCTTGATAGTTCTCGAGCTTTCCTTGACTCTCCTGGCGACTACGATTTCTGGTGCAGTGCTCAATGATCAGACAAGCCTATCTATTACATTATAAGATCAACCTAACATGCTTGATCTTTCTATATTTATAGTCCTTATACATCATTTCTTTTTAAGGATTTTACAAAGCTGTTTAGCTTATGTAGGATCATCCTAACATATTTGATCAATTCATTCCAAGTCCTTGTATATATGTTTCTATAATCTATCAGAGGAATTTATAGCTTTTCTTAATGCAAGCATACTTTCATATTCATTCATATATATATATATATATATATATATATATATCATAATCAAATCATATAAAGATATGAATATCATTCACATGTTTATTCCTGACAATCTCCCCCTATTTGATTATGACAAAAACAATAAGTTCATATGCATATTATGAATGATTCTTATATACAATGAGCAGCTGTATTTCTAAAACAGATAATCATGAATGTCATTTATTGTGATGTGAAATTTAATATACTAACATACACTAACATTTTACATCCTGGATCCAGAACATACCTAACTAGTTAGAGATGTACCTCTTTAGCTCCATGTATGCTTCCAGGATGTCTGTTGATCAGCTATTCATCTATTTGATCTTCTTGCACCTGCTCCCCCTGGGATGTTGACTTCATTTCTTTTGTCTGCTCCTCTGTAGATGTATGCTCATCCTCTTCTTCTGGTTCCCCCTCAGCCTCAGGCTCATCATCCTTTGGCTCCCCCTTAGATGATAACTCAGCTACTTCTTATGCTATCTTCTTCTTTGTTTTCTTCTCTTCTTTTCTTCTATTGATCTTGCTCTTTCTTGAGTGCCTCTTACTCAGCCTCTTTCTATACCTCTTTTTCTTCCCCTTTTTGCCATTAATCACTTGAGAGAGCTGCTCCATGTTGGATATAAGTTGCTCCATCAAGTAAGAGGAATTACCAACTTCAATCTTGAGTTCTTGGTGGCTCAGCTCAAGTTGCACGGATAAAGACTGATTTAGGTTGTCAATCTTGTCAGAGAGGACGTGGAGTTTCTCTTCATTGGCCTTTTGTGCTCGTAGAGCTCCAGCCTTCTGATTATGTATGACCTTCAGATAGATGTGATATCTTTTTTTGATTTTGAGAGATACATCAGCCATGGTGGCTTGGATTCTATCTTGAACTGAGTTATCTTCTATTTCTGTCAACCTCTTTGACTCTTCAGTGATTAGAGATATTTTCTCAATCAGATCATCAGAATTTTTCATCAGCTCCTTCTCCATAGGAATTTGGTCATCTGGTTAGACAGCTTCTTGCTTACCACCAGATTGGACTCTACGATTTTCATCCTTGGACAGATATTTGAAAGTGTTGAGAATCTGAAAAATCATTGGGTACCAATTGCTATTGGAGGATGAAGGAATGTTGGGCAAAAGTGTTTTAGCAGATGAAGGCTTTTTATTTTGGACTTGAGCATCATCATTGGTAGAGTGAACAAACTCTACGTTTATTTCCTTGGCCATAATCCTTCTGCCTTCAGAGTCCACTCTATGATCGTAGGGAATATAATGGTTGCCAGCATGTCTATAGATTTTGTAGTGGGGCTGGTCTTTGATCATCATTGTTGCATAGTTCTTCACCTTTAAGAAGTTCTGAGACACCAGTTCTAGGCTTGGAATTTTTGGAAGTACTTCTTGTGATTCATCCGAGCCTTTCACTATCCTGCTTCTGTTAATCCTTGCTGGAGAGATGATAGGATAGTTTGCTAATTATTCTAATTCCTGATTTGCAGAAACAGAATCTTTCTTCAATTCTTCACTTCTTGAACTTAAATCTTGCTGATTCCTTTTATCAGATTCATCAGTGAATTCTTCTTACTGAATTTCATTACCAGAGCCTTCTTCAGCAACATCTTCCTTGGATTCATCCTCTTCATTACTAGTCCCATCTTCAGCACTTTCTTCTTGTGATTCAGATTTATCATCACTTAATTCAATGATTGTAGTAGATTGATCATTTCTCTTTTTGGAGGTAAATTGAGCAAGTTATCTCTAGCTCTTCCTTCTTCTTAGGGGTTCAGCTATGGGAGCGTCAGACTCTTCTTCCTCTTCAGACTCAGAGGCCTTTGAATCATAAGACAAGCTTTCTTATCTTTCAACATTGGCAGGTGCATGTCCTTCTTCTTCAGAGACAACATCATTTCACCCATCATCTAGGCTTGTTGGAGCATTTGCATTTTGAGATGCAGTTGGATCATCTTGTAGCTTTTCTTCATCAGCAGATTCTGTATTTTCTTCTATGAATCCAGCTTCAACATCATTGCTGGATTCGTTCTTTGGGGATTCGGTCTTGAGATCGTCAGTTCCCTTTTCTTCCTCTAACTCTACGTTCTCCTTTTCGTCAGACGTACTTTCTTGGGAAACTGGGGCTGGTTTGTTTTCCACCTTAGCTCTCTTTCTTGATGGCCCTTGAAGCAGTCTGTTACTTCTCTTCATAGTGGTTTCTGTAGTCAGGACTTTTTCTTCTTCATCCTTGTCTTCCATGGAGAGACCTTTTGGTAGGGCCTCAGTTTTCTTCATACCTTTGGATTTCTTCCTTGCTGGTGTGGCTGCTACCGGTGCTGAGTCACCAGACTTAGAGCTTTCCACCTCTTTCGGCTTCCTCTTATTTTGCATAGTTCTTTCTGCTGCTCCCTGTTGTTGTTAACCTTCTGTTCTCTTTGGGGCTGGTTCTTTTTTTTTTGCATAACTCCAATGTTTATTCGCTTCTTCAGAACTATTGCAGACATAATCTTCAGTTGTTGATCAAGCACAGTGTCATGTGCCGTATCCTTGCATAGTATACATTTGCCTACTATCTCAGCAAGGAACTCAAATTCCTCAGGAAAATCCTTTTTCTTCATGTCCTTCAGACTAGGGTTCCTTTGGTACCCCATAATCTCCTTTGCTTGCTCAGTGTCGATCTCATCAAGGTCTCTCAGTCCTAGGTCAGAAAAACCTAAGCATTGATTGATATAGGATGATTTCAGCTTAAGAGACTGACTTTTAACCTTGGTTAAAAGGGTTTCAGCATTTATGGATGCATTTGAGTAGAATTCCTTGACCAGTTCAGTATATACTCGAGTCCTAGCTTCAAGACATTTCTTAGAATCCATCTTTTTTCACAAGTTCAAGAATGTCTCTGAACTTCTTTTCAGATTTCTCAAAAGACTTGGTTCCGAGCTGAATGCCAGTGATTACTCGTTAATCTTCCATTTGAATAGTTCGAGGGATGAGGGTATATGATTCGAAGAGATTTGTGAGAGAGAGCTGATTGTGATTTGGGTTCTAGAGGTTTAATTGATTTAAGCTTCGAAGAGGATTCTAGGGTTTAAAAATTGGAGGGAGAGAGGTTTGATAGGTTCTGGTAACTGTTTGCAGATTTTGAATTTGTCTTTATGGCAGTTCTTTCTGACTCTGTATATGCTGTGATGTGTCAACTAGCCATTGGTTTCACGATGCCCAATAATGAGCTGTAAATCCCTATTAACTTTTTAGTTAGTTGTCTCTTTTAGAAGAGTAAACGTTTGATTGACTTGGATTAACCGTTGACCTCTTTGGTTCATAGAGTAGCATGATAAGGCAGCTATGGACTCTATATTTTTCTTTGTTGACTCAACGATCAACTTTTGAGAGATGTTGCAGTGGATGGTTTTGATATTACTTCTCAAACTTATCTCCCATAATCTGAATGTTTGAGCAATTGTCCTATTCTTCCAAGCTCCTCATGAGTTAGAGTAGCCTCTTGTAAGACTGCGATCGTCGAGTCTATTTCTACGATCGTTGAGGTTGCACTACGATCATTGAGGTTACATCATGATCGTTGAGTTCTCTCAAACTCTACTCTATGATCGTTGACTATCTTAGTCCTTGAGATGAACTTGACTAAGCACTTATTATAAATAAAATTGAATTTTCTCTATTTATTATTCTAAATTAATAAGGTGTTAATTTGATATAATGCTTTGGTTATGGGTGAAATGTGCAAATTTTACAAAATAAGCAAGTGGTTATAAAATATTCATTTTTTTGGGGGGAATATTCTTTTGGTGTGGAATATTCTTTTTGTCGGGAATATTAAATGCGAGTAGCAGCGACCATTAGTGGGCCCATATATGCGAATAAGCGTTGGATGAAGAAAAATGACAAAGTATGAGTTTTTATAAATAACGGCGTAATTATTCACGAATTAACAACTTGTTGGAATACACGGTGGTTAAAATCGATGTCTGGCGTGGTTGCCGCGATGTAGCATACGGTATTACAGCGGTATTGTTGAATTATTGATTAAATGCGTGAAGGCCTTTTTCGATAATTATTACGATGAATTCTTTATTCAATATTTTATTTTATTGATTCAATAATTGTTGCGTTGATATTTTTATATTATTGTTGTTTGATAATTGTCCTTTGCGATATTTTTCCATTATCGGATCGATAATTCATATTATTTGAATAATATTATTAGATAGCATTATTGGCAATGTCTAGAAAGTTACATCGAGGAGAGGTTTGGTCACCTAATTGCGGCGCCCGATGAGGAGAAATCCTTATTGGAAAGCCCCTTTCACAGGAGCGGCTTTGGTTGTCATAATTGTGATTACATAATATTATTTGTGAATAATTAATTATTGATTTATATGATAAAAAATATTTATTTGATGTGGATATAAATGATGGATTTATTTATTTTATGGTTATAAATGAAGGAATTAATCTTTGAGGTGTTTTATCGGTATTTTTTTGTCGGAATGGAGAATTATTAAAAATCATCCGTTTATGGATTTGGATATTTTTTGTTTGGAATTTGGAAAAACTCAAAGCTACAAAGTTGTAGAAATTCGATTTAGTGTGGAATGGACATAAAATTAGTATTTTTTTTACGATAAGCGGGCTATTTTCTATGAATTATTGAAGTTTGAAAAAATAAAATGATTTTTATTAAATTATGGGTGGGACCCACTTTTGTTTTGGTGTTGAATATGTAGTGGGAATTTTTTTTTTCAAAAGATGGTGGCTTGGTGGCTTTTTGGTGAAGTGTGTGTGGAAAAAAAAAAAAAAATAATATTATTTTATTATTTTAGTCTCTATGGCGTTCTAGCATTTTCTATAAATAGGCGCTTAGGTTAGAATTGAAAATCACACGAAACAAGTTTTCTTTCTCTCTAGATTATCGGCGTATTTTGTGAGTATTTTGATACTTTGAGAGTTGTTTTGTTGAATCTGAAGTTTCCTTGACTTTATATCAGATATTCGATCGAAATCTTAGTTATTTTGAGGTAAGGGATGTTATTTTTTCTTCTTAAATGATATTATTTTCTTGATATCATTATCTTTTGCGAAATATTGGTGAACTTTTTAATCAAATTTGGAACTTTTTGTGTCGGGGTTACTATTCACGTATCGACCTTTATTCACGTCTCGACACTATTCACGAATCTGACCTTCATTCATAGAAAATGAAAATTTTTCTTTTTTTGTCCAAGATGTCTATTATGGTTACTATCTTTGATTGTATCCATGTTTTGATCTTTATTTTTGAATTACGCTTCACAATTGGTTATTATGAAGTATTATTGATCTTGGATAAAGCATTATCTGAATCCTAATATTTGTCCTTACATCTCCTTTGGATTCGTTTTCTTTAAAATATTTTTCATCATCCTCGGTCTTAAATGATGATATTCTTGAATATCTTTGGCACATAGTGCAAAGATGAATGATTAAGCGATGAATATCTTTGGCCGTGTAGTGCAAAGATGAGCAGTGTTGAGATGAACATGACCATTTGGTGATATAAATGAATATCTTTGGCTTTGTAGTGCAAAGATGAATATTTGATTAAAGATGTATATTGATTGATGTTACGAGGGATAAAATATTGATGATGGACTTTTAAATCTTAGAAGATAGTAGAATTCATTCTCTCTTGACTCTCTTAAATGGATTGTTGTTTTTCATTGCATTTGTTGATCTAAAACTTGTTGTACATATATATTCTATCAGATTTTTCCTGTTGAAGACTAATGATAATTTGTTGTATATTATCTTAGTCATAATATTCTTCTTTGGGCTAGTTGAGCTCACCCTTTTCCTTTTTTTTCCATTTTTCTTCTCGGGAGGTGAGAACATAGCGAGGATCGAGTCGGGGTATGGGTGATGGTTCTAGAAAGATGTTTTAGCGATCCTCACTATTTTTACAAAAATAGTGTATGAATAATTATAATGAGGACTTATTTGAGTGTGGATATTATCTAGAAGACAATATTTGTATTTAAACTCACGGTATGTGTTGTGCGTATTTTACCGACAATTGTATTATTGAAGTTGTAGTTTGCTTTACTATACACCATGTATTTGGCGACTCGAGAATGGGTGTTGTATACCTATTTTGGGGGCGTCACGATTAGTATCAAAGCTTAGGGATATGGTCTCTGGCGGAGATCGGGGAATAGAACTAGGAGGAGAGATGAGTAAATCCTTAGCTAGTGTGTCTATCTAAGCTTATTTGTTGGTTGGTCGTAATATAGGGATATTATGTGATATGTTAATTTGTTTAATTAACCCTTGTTTTATGGCGATATTTAAGAATGGGCTGCTTTGAGAAGCGTTAACAATGGAGTGTATGAGGCGTGGAACAACCTTTAGTCACAAACCGGGAGAGCGTGCAGCGGGAAGGCAATATTCCTCCACATAAACAACACTCTTCTGAGCAAGCGATGAATGATGGAATGTTTAGGAGCTTTTTGCGATTCATGCAAAATCGAGACGAGGGAGACTTCGTGTACAAAATACGGGTGGAAATGATGGCGGCGCTTGATGCATCACATCACGACCAAGACGATTCGAGGAGTTGGGACCACCAGATTTCTAGGGAAAGCCGATCCGATTAAAGCGCGGAAACATGGGTCGAAAAAATTACAAGATATTCGATGTCTTGGGATGCGGAGGAAACAAAAGGTTCCATTCGCCACCTTTATGTTAAGTGGTGAGGCGATTCTTGGTGGGAATCACGTGAGCGTACCAACCCGGTACACTTTCAATGTGTCTTGGGAAAGATTTGAAAGCTTTTCAATGACAAGTACTTTCTGAAAGTATTAAATCGTATGAAGGAGGTAGAGTTTATTAGATTGGAGCGAGAACAACATGGCGGTGTCTCGATGCGAGGCGAAGTTAAGTGCGGAGTTATCGAGTTTGCACCTCATTTGGTAGAGAATGAGGAGCGTATGGCGATGTTTACGAGAGGTCTAAAACCAAGATTTAATCGATACCTTATCTCTCATAAATTTTCTCTTGTATTGAGATGTTGTCAACGAGGCTCGATTATTAGAGCGAGATAATGAGTATACTCAATGAGGGACCCTGACGAGTCATCTGGGTGTGGCGATCGATCATCGAGCGATGATAACCGGCGAGGAGGAAAAAATACGGACAAAGCGGTAACCACTCGGGTGGTAATCGTGGCCATGATAATAGGAGAGGTGAGTCAGTGGAAATTTCAAAAGAGAGATTCAATGATGATGGAAGAAGATCATCATCAATGACACACACCAACAAACAAATTCTAGGGAGGAGAAACGACCACCGGTTAGATGTTACAAATCACGGAAAAGAGGGACATATCATTGAAGCTATCCCACACAATCAAGGTATGTTATAATTGTGGAAAGGAAGGACATATAGCTCGAGAGATGTTACTATAAAAACCAAGTTCGGCGAGGGATGGTGACTCAAAAATTTGTCCGGATAAGTCGAAATCGGCGGTTCTGGAAGAAGCGTTTGTCGTGGTGGCCAGGCCAAAACGTGAGAACCCCGAGCGAGGTGATCACGGGTAAGCTAATCTTGAATTCTTGCTTGAAGTTTATACCTTACTTGAATCTGGGTTCTACCCATTCTTTTATCTCTCTCTTGCTTGTGCTCAGCGTTTAAACTTGACTCGGAGAAATTGGACTTTAACTTATCTGTTGAAACTCAGTTTGGGTGAAACCTTTATTACATCTACAGTTTATAAATCTTGCTTGATCCAGTTGGCACTATCACATTACACATTGATCTTATCTCTTTAAAGATACTTGCTTTTGATGTGATTTTAGGAATTGATTGGTTAACCACTCATCATACCAAAATTGATTATTTTAAATAAGGTTGTTAGTTTTCATATTCTAACCAACTTTGTTATGCAATTCAAACAACTAAACCACTAAAATCGATCATTTGTCATATCAAGCCACAAAAGCTATTCGTTTATTGAAAAATGGATGTCAAGCTTTCTTAGCCCATGTTATGGATTTGAATAAAAACAAATCGATTTGGATAATATTTACATTGTTAGAGAATTTCTGATGTATTTCTGAAGAACTTCCGTCTACCCCGAGAGCGTGATGTTGAATTCTTTATTGACCTTGAGCAAGATACAAAACCCATTTCTAAAACCCCATATCGAATGGCTCTATTGAACTTGAGGAGTTAAAAGTCCAACTACTGAGGATTATTAGACATCGGTTTCATTAGTCTAGTACATCTCCTTGGGGTGCTCTGTTTTATTAAGTAAAGAAGAAAAGCGGGAGTATGCGACTTTGTATTGACTACTGAATTTAAACCATGTCACCATCAAGAATAGGTATCCGCTACCTCGCATTGATGACTGTTTGACCCGATTCTGAGGCACAATTCTTTTTCGAAGATCGATCTTAGTTACGGATATCATCGGTTTGAAGATTAAAAGCGAGGATATTCAAAGGCGCCTTGAAACTTCGATGCGGGCATTATGAATTCTTAGTCATGTCTTTTGGATTGACTAATGCTCTACTTTGCTTTCATGGATATGATGAGCCAGTGTATTCAAGGAATATTTGGATCGATTCGTTGTTGTCTTTATTGATGACATCCTCATCTATTCATTCAAAGCCGTGAAGATCATGAGCACCATTTGAAGCGATACTTGAAAACTTCGTGAAAACAAGCTTTATGCCAAGTTGAAGAAATCACGAGTTACGGCTTGAGGAAGTAGCATTCCTTGGGCGCGTGGTGTCAAAACATGGAGTATCTGTTGACCCGTGAAGATTGAAGCAATCTGAAGTTAGGAACAGCAAAATCGGTGGCCAAAAGTCGTAACTTTACGGGCTTAAATTTGGTTATTATCGGAGATTAGTGGAAGGATTTTCTCGAATCGCTACTCAGATTAACTCGGTGACTCGGAAAGATACAAAATTCGTATGGAGCGAGGAATGCGAGAAGAGTTTCCAAGAGCTCGAGAGGAGACTCATTTGGCTTTGTTACAGCGATACCATCTGGTTCGGATGGATTTGTTATCTCTGATGATGCTTGAGGCAAAGGGTTAGGATGTGTTCTCATGCAACACATGGGAAAGTCATAGCCTATGCCTCGCGACAACTCGAAGAATATGAGAGGAATTATCCTACTCATGATCTAGAGTTAGCGGCGATCGTTTTCGCGTTGAAAATTTGGAACCTTTACTTGTATGGGGAGAAAGTGGAGATTTATCTGGACCGTAAAAAGCCTCAAATATTTCTTCACCCAAAAAGAACTCGACATGTCGGCAGCGGCGTTGGCTTGAAATTTTGAAGATTACGATCACACTATTGATATCATCTGGAAAAAGCGAGCGTAGTAGGTAGCGCGTTGAGTAGAAGATCATATCTGAAATCTGAGTGCGATATTGTCGACATGAAGGCCCATTTTGTATGACTTGCAAAGGATGGAGATAGAATTAAAGACTCGAGGGACCCACGTGATGATGGCGAATATCTGAGTAGAGCAGAACTTTAATCGATAAAGTTAAAATTTGCTCGAACTACGGACACAGGGGGCGTCGTATGAAGAAGAAAGAAAGTGCAAGAGGTGCTATTCGAGAAAGCGAGAATCGATGAAGAAGGAATACTTGAGTCGACTCTAGACTTTGCGTTCTAACGATTACGACTTGAAGCATAGAATCATGATGGAGGCACACACACACCCCATTTGCAATCCATCACAGGAGTACCAAAATGTATCATGATATTGACACACATTTTGGTGGAACAATATGAAGAGAGAGATCGGGAGTTTATCTCGAGGTGTTTAACTTGTCGGCGATGTAAAGGCGGAGCATCAAGTGCCAAAAGGTCCATTGCAACCACTTGAGATTCGGAATGGAAGTGGAACACATTACCATGGATTTAGTTCTGGGTCTTCCCAAAGTTTCTCAAAGCGTAGATGCGATTTGGGTTATTGTTGATAGATTAACCAAATCTGCTCATTTCTTGCCTATCGAAACTTATTCCTTGAGCGTCTTGCTTTCGTATGTACGTGAATGAGATTGTGAGATTGCATGGCATGCCGATATCCATAGTTTGGGATCGTGACCCAAGATTCACTTCAAGATTTTGGGTTAGCTTGCGAGAAAGCTATGAGCGCAGTTCTGATTGATTCGACATACCATCCTCAAAGCGGACGAGACAATCGAAAGGACTATTCAAACCCTTGAAGATCTATTAAGACTACGTGTCCTAGATTTCAAAGGAAGTTGGGATAAGTACTTGCCATTGGTGGAATTCTCCTACAACAACGAGTTATCAAGCAAGTATAGGCATGGCTCCATTTGAGGCGTTGTATGGATGAAAGTGTCGTTCTCGATATCTTTGGGGCGAGGTGGGAGAAAGCAACGTTGTTGGGACCCGAAATTAATATGCATGACTACTGAAAAAAGATCCAAATGATTAAACAGCGTATTCAAACCTCACAAGATCGACAAAAGAGTTATCTTGATCTTCATCGAAAGGGCGTGGAATTTAATATTGGGGATCATGTCTTTATTACGTGTTGCTCCATGGAAGGGAGTTACAAGATTTGGAAAGAGGAAAGAAAGCTCGATCCAAGATTTGTTGGTCCATTTGAGATTCTTGACCGAATAGGAAATGTAGCTATATAGACTCGCATTACCTCAAACGTGTCTCTACGTGTTCATAATGTTTTTCATATATCTATGCTTCGTAAATATGTGAAAGACCCGAACCACATTATTGAGTTAGAACCCGGACGAGATAGCCAGAAGATTTAACGTCACGAGGAGGTACTGTTAAGATCTTGGATAGGAAAGAGCATGTCCTACGCACAAGGTTATACCACAAGTTAAGGTTTTGTGGAGGAACCATGCTTATTGAAGAAATGACACAGGGAGTTGGAATCGAAAATGAAAGCGAGGTACCCTCACTTTTTGAAACACCGAGTGCGTCGTCGAATTTTGAGGATGAAATTTTATAAGGAGGGAGGTTGTAAGACCCCAACTTATTATAAATAAAATTAAATTTTCTCTATTCATTATTCTAAATTAATAAGGTGTTAATTTGATATAATGCTTTGGTTATGGGTGAAATGTGCAAATTTTACAAAATAAGCAAGTGGTTATAAAATATTCATTTTTGTCGGGGAATATTCTTTTGGTTGTGGAATATTCTTTTTGTCGGGGAATATTAAATGCGATGGCGCGACCATTTATGGGCCCATAACGAAATAAGCGGTTGGATGAAGAAAAAAATGACAAAGTATGAGTTTTTATAAATAACGGCGTAATTATTCTGAATTAACAACTTTGTTGGAATACACAGGTGGTTAAAATCTGATGTCTGGCGTGGTTGCCGATGATGCTACGGTATTGCATATATTGTTGAATTATTGATTAAATGCGTGAAGAAAGCCTTTACTCGATAATTATTACGATGAATTCTTTATTCGATATTTTATTTTATTGATTCAATAATTGTTTGCGTTGATATTTTATATTATTGTTGTTTTTGATAATTGTCAACTTGCCTGATATTTCCCATTATCGGATCGATAATTCATATTATTTGAATAATATTATTAGATAGCATTTTGGCAATGTCTAGAAAGTTACATCGAGGAGAGGTTTGGTCACCTAATTGCGGCGCTTGATGAGGAGAAATCCTTATTGGAAAGCCCCTCTTTCTGGAGCGGCTGGTTGTCATAATTGTGATTACGTAATATTATTTGTGAATAATTAATTATTGATTTATATGATAAGAAAATATTTATTTGATGTGGATATAAATGATGGATTTATTTATTTTGTGGTTATAAATGAAGGAATTAATCTTTGAGGTGTTTTATCGATATTTTTATCGGAATGGAGGTATTAAAAATCATCCGTTTGTGGATTTGGATATTTTTTGTTTGGAATTTGGAAAAACTCAAAGCTACTGAAGTTGTAGAAATTCGATTTAGGTGTGGAATGGACATAAAATTATTATTTTTTTTTGATAAGCGGGCTATTTTCTATGAATTATTGAAGTTTTGGAAAAATAAAATAATTTTTATTAAATTATGGGTGGGACCCACTTTTGGTTTTTAAACACATGAAATTTTGCTGCTGAAATTTTTTCCAAGATGGTTTTGGTGGCTTGGTTGGTGAAGTAAGCATGCGTGGAAAAAAAAAAAAATAATAATATTTTTTTTATTTTTTTAGTCTCTATGGCGTTACAGCATTTTCTATAAATAGGCGCTTAGGTTAGAATTGAAAATCACACGAAACAAGTTTTCTTTCTCTATAGATTATCGGCGTATTTTTGTGAGTATTTTGATACTTTGAGAGTTCTTTGTTAGATCTGAGTTTCCTTGACTTTATATCAGATATTAGATCGAAATCTGAGTTATTTTGAGGTAAGGGATGTTATTTTCTTCTTAAATGATATTATTTTCTTGATATCATTATCTTAGAAATATTGGTGAACTTTTTAATCAAATTTGGAACTTTTTGTGTGGGGGTTTCTTATTCACGTATATCGACTTTATTCACGTATCTGACCTTATTCACGAATCTGACCTTATTCATAGAAAAATAAAAATTTTCTTTTTTGTCCAAGATGTCTACATTATGGTTACTATCTTTGATTGTATCCATGTTTTTGATCTTTATTTTTGAATTACACTTCACAATTGGTTATTATGAAGTATTATTGATCTTGGATAAAAAAGCTATTATCTGAATCCTAATATTTGTCCTTACATCTCATTTGGATTCGTTTTTCTTTAAAATATTTTTCATCATCCTCGGTCTTAAATGATGATATTCTTGAATATCTTTGGCACGTAGTGCAAAGATGAATGATTAATTGATGAATATCTTTGGCCGTAGTGCAAGATGAGCAGTGTTGAGATGAACATGACCATTGGTGATATAAATGAATATCTTTGGCTTTTGTAGTGCAAAGATGAATATTTGATTAAAGATGTATATTGATTGATGTTACGAGGGATAAAATATTGATGATGGACTTTTAAATCTTAGAAGATAGTAGAATTCATTCTCTACGTGACTCTTACAATGGATTGTTGTTTTTAATTGCATTTGTTGATCTAAAACTTGTTGTATATTATATATTATATCAGATTTTTTCTGTTGAAGACTAATGATAATTTGTTGTATATTATCTTAGTCATAATATTCTTCTTTTGGGCTAGTTGAGCTCACCTTTTTCCTTTGTTCCATTTTTCTTCTCGGGGGAGAAGAACATAGGATCGAGGATCGAGTCGGGGGGTGGGTGATGGTTCTAGAAAGATGTTTTAGCAGTCCTCACTATTTACGTAAAATAGTGTATGAATAATTATAATGAGGACTTATTTGAGTGTGATATTGTCTAGAAGATATTTGTATTTAAACTCACGGTGTTGTTGTATTTTATTTGCAATACGATTGTATTTGTTATTAAGTTGTAGTTTGCTTACGTACCATGTATTTGGCGACTTGGAATGGGTGTTGTTGTACCTATTTTGCTCGTTCCTCATATATTTGGATAATCATCACATTGATCACCAACAGTCATATTCATGTATGTAATTAGTTTAGATAATACAATTTGACATGCATGATGGTGAGTGTGTTTGAGATTTGCTATTTTAATAAAACACTCTTTTTCTTTGATGGTTTCATCATTTGCTAGGTTATGTTCACATGGTTTAAATGTTCACAGAGTGAGAATCAATTATATGATTTATTAGTATCTGGTTAATTCATGGAGGTGATCAGTTTCTATGAATCTTCAAGATCCTCTTGTAGAACTGGTCATACTCTGTGTGTTATTAAACACTTAGACCATAGGTTGTACATACAAACTAACTCATCAGCAAAGATTACTTCACATAAGATTAATTTGACCTGTGATGCACTTATGACCCATTTCAGATTTCTTTCACGATGTTATCTTCAACCTAAAACTTGAATGGAGAGAAAGTTTATAGGCATTTGAGTTTGCACCATCAGAGTACTTTCCCTCTTCAACCTATTTAGGTAGATTATGATTCCCTGAAAGAATACTGTTATAGCTTATAAGGGGTGCAATTATGATGTATATATTTATATTAGTGAGGAACTGTACCTTTTTACTGTCAATTTCTTAACAGTCATTTATCTTAAATATACTGAGTTTTAGGCATTGATGTGCATAGTTTCTCATTTGCTCCTGACAGCTAGTTACTCCAGTTGACCTTCAATCAATCAGTTGTGGTCTTTGAAGATGCAAGCTAAGAGAATACCAACATCTTTAGTTCCTTGACATCCTTGAGTTCACAAGGTTTACATCCAGCTGCTGGTTGGACAGATACATGTTTGAGAAGATTTTCTTGCTTCTCTGGGTAACAATTTCTTAGCATGTGTGGCCTTTTCATCTTTTTAGGCTGGTAGATGTTTGACTTCTTTTGTGCTTTCTAGCCTGATCTTCAGACTACAAGATTAACCGCGAGCAAGGATTGGTCTTGTTGATATGACAATCAAGAACATGGACCAATCTGAGCAGCTTCAGGTGTATATACACATTTACCTGTACATAATATTTTTAACGCGTGAGCTCATCTGCATATAACAAGTGACTTACTACTAAACTAAGTTTAGAACAATGTTTGTGCCTAGGATCAGACTCAAAGCGATTAGCTTTTGAATATAGCATGAGAACCTGCTCTGATACCAATTGTTAGTTCCAAGTAGGCACAATAGATCTAGAAGGGGGGGGGGGGGGTTGGGGGGTTTAATAGATCCTTTTTAAATTTAAATACTTTTCTGGTTTATTTTGTATCGCTAATAATTTAGTATATTACAAACATAAGAATCTTTTCAAGCACAATGGAATAAGTAAAAGATCCCCTTCATTGATATATTTATAACCATACATACATTGTTCGTAGAGGTAGTTTAGTAGTAAGTAGTTAAGACATACATAACAGTTATAGCAGTTAATGTACATAATGTAAATGACATAAAATAAGAGACCCAAGGGGTTTTAAGTGGTTCAGAGACTCAAGCTCCTAATCCACTCTTCTGCTTTCAACTAGTAGGATTTCCACTAAGGAAGGGCAGCACCCTGAATCACTAAGATTCCTTCAAGGCCAGCAGCCTTGGGACTTCAGTTCACTAAGAACTCTTCAAGGCCAGTAGCCTTTGAACTTCTCTAGTTCCCTAGGAACTCTTCAAGCCCAGTAGGCTTGGAACTTCATTTAGTCCCTCCGGACAAGGATCCCTCAGGCCCTAGCTTGTTGTTGTTGTTGTTGTTGTTGTTGAGCTACTAAGATGCCTTTAAGATCTGAACATCTTCTGTACTTAGCAGCTTGGTTTGGTCTTCTCTGCATTCTGCTTTGAGTCTGAACCACATCTTCTTTTGTTCAGCTGATCTTTACTCCTTTCAGCTCATCATTATCTGATGTCAGTTGTGCACCATCACCATCTGGATTTTCTAAGTCTCTGAGCTTTTGGTAGACTTTGTCTGGCAATTAGCAATCCCTGAACCCTTCTTAAATGTTCTGCAGACATGATTCTGCTTCTGTTCCTTTTCTTCTTTTGGTTCATGGTCATCTGTAGAGTGACTCTCTTGATCTTCTTTGTATTCTGCCACATTTTTGAATGCTATCTCTTTGGCCTTCTCGGCTCTCAGTTTGGCTGCCATCTTCAGTGGCATTCTTATCTTTGTTGAGTGAAACTCTAATCTATTTAAGTCCTTCTTCAAAGCTACTTCACTTCCACCTTTGTAGTCTCACTGTCATTGAGACTTGTTATGTTGATCTTTGGTGGAACTCGTAGAGTCAACATAGCAATCATCAGTAACTCTTGATCTTTGAAGCTCAATTGACTTATACTACTTCCCAATCTTCTCATTGGAAAGTAGTCATTGAAAGCTATTCAAATTGCTTCACAGATCTCGAGTTATTTGGTGTAGACTGCAAGTGTGACATGTCAACTTTTTCTGACTTTCTGACACTATAGTCTACTTTTTCACCTACCCCGTCAGATATGTTACTTTGAGGTCTTGGGCAGGTTGACGACTTTATTTCCTCCTTTTGATTTCTCAATCAGAGGTTGTCCTTGCATCGATGGTCTCAATAAGCTTTTGTCATAATGCCAACCTTCAGATTGAACCGTTGCCAATGCTTCAATCCTTAGTTATTCAAACTCTACGATTCTGATGCACATCTTCTCGGACCTGATCGTAGTGTCTTATTGACTGATACCATGTAGAGTCATCACTATGATCTTTAGAAGGATGTTCATTGGATCTTCAATGTACAACACCTCTTCCTTCTTTCGTGCAGTGCCTCAACACTTCTGTTTGCCTCGACTATTCTTGGATATTGATGGCTTGACTCTTCGTTTTGGTCCCTTCTAAACAATAAGACACTTAAGATTTGTGGCATGTCTAGCTCGCTTTCTCCTTGTGATCTCCCGTTCACTTATCATCAATGGACTGACCCAATGCTTAATCACTTTAGCCTTGTTCTTCAGAAGCTGGCCAGTATCTCTGTGTACACTCCATCAGTTCTTTCTTTGTTTGGCAAACACTATGATCCTGATTACTTCCAAGATCGTTGTCATCTTATCACTTTGACAGCTACTGCACATACTGACTTTCCTTAGTCAGCTTCTGAAGTCTTCTTATGATCATCGTTGTGGAAGACTTCATCTCGAATGGCTTCACAACTCAATCTGGATGCTAATTGAGTTGATACTTAGATCTTCTGTTAGCTTGCATGCCATTCGTTGAGTGCTCTGGTTTCCTTCATGTGGGATGTGTCATTGCAATACCAACCAGAGGCTTCATCCCTTTGGATATTCTGGGAGTTCTCATTTGTTGAGAATCGTATTAACTTTGAAATTCTGCCTTGGCATTGTGAGCACATCTGTTGAAGTCTCAGTTCTACACTCTACGATTCAGCTTCGGGTGTGCAAACACTACGACTCCGAGATTAGATCTTGACACTCTACGATTTTTGTCATTGTGCTTGTTGTCTTCATCTAATCTTGCTCGACTACGATTTTTGCCTTGATACGATCAGTAGACTACGATTCTTGACTTAGCTTCAGCAGATGCTTGTTCGGCTCGTAGGCAGGCTGTCTCTACGAATCTGAACATGACTTCCTCAGTAGACTACGACTCCGAGGAAGTGCCACTCGACACACTACAATCCTTCCTCGTCTCTCCTGGCAGTCTACGAACTCCGAGATCTACTATCTTGCAGACTACGATTCTGCCTTGATAGTTCTCAAGCTTTCCTTGACTCTCCTGGCAGACTATGATTTTTGGTGCAGTGCTCGATGATCAGACAAGCCGATCTATTACATCATAAGATCAACCTAACATGCTTGATCTTTCTATATTTATAGTCCTTGTACATCATTTCTTTTTAAGGACTTTACAAAGTTATTTAGCTTATGTAGGATATCCCTAACATATTTGATCAATTCATTCCAAGTCCTTGTACATATGTTTCTATAACATGTTTATTCCTGACACATCTAAATGTAGAGAAAATTTATGAGAAATGAGGTATTGACGAATGTCGGGTTTCAAACCTCTCAGAAACATCCGCGTCATACATTCCTCATTCTCTACCAAATAAGGTGCAAACCTAGATAACTTTGCGAACTTAGCCTCATACTGGGACACCGTCATGTTGTTTTGTTCCAGTCTAATAAACTCCACTTCCTTTATATGATGAATACTTTTAGGAAAATACTTGTCATTGAACAGTTTCTGAAGTGTTTCCCAAGACAAGTTGATTATGGTTTGGATAGACGCTTCACGATTCCCACCGAATCGCCTCACTCTGAGAATATAAAAGTAGCGAATGGA
This sequence comes from Panax quinquefolius, assembly GCA_020205615.1. Classification (NCBI taxonomy): domain Eukaryota; kingdom Viridiplantae; phylum Streptophyta; class Magnoliopsida; order Apiales; family Araliaceae; genus Panax; species Panax quinquefolius. The sequence continues at coordinate 257,053 of JAINUW010000429.1, read as the reverse complement.
AACTTCTGTTCCTCCGTGCATCCCAAGACATCAAATATCTTGGTAATTTACTTAACCCACGTTTCTGCCTTAATCGGATCCGGCTTTCCTCAGAATTCCAGCGATCCCAACTCCTTGAATTGCTTAGCAGTGACCAACTGTGTGTTTCCATTGATTCTACCTGCATTTTGAACAGGAGTAACCCTCGTCTGGTTTTGGCATGAACTGCAAAAAGCTTCTAAACATCTCATCGTTCATCGTCTGCTCAGTGGTGTTATTTATACGAGGGACATTGCCATCCTGTTGCACATTCTCCTGGTTTGTGAGTAAAGGTGTTTCCACGGTCTCATTCATTCCATCGTTGATATTTTTAGCTGCCATTTTTAAATACTGCCACAAAACAAGGGTTAATTAAATAAATTGACATGCAACATAATAATCCTATACTCTGACCAACCAACAAATAAGCTTAGGTAGGACATACTAGCGAAGGATTTACTCGTCTCTCCCTTCCTAGTTTTATTCCCCGATATCCGCCAGAGACCATATCCCTAATCTCTGATACCAACTGTGATGCCCCCAAAATAGGTATACATCACCCATTCTGAGTCACCAAATACATGGTACAGAAACAACTATAACTTTATTAATACAATTGTCGTATAAAATACGACAACATATCAACTATGAGTTTAAATACAAATATTGTCTTCTAGACAATATCCACACTCAAATAAGTCCTCATTACAATTATTAATACATTATTTTACAAAAATAGTGACGACCACTAAAATAACTTTCTAGAACCATCATTCCATACCCCGACTAGTACTCGTTACATTCTCGCCTCCTGAGAAGAAAAATGGAACAAAAAGAAAAAGGTTGAGCTCAACTAGCCCAGTAAAGAATATATGACTAAGATAATATAGAACAAATTATCGTTTGTCCTCAACAGGGAAAAATCTGATACAATATAATAGACAACAAGTTTTAAATCAATATCGCAGCGAAAATAACAATTCATTTAGAAGAGTTAAGTAGAGAATGAAATCTACTATCTTCTATGATTTTAAAGTCCATCATCAATATTTTATCCCTGTAATATCAATCAATATACATTTTGAATCAAATATTCATCTTTGCACTATAGGCCAAAGATATTCATCAGTTGGTCATGTTCAACTCAACACCTGTTCATCTTTGCACTACAGACCAAAGATGTTCATCAGGAAATCATTCATCTTTGCACTACAGGCCAAAGATATTCAATTATATCATCATTTAGGACGGAGGATGATGAGAAATATTTTAAAGAAAACGAATCTAGTGAGGCAAAAGAACAAATATTAGGGATTCGTACTTCGGTTTATCCATGTTCAAAAATACCCCATAATATACTATGGTGGAGTAAAATTCAAGAATAATGATCAAAACATGGATACAATCAAAGATAGTAACAAAAATAGACATTTGGGATAAAGAAGAGAAAATTTCATTTTTTGGTGAATAGTGTCGTATTCGTGCATATTATCGTATACGTGAATAGTGACGTATACGTGATTAGTAACCCCGACACAAAAAGACAAGAATTTCACAAGAAAAATCTTACCAATATTTCGGCATAATGATATTGAAAGAAATAATATCATTTAAACAAAAAATAACATCCCTTACTTGGAAAGAATAGTACTTATGGCTAGAATATCAGATATAACGCTGAAAGGAACTTGCACCGTATAGCAACACTCAAAGTATCAAAATACTCACAAAAATATGCTCGATAATATATAGAGAAAAAATATTAGTTTCTGGTGTGATTTTCAATTCTAACCTAAGCATCCTATTTATAGGAAAATGCTTAGAACACCAAAGCAGAAAATTTAATAAAATATTAATATAATGAAAAAAAATTCACGCCCACCTTAGACAAACTAATTTCAGCATGTTTACGACACATGTGGGGCCCACCAAATGAAAAAAATATTTTTTTAAAAAAAAATATTTAAAATTTCAAAATTAAATTATTCCAAAACTTCAATAATTCATAATAAATAGTTGTTTTTTCAGAAAAAAATGAATCTTATCTCCATGCCGTAGGAAAGTCAATTCTCTACAACTTTGTAAGTTTAAGTTTTTCCCAATTCCAAGCAGAAATTGACCGAAATTCACATACGGACGATTTTGCAGGCTATAATCAAATTTCAGTCAAGAAGTGGGGTCCACCAACATGTTTAACATGTTTCTAACATTTATTGTAACAAAAATACTCTTCCTCCTCATTTATTCATATATCACACATTCATTGTAAAAATATCTCCATTATTATATTGTTAAAATATAATAATATATTTAAATGAATTATTTTATCAAAAAAGATAAAATATCAATTTTCAACAATTGTCATTTTTCTAAAAATTCCTCCATTTCTATCCACATAAATAAATATTTTCCTTATCATATAAATCAATAACTAATTATTCACAAATAATATTATAGAATCACAATAATGACAACCAGGTCGTTCCCAGGAAAGAGGGGGCTTTCCAATAAATAATTTTCCTTACCTGGCACATAATTAGGTGACCAAACCTCTCCTTAGACAGAACTTCCTTAGACATTGACAATAATGCTATCTAATAATATTATTCAAATAATATGAATTATTGATCTGATAATGGGAAATACTGTGCAGTGACAATTATTGAAACAACAATAATATAAAATGTCAACGTAGCAATTATTGAATTAATAAAATATTGAACTGTAATAACTATAACAATTATTGAGTAGTACCTTCTTACGTAAGAATCAATAATTGGTGCAATGCCATGTGCTCTTTATGCAACACATAGCCAGATTACTTATGTTCCGGTATTCCAATAGTGTTAATTCATGAATAACTACTGTTGTTATTTATAAAAAAAACTTATACTTGTCGTTTTCTTCATCCAATAGCTTTCTGTTATGGGGCCCACACAAGGATGCGCCGTTGTACAAATATTCCCCGACAGTAAGAATATTCCACGACCAAACAAATATTCCCCGCCAACAATGAATATTTTATAACCACTTGCTTATTTAAAATATTTGCGCATTTTACCCATATCTAACCACATTAATCAAATCAACCCTTACTATTTCTAAATAATAAATAGAGGAAATTAAATTTCATTTATAATAAGTTGGGGTCTTACAAGTATACTAGGAATGATCATGTTGATGTAATGATTTGGCATATGAATATAAATGATCTTGTTTCAGAAACGTGTTATAAAATCTTATTCCTTTTTCAATTGAGAAATGTTTAAGTAGTATAATTAGATAATAAAAATGAAAATTTTGTAATGTAGAAAATGCCGCCCTGGCGTAGACCAGCGACACCGAAAGAGTTAGTCAATAACAAGAGAGAGAAAGTAGACCCTATCCAAAGGCTAGTAGATTTGTTAGGGGAGGATCTTAGGGGAATGAACAATGAACTCGATCGCCCCAATCCCCAAGTAGTCACAATCACAAACTTTAATGACTTTAGGAGTGTAGAACCTCCAAATATTGTGGTTACTATCGATCTGATCATGGCACACACGTGGATCAAGGAAATAGAAAAGGCTTTCACCATTGCTCGTGTGGGTGAAGACCAGAAAATGGTGTTTGCCACCTACATGATGAGAGGCGAGGCAAACTACTAGTGGGATGCGAATCAGCAAAGAGCATGAGAAGGGATAATAGCAGGGGAGAGATTCAAGAATCTGTTTTTCAAGAACTACTTCCCGAAAAGTATGAAGAACAGAATGGAGGTGAAATTCTTAGAAATTAAATAGGGAGATATGATGGTGGCGCAATACGCGGCTAAGTTTAATGAGCTAGCCTAGTTTGGAGAACACTAGGTAGGGGATGAAGAGAGGAAATCTAGACGTTTTGATCAAGGACTAAAACCTTAGTTGTTCAACAAGGTGTCGGTTCTTCAGATAGATTCATTTGCGACATTGCTAGAGAAGGTTATTATTGTAGAGGGAGGAAGTGAAGCCTTGAGTTTGTATAATAAGGAAAAGAAGGATTGTCGACGTCGGGATTTTTATTTGTCTCTTTCTGTTCTTATCTTTTCTTGTTCTCATGTTAGGTGAGATTTGTTGGAAAAAACAAGTTTAAAAAGGTCTGACATGTATATATCGATGATTGGACTGCAAGAGTTGCCAGATGGTATTTTTAAATGGTTGCACCAACTCAACCGAGAAAAGGTTTGCACATTAACCTAGTGATGTAACACTGTTTAACTGGTCTGTGAAACCGAGATTCATTAGGGTCCGGGCGCTTGATTATACGGAGGGAAGGTGTTAGGCACCCCTGACATCCGTGGTGACCGCCACTTTTCAATTAAACTTTATTTTGAATGTGTGTGTGTGGGTCAATGTTCAATTATCTGGAAGTAGTGCTATGCCTCATTAGCACCTATATACAAAGGGTTTGAATTTTTGTATAAAAGTTTAATTTAACAAGATATAGCAATAATGTTTTGTAAAAGAGATTTTTCAAACCTTTATGCTCAATAGTAATTGAGACCTTTGATACTTCCATTTTATTATGTATTCGGCTTGATTACTTTTATTTTTGAGATGCGAGGCATCTTCGAGAAAATAAGATACGTAGCAGTGCCGAACTCCTTATGGGCATGAGAGCCATCTAAGAATATTCAAACACCGTGAATAATTTACAAGCTGGTTGCATGTAAAAATGTCCATCACGGTAACTGAATCTATATCCAGGAGACTGAATCTATGATCACACGATTCATAGGCTCACATGATGTTGCAGTTGGTATAAAAGCCATAAACAGTTATATATATATATAAAAGCGGTAAATATATATATATATATATGAACGATAAACCTCCAAAGAGTAAACTCCAGGCGGGATATGAAATGTAAAAATATATAAATATATAGACGATCAACTGATAAGTGGATTTTATATCCACGAATCGATGTCCATTTCAAGCTTAATCTTTGTTAAATTCTTGCTTTCAAGTTCCTTTTTACTTGTTTTATCGTTATTTTATGTGTAGGATGGTTGGTGTGGCTAGTAGCAAAGAGAGGGAGTCATTTGAACCAATATTGGAGCAAGTGTGAAGATTTAGCAATGTCAGAAAGCAGAAGGTACCCCGTATGCGTTTATTTAGTTCATAAACCCCACTTCGCTGTATGGGGTCCAACATTCGAGATGCGAAGCTTCAACTTTCTTTGGCCAGGCCTTTTATGAGCTTATACCCCGTCGGACGGGGTCCCATTCTTGACACTCTAGTTTATTTGAAATTCTACTGGACATGGACTTTAGTATGTGGATAGCGTTTGGATTCTAATAGACAGGGGACTTTGACTAAAACTCGTGTGTTGGATAAATATTGAGCAACTAACAACAAATTCACATATATACAGAGCAATATTCAGAGAATAATTACAGAAATTCACATTGAGCATTGGAGTGAAGATTTTGAAGAACTTTCATATTGATTGCGGATTAAGGCTAATGTGAAGGGTGTTCTGCATTATTCTTCTTCTTAGTCTTGTATTTGTAATTGAAAGGATGTTATCTTTAATTTATTCAGTTATTATTTCATTTATTATGAACTAATTTACTTTTTAGGCTTAGGATGGATCTTTAAGTGAAATGATGGTTTTGTAACTTTGAGTTCCAGTTTAATAAGCTATTATCCAGTTTACCTATATTAATTTTAGCTTGAATTTATGAATTGCCTGATCAATAGTTTTTTGTGGACTTGTATGAATTCGAGAGAGGAAATACGAGTCTAGACTTAGTTAATATATCACGTGTTCTTGAATTTTATGAATGAATAGAATCTTGATGAATGTTAAGGTAGAGATATGCTTGACATCGCATGTAATCGGATAGAGAACTTAATCTTAAACCTTCTTTAATTATAATTCACATAGAGATATAGTGAGTTAGTTGATTAAGGTGTTTAACTTGTTTCTATTTGATTTGTGGATTTAAGTTAATACAGTATTAGTGCATCGAGAGGCGGATAGTGCTACATTCACATTCTTGATTAATAAATTGGGATAGTGAATTGAACTGGAATAAAGGTGTAAAAATCAGAGTGAAGCTTAGGGTGAAATCGTAAGCCTAATTCTCCAATAATTGTTTGAATTTAAGTTTTTGAGATTTGTGATTGTTTTGTGATTATTTATTTATTAATAATTTAGTTTTTATAATTTTAATCATTGTTTTGGATAGTTTAATAAAATTAGGATTAATAGAAAATTTATAGTTGTGAGGTTAAAATTCTTACTAAATTGTCTTTGTGGGAACGATACTTTACTTACTATTATATTACTTGTTAACCACGTATACTTGTGTGCTGTGCGTAGTTCGAGTTTACCCAATATGTTTTTGGCGCAGTTGTCGGGGATAATTTAAGTATAGATTTTATTATTTTACGATATCAGTTTAATTAGTCTAGTTTTCCTTGAACATTTTTTTTCCGTCTTATTTCAGGTTTTTGAAGTGGTTTATGCATACGCGGTCCAAAAATCCAGACTTGCATCCTTTTGAGGACGACATTGAGAGACAATTTCAGAGGTTAAGTAAGTGGATCAAGGAAACATGAGAAGAATTTGAAAACTCTGAAAAAGAAGTGGTAATGGCAGCTGAAGATCAGAAAGCGTCGAGGGATTTTGCTACACCCAAGGTGACTCAGCTGCAGTCAAGTATCACCAGGCCTGCTATAGCTGCTAACACATTTGAAATCAAGCCTGGGACGATTCAAATGATTCAAAATTCAGTTCAATTTGGGGGATTGACAAATGATGATTTGAATGAATACTTAGTCAGCTTTCTGGAAATTTATGACACCTACAGGTACAATGGGGTGTCGGATGACGTGGTGAGACTTCACTTGTTCCTTTTTACTCTACGGGACAAGGCGAAGAGTTGGTTACATTCTCTGCCACCGGGATCGATAACTACTTAGGAAGACCTCGCTCAGAAATTTTTTGCAAAATTCTTCCCACCAGCGAAAACTGTAAAAATGAGGAATGAGATAATGATGTTTGAACAACAACACAGGGAGTCATTATATGAGGCATGGGAAAGATACAAAGAGTTTCTCAAAAAATGCCCATATCATGGATTACCTAAGTGGTTTCAGATGAACACATTTTACAGTGGATTAAACAGAAATCTTAGAACCAGTATTGATGCAGCTTCGGGTGGAGCGTTTATGGCTAAAAGTTTTGACGAGGCTTACGAATTGATAGAGACTATGGCAGGTAACAACTACCAGTGGCCCACGACAAGAATGACACAAGCAAAGGAAGCTAGAGTGTTAGAAGTAGATGGTGTGATGACAATACAAGCACAAATTCTAGCACTTTTGAAGAAGTTGGATGCTATGACAGGGACACAGGTACAACAGGTTGCTGTTATTTGTGAATTATGTGTGGGTGAGCATCCTACAGATCAATGCGCAATCAACCCAACGTCAGTGCAATTTATGGGTAGATACAACAGAATTCCACAGAATACCTATCAGAATGCTTACAATCAGGGGAATAAGAATCATCCTAACTTTTCGTGGAGTACCAATCAACATCAACAAGCTCCACGACCATTGTATCCCCTAGGATTCCCGAATCATCAATAACCAGCTCAACATCAAGAGAGGAAATCAGATTTAGAGGAGTTGTTGACAAAGTACATAACAAGCAATGAGGCGGCTATGAAAAATCAAGCAATGACAATGAATAATAGACAACAAGGGACTCTACCGAGTGACACCGAAAGAAATCCGAAGGGTAATTGTAACGCCCCGAAATCCGGTCTATCTTCACACCCGGATTCCGTACGTCACGAGTACATCATTCATCCAAACATACATCATTATATACTAAAATATAATAACATACATTCTAATCTCCCAGGTTCTTAAACCTTATAACTCTTTTCATTACAAATAATCATAATTACATTATTCTTTACATCTTATACGAGTGACTTTCATCCGCAACTAAGGATACATAACAGTTCATTAAACTAATCTAAAGTTCATTTAACTTATTTTATATTACAAGTCTTCACTTGATCTTCACGCTCATTCACATACTGAATGACAATGCATCTTGATACTGGTCAGCTTGATCTTTCCAGGATCCTTAAGTTCTTCAAACATCGTTTGCTGAAAATATTTTTCATTTAAAGCAAGTGTGAGCATTCAATTGCGCAACAAGTCATAGCAGTTGAACAAACAACTTCAAGAGTTTAAACATTCCTTTAGAACTTCAATAACCAAACAAAGGTTATGAAGTAGCTTGAATAATAGGAATAATCTCGATTCCTATCATTTTAAAACAATATTCACTTTCATTTTTAAATACTTTCATTCTTCTACCTTTTTTCATACACATTATGTCTAGCTAGAATCATTAGCACAGACTTAACAATAACGGATCATGTATAAACATAGCATTCTCTTATTGAACAATTAAATCATAGAACAGTTCATCTCATAGAAACACCGAAGTATTCACATTGTGGCACAAGGCCTAATATGTTCTACCACCTTTCACAAATATCGCACATTCACACATAGACAAAACTTCTCAAGTTCAACATCTGAGAAGTTTAAGAAACTAGCATTCATTTGAAATATGAATGAAGTTAGGAAACTTGCCTTACGCCCAGCTACAGCTTACGCTGAACTGCTCATTTCAATTCCTATGTCACACATAATAAAAACAACACATACACCAATTAGTCAAGTATATTTGACTTATGCATTGGTTTGCTTAACTTTACTTCTTAGGGTTCACGTTCTTGCAACCTAAGTTTACGCAACCACTTTCAATAACGTTCTATGGTTTTGTGACATACGGAGATGTCTTACTTATACGTTCATCATCTTTGATGTTTTATATTCTTATCTTCTTCTTATAACTTCTCTAGGACTCAACACACATTGCTTCTCTACTAGTAGTCCATATGGTACACTGAGTGGTTTCCCACAAACAACCAACAAACAAGTTCCCGTCTCATCTACACTGCCATCACAGTGAGTTAGATCGGTTGCCAGTTTTGTATATACCTTCGCTATCTGAAGGAATTGTTTAGCCCAGCTCCCATATGTCAACCATCAAAGGTTACGATTGCACCACAACCTAACTTATCTTAACTTATTCAAGCTATTAAACTATATTCTTCGTTAAGTCATTTTCTCATACCTTATGGCTTCCTGGCAACTAAATACCACACCTCAGGATTCCCTCTTTATCATCTAAGTCATACAGTCTTTTGTTTACTCAGAATGATCATTCCATTTAATCCTTAACTCGGCTTCGTTACGTTAAACGTTATTATCTTTAATTAAACTTCTTTATCATTCACAGTTTAATCATTGGTCTTCATTATCATACGGTCAAACCATACACGGGGTGTAGGTTCTATTCGCTTAATATTTTCATACACTCAACTTTCACATTGGTTAAAATGTTACATACTTACAATTCATTCTATTATTTTTCAATTTGAATCACGATCCGCATTCATTAATTTTATTACTGTTCGTTACGGCTTTCTTGTTACCATTTTTATCTTACTTAATAATTTCATTATCCATATCTCTTCCTTATCTTACATACTTCAATCCCCTTTAGACAGAACTTCATTCTGAATTCATTAATGTGCCTTTCAATTGGCTTAATCTTCACCCTTCATTCATTTTACGTTTTTAACGATCTTCATTCATTCGTCCGTAATTCGGTCATCCGAACTCAGAATTTGTTTGTTCTTGAGTCCACGGCTCATGTTTTCTATGTTCTCTTCCATTCTTATGAAACCCTACACATTCGGGTTCATTTACTAACTTTCTAATTCTCATTTGTCTTTTACAAAATTTTTGCCATAAATTCGTCATAGCTAAGTTTTAATCTGTTCTTCATGAACGTTTCTACCATTCCAAACCAAGCAATAAGCATCTAACTTATACACGATGGTTTTAAATTTGTCCATCAACAACAATTATCCTACGATGGTTTTAAATTTGTCCATCAACAACGCTCTTCGTGTTCTTCGCGTGTTCTTCGTTTGTTCTTCATTTTAATCGATATTTTGGATTGCGATTTCACTTTTTTTTTGGAATTTGATGTTATAGAACATCATACCTTACTTATTTCACCTACTTATTTATATAATCCCCTCGGATCATCCTAATTCATTACGAATCTTATACTTCCTTAAGAAATTTATAAAATTAACTTCTAATTCTTATTTCTTCATTTTCTTACGATTTCAACCATATGAAATCATTCCTAACTTCTTTTACTCTTTATTCTCATTAAGCTATGTTATTAACATATAGGACTTAAAGAGAAATTAAATTCGACTAGGTTTTAGGTTACCTTTCTTCTTTATTTTTCTTCCGCTAGACAAAGCTGATGATTCGGAAGCTTTTCTATTTCACGATCACCTTCAATCCGATCATTCATACTCATTCTCTTCCTTCTTCTCTCTTCATCCGAACCCTCTCTCTCTCTAAGGTGTAGGATTTTCAAAATCCCAAATAAATGAATTAAGCTTCCTATTTATAGAATTTCAAAGCTAGGGGTATTTTAGTCATTTCTTCCCCAATTTCCTTACTTTTCACACCTCCTTACTATTCCTACCTCCTTACTATTTATGTAGCTTCCCTTGGAAGCTTCATGGTTCCGTCTTTTGGGTTTCGTTTAACAGTTTTAAAAACAGCTATTCTCAGAATCCAAATATTTTTGGATATTTCGTCTTTCCTTTACCGATTAACTTTTACGTATTCTTCGGATTTCCTAAAAACTAAAAAACACTTTTCCACATTAAGCGTTTTCCTTCACGTTTTTCCCTAATGTAGTTAAACGAATGAAAAGTACATAACAGTACTTTTCGTCGTTTTTATTTCGTCCGATTTCTGCACATTTTTTGAGAAAAACTTTTATCAGCTTACTTAACTTTTCACGATATATTATCGTCAAATCTTTCGATAAAATATCATTTCGACATACCGAACTCTTGGAAATGCTTAGGTTATTCAAACCCTAACCCTTATGGTTTTGTCGGGTGAATAGTTCTCATTTCGTCTTTTTCCCTAGAAATATTTTTGTTCCCGGAATAATTTTAATTTCCGTCTTAAAAATTATTACTCGTTTAGTCTAGCTCGTAGCTAGAATCCTCCCGACTTATAATCATCCTAGGTTCTAGAACGATTAATAAACACATAGCACATATTATTATTAATAGAAATTTATTTTATTAATAACTAATTCTATAAACTAAATTTCTGGACGATCTGAATTTTTGGGTTGTCACACTCTTCCCTCTTTATAAAAATTTCGTCCTCGAAATTTCTTAAAACCACACCCTTACCCGGGTCATCACATTCACCCCTTCTTCACAGAATTTCATCCTCGAAATTTTAGCTTACCCTTCTTCTCAACTTCCCTTCAACAGAGTTCTTATCTTTCCATCATTCCTAACCTCCATAACCTATCAAGAATCATGAAGTAGAAAGAATAACAAGGAATATAAAATTTCCTTTTAAAAAGTTTCATACTTTTGCTAAGGGGTCGAATCGACCATGAACTATTACTAGGTTTAACAGCATGACGCCGTAACCTTTCTTCCATGGTCAATTTACAATTACAAAAAAAACAAACTACCTCTTACCCATCGTATACCCCATTTCGGGATATGTTCACCTCAGACTAAATCATTAGATTCCGCACCAAAACAATTTGGTTTGGCACAACTTCTTCAAAGAAAGCTCGATTTTCTTTTAAACATGACATACCATTTGTCTAACCAAATCAAGTAGCTTAGACCATACCAATAAATTGGATATCAACATGAAACATTCGTCTAGTCAACTCAATTGACATTGACTACTTCTGTAAATTCTTTTTCAATTCATCAAAACATTTTATTACATCATGATACCGTACTTTTCACGGTACATTGAGGACTTCGTCAGTTTGTGACTTCGTCTTTATACATCATACCATAGCGGGTTGTTGATCCTAAGATCACATCCAACATCAGGTTCAATTGCATTAATAACTCCATCCTTTTACCATCTTTGCATCAATTACAATGATAATATAAAATTCATTTTGATATTTCAAATCATTTTTTGTCTAACCGAAGCAATTAGCATAGACATACCAAGAATAGCTCTTTTAAAAAATCTATTGGTTCCAAAAGTTGAACCAATTCTTTCATTTCAAAAATGCAAACACCTAAGCACGATTTCAATAAACTTCGAAATCTAATAGCTAGATGACTTGGAATATCCTATTCACCATTTTCCTTCATTATCTTACTTGCGACAATACTTAATCTTCTCTAGCACCTTCAATACTAAGCCTACTGAAAATAACTTGTTTTTAGTCTAAACATCCCAATACTTTAGTACAGTTCATCAACTTACCACACATTATGAGTTCAGGAACTTTCCACAATAATATGAGTTTAAGAACTATCCTAGACAGATCATAAGCGTCCATTCGCTAAGAAGTTCAAAAACCTACCATATCATTATGAGTCACGAATGTACCATAAGTATGAGTTTCAAGAACTTGCACCTACTTTATCGTTCTCTACCTATCAAGTATATACATGAGAAAAGATTCACCATCTTGTCATATACATCTTGACAACACGACCAATTCCAATGATTATCACTGTAATGAGCTAAGCAGTTGTTACACCAAGCACAAACATCTGCCCATAACAAAGGTTTATACAACTCAGCTATCACATGAGTCCTCAATTGAAATTTTACAACTTCTAAATCTCTCTTTACTAAATACGAATTTTTTTTAATTCATATACTATCCTTCACAACTCAATCTGAGTTCTTCTTCCCATACTATTTTGTAGTACCCTTCATTCATACTATTAGCCATAAATCATTCATCGTTTAACAACCCATCTGTTACTACAATCACTATGCTCACGTGGTGATCTTCTTATCCTTCTCTCTATTATTATAGTCTTAGGTACTCCTACCTAAGGTTTATTACCTATCAGCTCTGATACCAAACTTGTAACGCTAATGTTACTTTCAACCATAGCACCTTACAAGGGTACCTATCAGCTTGCCACCAACTTGCTCGGCGTCCCCTACGGAGAGTCTGGCTGCGGTGCTTTCCCATTTAAGGACTTCACCAGTGAGAGGCTCGGGGTTCTTAACGTATCGCTCTTATATCTCTGATACCAAACTTGCAACGCCCTGAAATCCGGTCTATCTTCACACCCGGATTCTGTACGTCACGAGTACATCATTCATCCAAACATACATCATTATTTACTGAAATATAACAACATACATTCTAATTTCCTAGGTTCTAAAACCTTATAACTCCTTTCATTACAAATAATGATAATTACATTATTCTTTACATCTTACACAAGTGACTTTCATCCACCACTAAGGATACATAACAGTTCATTAAACTAATCTAAAGTTCATTTAACTTATTTTATATTACAAGTCTTTGCTTGATCTTCACGCTCATTCACATACTGAATGGCACTGCATCTGGATACCGGTCAACTTAAGTTCTTCAAACATCGTTTGCTGAAAATGTTTTTCATTTAAAGCAAGTGTGAGTTTAAACAACTTCAAGAGTTTAAAGCAAGTATGTTTTTCATAGCAGTTGAACAAACAACTGCTTTAAATTCATTGCAAACTATTTGTTGTATGCTAAGACTGCTTGCAACTGCGTTACGTTTACGTTTATTCCCTTTTTGATCTTTTAATCTCTTTCGATCATTTCATTCAACCTATACTAAAGGTTTAATTCACTTGTTTAAGTATTATTTTAGGTGAACTACATGCTTATATTTCTTTCTTGTACATCCCCCAATAATTGAGCACTTAAAAGCGCATCACAGGCTTTTTCCCTGCACCAGCGCCACGACACCGGGTCCCTCTTTATCACTCACGTTGTAGCGCTACTCTGCTGTGACGCCCCCAACATAGGTATACATCACCTATCTTGAGTCGCCAAATATATGGTACAGAATACAAATACAAACTTAATTATACAAACGTCGTGTAATATACGACAAAACATAGCTGAGAGTTTAAACAAGAATATTGCCTTCTAGACAATATCCACTCTCAAATAGAGTCCTCATTACATTTATTGTCATACTATTTTATAGAATAGTGAGGACTACTATAACACCATCTCGACCATCACTCGGCTCCCCGACTAGTCCATTTCACGCTCTCATTTCTGAAGAGAACAATGAAAGCAAAAGGGTGAGCTCAACTAGCCCAAAAAAGAAATATTATGACTAAGATAATACGGATAAATTATCATTAGCCTTCAACAATGTTAAACCGGTAAAATACAATAGACATCAAGTTTAATCTGCAGCCGAAATAAGCAATCCATTAGAAGAGTCAAGTAGGCGTGATATCTACTATCTTCTATGATTTAAAATGTTTTCATCAATTTTTATCACGAGACTCAAATTTTAAATAAAACCACATCATTGAGTCATCCACGCACTACGGGCCAAGTATATTCATTAAATCATCAATCGTCATGACTATACTGAATAATCCCTGGTCATAATCATACCAAAAACTGTCCATCAATGCACTACAGGCCACTGAGGACTTTTACCACATCTTATAACATTACATGTCATGATTATACCGAATGATCCATGGTCATAATCATACCAAGTCCATCTATGCACGTAAGCCAAAGATGACTTTCATCAGAATATAAGCATGAGGATGATGACAATGATATAAGCATTAATCAAACAAAAACAAGGATAAATTTTAAAGACTTTAAATTTATCCTAATATTATCAATCACTTAATAAACTCATCATCTAATATTATTAATATTATAACAATATTTTAATTACTTCTTAAACTTATAAACAATTTATTTCAATTATTTACACTTTACCAAATAATGCATTTAATCATTCAAAAATGTCATACTCATAAGATTTCATCACCAATGATCAAGTCCCTCATCAAAAATCTGCATATACCCTATATAAGATTCCCAAGCCATAAAACCCTATTATCCAATTTTGTTACTTCACATAACATATTTAATTCATTTACTCATAACTAGTTCATTTTCATGAAAAATACCAAATCAGTCCCAAAAATATTTTTTTTCTGGGATGTAGCATAATATAGTCCCATATTGAACATATATTTTTCTTAAAATTTTTAAAATTCATTTACTATTTTTCATATGGCCAAAACTGCCGAATATTTAGACATTTATCTTAAATTGTACTTTTGTCCTAAAATTTCGAAATTTACAGGGTATACTCCTGTTATATACATGTACTCCCAATAAATATTTTACCAATTTTGGAGTTAACCACAAAGAATTAGAAGGGTTTACTTTTAAAATAGTCGTTTCCCATAAAATCCATAAGTCTTAATCTATACATCCAAAAATCACCATTTTTGGACACAATCTAAAAAACTCATCAAACAATCATTTTAAATTTTTCCAGAATTTTTGAGGGTCAGAAAAATTATGAAATTGCCCCTGGCAGAAACCCCTTTTGAATGAAAATACTATTCATATGAATACAAAGGATCATTCACCATGCATGCGGTAATCTACATAGACAGGTTATTCCAACAGAATAATAAAGAATGGAATAATAGAAGAATTCACCATGCATGCGATAGATCCTGCATAAACGAGTTATTCTCAATGTAATAATAAAGAATGGAACCGGTCATGCGTAGAAAACATGCATGACGAGGATATTCCAACGTAATAATAAAGAATAGAACCAATTCATGCATAAACCGCATGACGGGAATATTCCAAAAGATAATAAAGAATGGAATAACAACGAGAATTCACCATGCATGCGATAGATCCAGAAAGACAAAGTTATTCCAATGAATAATAAAGAATGGAATAATGAATAATTTCACCATGTATGTGGTACTTGGCATGACAAAGTTATTCCAACATAATAATAAAGAATGGAATAACAATAGCTCTCTTCATGAATACGAAAGAAATAATACCCCTTACCTTAGAAGAAAACTAGATACTGGAATAGTGAGGTAGCAGACTTCTCTTCTTCTTTCTCTCTATAATTTCTCTCTATAATAATTGCACTATAACTTTAGTGAATTGGTGAGAAATGAAGGAAGAATGAGCTTCTATTTATAGGAAAATATAGTTTTGATAATTGTACGTATTGGGACTCAAAATATTACATTATAATACCTTCCTCTTTCTCTTCATTTTTGATTTAGTCCTGCAAGTATTATCAAACTTGCACCACCTCCCCTAATAGTAAATCACGTGAATCAATAGTAAATTATGTGAATTAATAGTTCTAGACATGTGAAAATACGAATTACAGTATAGTACCTCCATCTATACCTCTATTTTTAACTTAGTAATGCAAGTATTATCAATCTTGCACCAACTCCCCTAATAGTAATTGAATGTGAATCAATAGTATACACATGTGAACAAATAGTTATAATCATGTGAATCAATAGCAATTAATTACTCATTTATCCGGTTAATTACCCGATTGGTCAATATAACCTCCAGACATCAATTATTATCGAAATAAATGTCAATTTCCATTAACACTGATAATCCCAACACAATGGAACTATCAATTTCATCTTTAATCAACATGAACTTATTCATCATTAATATTATAATTCACAATATTTAACTACCAGTTCATTCCCAGGAAAGAGGGGGCTTTCCGATAAGTATTTCTCCTTATTGGCATGCAATTAGGTGACCAAACCTCTCCTTGACAGAACTTCTAGACATTATCAATATTGCACATAATAATATGAATAATTTTATCGTCTCAATTATTGATTTAATAATATAACATATTATGCAGATGATACTGTGACATAATTGAATCAATAGTATGAGAGATATGATGCAGCAATTACTGTAGCAATAATTGAGTATAACTGAGTGACTTCTTACGTAAGCATCAATAATCCATACTGCAGTTACTACTACTATGCAACCATGCGTATTCTTTGTTTCTTTACTACCAAAGGTAGTTCAACAGTTTTAACGGTAACACTTTCGCCATTATTTTAATAAAAGATAAATCTGTTGTTTTCTAAATACGACAATACTTTCGTTGGGGGGTCCACCAATGATTATGCCGTCGAACGAATATTCTCTGTGAAAATGAATATTCCCTGACCAATTGAATATTCACCGGCACAACAAATAACAACTTGCTTACTTTGTAAAATTTTCAAATATCACCCTTAACTTTAACTTTTTATTAATTTAACCATTTACCAAATAGAATAATTATAAGAAAATTGAATACTTTCATTTCATAAAATTCGGGGTCTCACAATCTCCCCTCCTTATGAAATTTCGCACTTGAAATTTACGTACATGGTAGTTCAAAGAGATGAGAATACCTTGCTTTCTTTTTGGGTTGTACCTTCCTGGTTATTTCCTCTGTATCATGATTTTCCCATTACTCATCTCCTGTATTTCAGATATAATTCTAGAATATATCTTCAAAACAAAGGTTGATTGACATATCACAATTTGTCAACTTATCAAGTAAACAATTTTAGCTTAGGTAAGTCACACACTAGTGAAGTATATAACTCTTCTCTCCCCTCCTAGTTTTAGACTCTTATCTCTGCGAGCGACCATATCCCTAAGCTCTGATACCAACTGTGACGCCCCCAACATAGGTATACATCACCCATCTTGAGTCGCCAAATACATGGTACAGAATTCAAATACAAACTTAATTATACAAATGTCGTGTAATATACGACAAAACATAGTTGAGAGTTTAAACAGGAATATTTCCTTCTAGACAATATCCACTCTCAAATAGAGTCCTCATTACATTTATTATCACACTATTTTATAGAATAGTGAGGACTACTATAACACCATCTCGGACCATCACTCCGTTCCCCGACTAGTCCTAGCTACGTTCTCATTTCCTGAAGAGAACAATGAAAGCAAAAGGGTGAGCTCAACTAGCCCAATAAGAAATATTATGACTAAGATAATGCAGGATAAGTTATCATTAGCCTTCAACAATGTTAAACTGATAAAATATAATAGACATTAAGTTTAACTGTAGCGGAATAAGCAATCCATTAGAAAAGTCAAGTAGAGCATGATATCTACTATCTTCTATGATTTAAAATATTTTCATCAATTTTTATCGCTGAGACTCAGCTTAATAAATAAACCACATCATCGAGTCATCCCTGCACTACAGGCCAAGGATATTTATTAAATCATCAATGGTCATGACTATACCGAATAATCCCTGGTCATAATCATACCAAAAACTGTCTATCAATGCACTACAGGCCACTGAGGACTTTTACCACATCATTTATAACATTACAGGTCATGATTATACCGAATGATCCCTGGTCATAATTATACCAAGTCCATCTACGAACGTAAGCCAAAGATGACTTTCATCACAATATAAGCATGAGGATGATGACAATGATAAAAGCATTAATCAAACGAAATAAACTCATCATCTAATATTATTAATATTATAACAATATTTAATCACTTCTTAAACTTATAAAAAATTTATTTCAATTGTTAACACTTTACCAAATAATGCATTTAATCATTCAAAAATGTCATACTCATAAGATTTCATCACCAATGATCAACTCCCTCATCAAAAATCTGCATATACCCTATATAGGATTCCCAAGCCATAAAACCCTATTTTCCAATTTTGTTACTTCACATAACATATATAATTCATTTACTCATAACTATTTTACTTTTTTGAAAAATACCAAATCAATCCATAAAATATTTCTTTTCTAGGATTTAGCAGAATATAGTCCCATATTGAACATATATTTTTCTCGGAATTTTTAAAATTCATTTACTATTTTTCATATGGCCAAAACTGCCCAAATTTAGACATTTATCATTAATTGTACTTTTGTCCAAAAATTCCGAAATTTACAGGTTATACTCCTGTTATATACATGTACTCCCAATAAAAATTTCACCAATTTTGGAGTTAACCAGAAAGAGTTATAAGGGTTTACTTTTAAAATAGTCTTTTCCCATAAAATCCATAACTCTTAATCTATACATCCAAAAATCGCCATTTTTGGACACAATCTAAAAAACTCATCAAATTATCATTTCAAATTTTTCCAGAATTTTTGAGGGTCAAAAAAATTATGAAACTTCTCCTGGCAGAAACCCCTTTTAAAAGAAAATACTATTCATATAAATACAAAGGATCATTCACCATGCATGCGGTAATCCACATAGACAGGTTATTCCAACAGAATAATAAAGAATGTAATAACAGAAGAATTTACCATGTATGCGATAGACCGCATATACAGGTTATTCTCAATAGAATAATAAAGAATGGAACCAGGTCATGCGTAAACCGCACAGATAAGATATTCCAACAGAATAATAAAGAATGGAACCAGGTCATGCGTAAACCGCACAAACAGGATATTCCAACAGAATAATAAAGAATGGAACCAGGTCATGCGTAAACCGCATAGACAGGATATTCCAACAGAATAATAAAGAATGGATTAACAACAGAATTCACCATGAATGCGATAGACCGCACAAATAAGTTATTCCAACAGAATAATAAAGAATGGAATAGCAAAATAATTTCACCATGTATACGGTACTTCGCATAGACAAGTTATTCCAACATAATAATAAGGAATGGAATAACAATAGCTCTCTTCATGAATATGAAAGAAATAATACCCCTTACATTAGAAGAAAACTAAATACTAGAATAGTGAGGTAGCAGACTTCTCTTCTTCATTCTCTCTATAATTTCTCTCTATAATAATTGCTCTATAGATTTAGTAAATTTATGAGAAATGAAGGAAAAATGAGCTTCTATTTAAGGAAAATATAGTTTCGATAATTGCACGTTTTGGGGCTTAAAATATTAAAGTGTAATACCTTCTTCTTTTTCTTTATTTTTGATTTAGTCCTGCAAGTATTATCAAACTTGCACCACCTCCCCTAATAGTAAATCATGTGAATTAATAGTTCTAGACATGTGAAAATACGAATTATAGTATAGTACCTCTATCTATACCTCAATTTTTAACTTAGTCGTGCAAGAATTATCAATCTTGCACCAACTAGCCTAATAGTAAATGAATGTGAATCAATAGTACACACATGTGAACAAATAGTTATAATCATATGAATCAATAGCAATTAATTACTCATTTATCCGGTTAATTACCCGATTGGTCAATATAACCTCCAGACATCAATTATTATCGAAATAAATTTCGATTTCCACTAACACTAATAACCCAACACAATGGAACTATCAATTTCATCTTTAATGGACACGAACTTATTCATCATTAATATTATAATTCACAATATTTAACAACCAGGTCGTTCCCAGGAAAGAGGGGGCTTTCTGATAAGGATTTCTCCTTATTGGCGCGCAATTAGGTGACCAAACCTCTTTTTGACAGAACTTCTAGACATTGTCAATATTGCAAATAATAATATGAATAACTTTATCGTCTTAATTATTGATTTAATAATATAACATATTATGCAGATGATACTGTGACATAATTGAATCAATAATATGAGAGATATGATGCAGCAATTACTGTAGCAATAATTGAGTATAACTGAGTGACTTCTTACGTAAGCATCAATAATCAATATCTTGTGCTACTATGCAACCACGCAGTATTCATGTACTTTACTACTAAGGGTAGTTCAACAGCTTTTAATTCAGGTAACACTTTCGTCGTTATTTTTAATAAAAGATAAATCTGTCATTTTCTAAATACGACAATAATTTCGTTAGGGGGTCCATCAATGATTATGCTGTCAAACGAATATTCTCTATGAAAATGAATATTCCTCGACACAACGAATAACAATTTGCTTACTTTGTAAAATTTTCAAATATCACCCTTAACTTTAACTTTTTATCAATTTAACCATTTACCAAATAGAATAATTATAAGAAAAATTGAATACTTTTATTTCATAAAATTCGGGGTCTCACATCTGCAGTGTATAACTGCCGAGTCTGGCGCTGCGGCACCGGCTCCTAAGGCACGGCTCATGCTGTGGCGCCAAGCCTTCATCCCTGAAAAATTTTCTAAGTCTTAAATCCAATTTGAGACGCTTACTTCACGATTCCATAACTAATTCATTATAACTCGGAACGAGGTCGTTCCAAATCCATTCTCTTCCTTATCTTACGTACTTTAATCCCCATCGGATAAAACCTCATTCTAAATTCATGAACGTGCCCTTCGATTGGCTTAATCTTCACCCTCCGTTTGTTTTACGTTTTTAACGCTCTTATATTCTTATGAAACCCTACACGTTCGGGTTCATTTACTAACTTTCTAATTCTCTTTTGTCTTTTAGGAAATTTTTGCCATAACTTCGTCATAGCTAAGTTTTAATCTGTTCTTCATGAACGTTTCTACCATTCCTAAACAAGCAATAAGCATTTAACTTATACACGATGGTTTAAAACTTGTCCATCAAAAACAATTATCCTACGATGGTTTTAAATTTGTCCATCAACAACGTTCTTCGTGTTCTTCGCGTGTTCTTCGTGTTCTTCATTCGTTGTTCATTTTAATCGATATTTTGGATTACAATTTCACTTTTTATTGAAATTTGATGTTATAGAACATCATTCCTTACTTATTTCACCTACTTATTTATATAATCCTCTTGGATCGTTCTAATTCATTACGAATCTTATACTTCCTTAAGAAATTTATAAAATAAACTTCTAATTCTTATTTCTTTATTTTCTTACGATTTCAACCATATGAAATCATTCCTAACTTCTTTTACTCTTTATTCTCATTAAGTTGTGTTATTAACATATAGGACTTAAAGAGAAATTAAATTCGACTAGGTTTTAGGTTACCTCTCTTCTTCATTTTTCTTCCGCTAGACAAAGCCGGTGATTCGCAAGCTTTTCTATTTCACGATCACCTTCGATCCGATCATTCATACCCATTCTCTTCCTTCTTCTCTCTTCATCCGAACCCTCTCTCTCTTTAAGGTTTAAGATTTTCAAAATCCCAAATAAATGAATTAAGCTTCCTATTTATAGAATTTCTATGTAAGGGGTATTTTAGTCATTTTGCCCCCAACCTCCTTACTATTCACACCTCTTTACTATTCCCACCTCCTTACTATTCATGTAGCTTCCCTTGGAAGCTTCGTGGTTCCATCTTTCGGGTTTCGTCCGACAGTTTTAAAAATTACGATTATCGCAATCCAAATATTTCTGGATATTTCGTCTTTCCTTTACCAATTAACTTTTACGTATTCTTTGGATTTCTAAACAACTGAAAAACACTTTTTCACATTAAGCATTTTCCTTAACATTTTTTCCTAACGTAGTTAAACGAATGAAAATTACATAACAACACTTTTCGTCATTTTTATTTCGTCCGATTTCTGCAGGTTTTTCGATAAAAACTTTTATTGGCTTACCTAACCTTTCATGATATATTATCATCAAATCTTTCGACGGAATGTCATTTTCACATACCAAACTCTCAAAAAGGCTTAGGTTATTCAAATCCTAATCCTTAGGGTTTCGTCGGGTAAATAGTGTCTATTTCGACTTTTTCCCCAAAAATATTTTTGTTCCCGGAAAAAATTTTATTTTCGTCTTAAAAATTATTACTCATTTAGTCTAGCTCGTAGCCAGAATCCTCCCGACTTATAATCATCCTAGGTTCTAGAACGATTAATAACACATAACACATAATATTATTAATAAAAATTTATTTTATTAATAACTAATTCTTTAAACTAAATTTTTGGACGATCCGAATTTCCAGGTTGTCACAGTAATCACGAGCAATATCAAGCAATTATGTTGAGAAGTGGAAAACAGCTTGAGGGTAAGGAAATAGAAAATTTGGCTACAAAGGAGGTTGAGACAGATAGTGAAAATACAGTGGTAAGGGTCAAGTAGGGGAAAGAAAATTAAGTGGAAAAGAGCAAATCAGTTAATGAACTAGTTGTATATCCTTCCCCACCTTTTCAGCAAAGTGTTCAAAAACAGAAACTAAATAAGCAGTTTGCAAAAATTTTGGACGTTTTAAAGAAACTTCAGATTAACATCCCGTTCGCAGAAGCCCTAGAGCAGATGCCGAGTTATGCGAAAATCATTAAAGGGGTTTTTTTCCAGGAAAAAGAACTTGGAAGATTTCGAGACAATGGCATTAATAGAGGAATGTAGTGCGGTGTTACAGCGAAAGTTGCCACCAAAGTTGAAAGATCTAGGGAGTTTCACTATTCTGTGCACGATTGGGAATATGGCATTCAAAAAATGTTTGTGTGATTTGGGAGCGAGTGTGAACCTTATGCCATTATCAGTTTATACATAATTGAGTTTGCCAGCTCCAAAGCCTACTAACATCTTATTACAATTGGCGGATAGGTTAGTCACATACCCGAGAGGCATTGTAGAGGATATATTAGTCAAGGTTGACAAGTTTATATTCCCAGTGGATTTTATTATTCTAGATTTTGAGGAAGATAAGAACATCCCAATTATCCTAGGGAGACCTTTCTTGGCTACGGGTAGAACACTCATCGACATACAGAAAGGTGAACTAACAATGAGGGTCCAAGATCAAGAAATGAAATTTATTGTTTTTCAGGCCATGAAATTCCTTACGAATGAAGAGGAATGTTTTAGGATGGATATCATTGACCAGATAATCAGCGAAGATATGGGTAAAAGTTTGGGGAATAATCCATTGGAAACAACACTATTGGGAGATGATGAGTTAGATGATCCGAAATTTGTGGACTACTTCCAGATGCTTGACTCCTTGCCACGAGTTAGCAGATTTAAAACACCCTTTGAACCATTGCACATGGAGGAGAAAGCCACAACAAGGATATAACTGTCATTGGAGGAGCCCTCAACTCTTGAACTTAAGCCACTCCCTAAACACCTCAGATATGCGTATTTAGGCAATTCTAATTCTTTATCTGTTATTATTTCTGCTGCACTTAACAAATTGTAGGAATAAAAGTTGTTGAGAGTGTTGAGGGACCACAAATCGGCTATAGGATGGACAATCGCAGATATCAAGGGAATTAGCCCATCCTTTTGAATGCATAAAATACTGATGGAAGACGATGCAAAACCGACAGTGGAGCAACAAAGACGGCTCAATCCAATCTTGAAAGAAGTAGTGAAAAAGGAAATACTAAAATGGTTGGATGCGGGTATCATTTACCCGATTTCAAACAGTAAGTGGGTTAGTCCGGTGCAATGTGTGCCGAAAAGGGGAGGAAGGACCGTTGTTTGGAATGATGACAATGAGATGATTTTGATAAGGATAATGACTAGTTGGAGGGTTTTTATGGACTATAGGAAGTTGAATTAGGCGAGCCGCAAAGATCACTTTCCTTTGCCCTTTATCGATCAAATGTTGGAAAGATTAGTGGGACACAAGTACCTTATTGGATGGATATTCGGGTTATAAACAAATCATCACCGCTCCTGAGGATCAAGAGAAGACTACATTTATGTGCCCATAAGGCACATTCGCATTCAGGAGAATGTCATTCGGTTTGTGTAATGCACCCGTTACCTTCCATCAGTGTATGATGGCTATCTTCTCAGACATGGTAGAGAAAAATGTGGAAGTCTTCATGGACGACTTCTCTGTCTATGGGGATGATTTTGATGCGTGTTTGGAAAATTTGGTAATGGTCTTACAAAGATGCACCGACGAGAATTTGGTCCTTAACTGGGAAAAGTGCCACTTTATGGTGGAAGAAGGTATAATTTTGGGGCACAAAGTCTCGGCTCGAGGATTAGAGGTTGATAAAGCTAAGCTGGAAACAATTGAAAAGCTATCTCCATCAAGTTCAGTTAAGGGAATTAGAAGTTTGCTGGGTTCTACAAAAGATTCATAAAGGACTTCTCTAAAATTGCAAAACCTTTTGTGCAGTCGTTTAGAGAAGGATTCAGTTTTTAAGTTTGATGAGGAGTGTAAAGTGGCATTCGAGCTATTGAAAAAGATGTTGACTACAGCTCCCGTGATCGTCGCACCAGAATAGAATATTTCTTTTGAGCTAATGTGTGATGCAAGCGACTATGCAGTAGGGGCTATTTTGGGTCAACGCCAAGAGAAGGTATTTCATGCCATATATTATGCAAGTAAGACACTCACAAAGACTCAATTGAACTATACAACTACGGAAAAAGAATTACTTGCAGTGGTGTATGCATTCGATAAATTATGGGTATACTTGATCTGGACTACGGTAGTAGTTTATATAGATCACTTTCGGTATTCTTGTACTTAATTTTAAAAAAAGATGCTAAGCCATGCCTTATCAGATGGATTCTCCTTTTACAAGAGTTTGATTTAGAAATAAAGGATAGAAAGGGGACAGAGAATCAAGTCGCCGATCATTTCTCTAAGCTGGAAAATCAGAACAAAAAGGAAGAGGACAAGTGTGTAATCAACGAGTCATTCCCGGATGAGCAACTGTTTGGGATAAATTCAGAATTTCCATGGTACGCGGACTTCGCGAATTATCTAGTGAGCAATATTCTTCCCCCTGATCTTACACGACAGCAGAAAAAGAAGTTTCTTAATGACGTCAAATGGTATATGTGTGCCCTACAATGAAGTGAAGAACATACTGCATGAATGTCACTCATATGCATATAGAGGACATTATGGTAGTGAGTGAACAGCGGCAAAGGTGCTTCAAAATGGGTTTTATTGGCCTACATTGTTTAATGACGCCAGCCAATTTGTTAAAACATGTGATAGATGTCAAAGGGTGGGCAACATATCGAAAAGGAATGAGATGTCACTACAAACAATTTTAAAAGTTGAGATTTTCGATGTATGGGGCATAGATTTCATGGGGCCATTCCCTTCATCACTTAACAATCAGTACATTTTGCTTGAAGTGGATTACGTCTCAAAATGGGTTAAAGTCATAGCACTCCCAACTAACGATGCCAAAGTGGTTCTCAAATTCTTGTAGAAGAACATTTTTACGAGATTTGGCATGCCGAGGGCTATTATAAGTGATAAAGGTAGTCACTTCTTCAACAGATCATTTACAGTTCTATTGGCAAAGTATGGGGTCAATCATAAGGTAGCTACAACTTATCATCCCCAAACCAATGGGCAAGTTGAGGTTTCGAACAGGGAAGTAAAGAGAATCTTGGAAAAGGTTGTAAACCCGAATCGAAAGGATTGGTCGCTCAGGTTGGATGATGCACTATGGGCCTACTGGACTGCGTATAAAATATCGATTGGTATGACACCATATCAGCTACTATACGGGAAGGCTTTTCACTTACTTATCGATTTACAACACAAGGCTTACTAGGCGATTTAAAAACTTAACTTTGATCAAGCAGCTATGGGGGAAAAGCGACTACTGCCATTAAACAAGCTCAACGAATTTTGACTTCAAGCCTACGAAAACTCTAAGCTATACAAGGAAAAGGTCAAGAGATGGCACGACCAGAAAATCATGCAAAGAACATTTGAGCCGGGGCAATCATCCCTATTGTTCAACTCACGGTTGAGGTTGTTCCCAGGCAAGCTTAAGTCAAGATGGTTGGGGCCATTCACCATCAAAAGAGTTTTCACACATGGCGCCGTTGAACTCTACAGTAGAAATCCATTGGAGACTTTCAAAGTCAACGGTCAACGGTTGAAGCATTATTTGGGTAACGAATCCAACACGAATGTCATCGCGATCACATTATCCGACGTACCATAAACAGGGAGTAGTTAGGCTGAATAACTTAAAATCAAGCGCTAATTGGGAGGTAACCCAATCGTACTTTTATTTTTCATATTTTTAATCATAATGGTTAGATTATAGTTTAGAATAATTAGTAATTTATAATAAGTGCATTAAGTAGTTATTATATTTCATGAGTCTTGTTAATCTCTCAACCATACTCAAAATGATCAACAATCTACTCACATATATGTTTCATAACTTGCAGGATGTGAAACTATTCATTAAGTGGGATAACATGAAGGAAAGAAGAGGAGAGAACATCAACTAACATTTAGCATGCCCGCCGGTATGGATTCTTATGCTTTGTACTCTCACCAAGGGCTGGGTCTCCAACTCAACTAACAGATTACATGCCCGCAGGGGCAAGCTTCTTAAGCTTGTTACCCCCGACGGACAAAGCTTTTAAGCTTTTACCCCTCATCCAAGGGGGTCCCGGATGTGAAGAGACATATGCTTTTAGTTAGTTACTTCTACTTCAATTACACTTCCCACTTCCCCCACTTCTTCATTAAACTTCTACTTCTGCCTCACATATTATTCTAACTCCCATCAATCCTCTCCCACGTTATAGCAACTTCAATTCCATCTTCCCACTTCTTTAACACATTCACCCCCTACCCATTACCTCCATTACATACTTTTATTCTTCTCCATCACACCACCTCTATATAAACACACTCTCACAACCCAATTTCATCACAAACATTAAATTTAAACTCGGGAAGCCACAAATTTGGGTTCTTACTGTGGGAATTCATCTTGCACTTGAGAGTGAGTAACCTATCTTCAAGTTTTTCAACTTCAATCACCATAATTGCCACAAAATTCATTAAGTTTGGGGGAAGAAGCTTTTGTGCACACCAAGTGTTTTGATAGTTCGTGTGAACCAAGTTTGGAGGGAATATAGTTATGTTACGGATTACTCAATTCAATGGCATCTCAACCTATATCAAAACGACAAAGGGGAGAAAGTTCAAGGCCTGCACAACTAACACAGACCTTTGATCAACACAAATTCGTAAGTGCCACCGCCACCGACCGATATGACTACATGGTGATGAAAGCTCTTACAACGGAGCGGGGGTTGGCACTAGATCTTGTTGATGGTGAAATGATGCAACAAATGTATCAGAAAAGGGTGGAACAAGTTCACTGAGGAACCTAAGCCATCTGTTGTCAACGTGGTCAAAGAGTTTTATGCCAACGCCGAGGACAAAGCCCCCTTCAATGCGTATGTGTGGGGTCTATTAGTCTCGTTCAGTGTCGATGCCATCAACACTTATTATCGCCACGAGTACCTCGATAGTGCCAATATGCCCACCTACGTGATTTTAATCCGGACTATGAGGTTATACTCAAAGAAATGACTAAGCCAGGCACAACATGGATCAAAGGTTGGAAAGGAGGCACGGTTTTTCATAGCAAGGATCTCAGTCGGGATGGTAAGATATGGTATGCCTTCTTATATGCTAAATTGTTCCTGTCCCAACACACATCGGACGTGACCAAAGAGAAGGCACTACTTCTATATGTGATTGTGCATGATTTCATAATTGATGTCAGGGCCATTATCTGTTTTTCCATTCGTCGATGCTTACGCGGAAACTTTTCGGGCGGCTTGCCACACCCATCACTCATATGTGGGTTGTGTCGCCAAGCGGGTGTTAGATGGTCTGATGATGAACCCACCTCGATTCCACTTCAGTTACTAGATTCCGAATGATAAATGCGGTATTCTGTGTCCGCCAGAGGTGATTCCCATCCTCGAGGTCTGTGTTTTATTTTTTCATCGGCTTCGAAGGACGAAGTTGACGCTGCAGACACCTCGAAGGATGAGGATGCGACTATGGAAGATCAAGGAACAGAGCATGTACCACAGTCCGAGGCAATAACTAGTCCTCAGTTCCTAAATTTCCAGCACCAAGTAGATGAGCACAACAAGCAAGCACCACGAGAGATGAGGCGGCTCGCTGCTAGGCAGGACCATATGTTCGAGGTTATGAATCTCTCGTTCGCATCATTGCACACGATGCTCCAAAGTTTAAATCCTAATGTTTAATTTCCATATCAGCAACCGATCCCACTGCCACGATTTCCACCAAGTGACTCCGAGGAAAAAGATCAACCACCACCACCCCAGGCTTAACGTGCTTATAGGGAAGTGCTCATAATTTTTATTGAGTTATCCACACAATGAGGGCATTTTAATCATTAAGTTTGGGGGATTTACTTTCATGTTTACATGTTTCCATGCATAATGTCATTAGTTAGGCTTGCATTTGTCATTTGCACTTTAGTTTTACGTATTAATTTAGTATTTGTGAGATTGCACTCATGTAGTCTTATAATTGCATAGTAGCTTAGGTGCATACATAGTTTAATTGTTGTTATTTTTTTTGCATTTTGTTATATTACGCATATATCTAAAATAAAAAAAGGTAGTTAAATATTGTGTTTGCATATGTCCAACATTGTTGTAGTTCATTTTATTTTGGGCCAATGATGAGATTGAGATTAAGTCGATAAATACAACATTGATTATTAGAACCTTGATGTAGTTTTGAATTATGACTTGGATCTTGTGCTTGTTTGAAACTGGTATAAAAAGGGTAGCACGTAATAACATATGTGTTGACTGATTAGTTTAAATTGATACATAAATAGTTTCTAAAGGATAATGCTAGTGTAAATCATAGAAGGACAAGAATAGGCAGTGAAGACGATGAATTAGATAAGAACCTAAGTTTGGGGGAAAAGGTAGGGTATATAAGCTTCGAAGAAAAAAAAGAAAAAAAAAGAAGAGAAAATAATATCTAGTTGAGTCTTGTGGTGGGTTGAGAAGAAATACTCCCCATAAACACGAGCATGAGATGGAGCGTAAAACGGACTCACCAACCACCTATCTAAAAGTATGAAGAAAAGACGGGGATAAGAGCAAAGAGCCCCCATCAATAAAAAAAAGAAAAGAAAATAAAGCATGAATACCCTATTTGGATCCCTAATCTTGGCAAACTTTTGATTTTAGTTGGAACTTGTCTATTTTTGAAATTTTTGAGTTATTCTGTATGATTCCTAATAAGAAATTGATTATGTGTTGAATTTGAACGAGAATCAGTTGTCATGGACATCACACACACACACACTATATCAGTAATGATGGTCTAAGATTCGAGGATTGATAAGAAACTATTGAGGGGTTTATATATGAGGAGTTGAAATGTTGGCTTGATCTTCTTGAGGCCGGTGGAATAATTTTGAGTTTATGACATTTCTGGATTCGATGACATTTAGATTAGATACATTACATATCATTGTTTGCATAGCATGTAGTTTGTTTTGTGCTCGAGGACTAGCACGGTTTATGTTTGGGGGATTTTGATAAGTGGATTTTATATCCATGAATAGATGTCCATTTCAAGCTTAATCGTTGTTAAATTCTTTCTTTCATATTCCTTTTTACTTGTTTATCGTTATTTAATGTGTAGGATGGTTGGTGTGGCAAGTAGCAAAGAGAGGGAGTCATTTGAAGCAATATTGGAGCAAGTGTGAAGATTTAGAAAAGTCGAAAAGGTAGGTACCACGGCAGGCGCATTTTTAGTTCTTACACCTCACGGGGGGATCCAACATTCGTGAGAGATAAGCCTAGCCCACCGGGTGGGACTTTTATGAGCTTATACCCCCACCGGGGCTAGGGGTCCCGATTGCTGACACTCCTAGTTTGTTTGAAACTCTACTGGACATGGACTTGAGTACGTGGATAGCGTTTGGATTCTAATAGACAGAGGACTTCGACCAAAACTCGTGTGTTGGTTAAATATTGAGTAACTAACAACAAATTCACATATATATATAGAGCAATAATCAGAGATTAATTACAAAAATTCACATTAAGCATTGGAGTGAAGATTTTGAAGAACTTTCATATCGATTGCGGATTAAGGCTAACATGAAGGGTGTTCTGTATTATTCTTCTTCTTAGTCTTATATTTGTAATTGAAAGGATGTTATCTTTAATTTATTCAGTTATTATTTCATTTATTATGAACTAATTTACTTTTTAGGCTTCGGATGAATCTTTAAGTGAAACGATGGTTTTGTAACTTTGATTTTCAGTTTAATAAGCTATTATCCAGTTTATCTATATTAATTTGAGCTTGAATTTATGAATTGCCTGATCAACAGTTCTTCGAGAGAGGAAATACGAGTCTAAACTTAGTTAATATAGCATGTGTTCTTGAATTTTGTTAATGAACAGAATCTTGATGAATGTTAAGGTAGAGATATGCTTGACATCGCATGTAATCGGATAGAGAACTTAATCTTAAACCTTCTTTAATTATAATTCACATAGAGATGTAGTGAGTTAGTTAATTAAGGTGTTTAACTTATTTCTATCAGATTTGTGGATTTAAGTTAATACGGTATTAGTGCATCAAGAGGTGGCTAGTGCTACATTCGTGTTCTTGATTAATAAATCGGGATAGTGAATTGAACTGGAATAAAGGTTTAAAAATCAGAGTGAAGCTTAGGGTGAAATCGTTAGCCTAATTCTCCAATAATTGTTTGAATTTCAGTTTTTAAGATTTTTGATTGTTTTGTGATCATATATTTATTAATAATTTAGTTTTTATAATTTTAATCATTGTTTTGGATAGTTTAATAAAATTAGGATTAATAGAAAATTGATAGTTGTGAGGTTAAAATTCTTACTAAATTGTCTCTATGGGAATGATACTTTACTTACTATTATATTACTTGTTGACCACGTATACTTGCGTGTTGTGTGTAGTTAGAATTTACCTAACATCAACCGCCACAAAGTAAACTCCAAGTGGGACGGAATTGTAAAAATATATATATATATAGACAATCAAATGCCACGAAGTAAACTCCAGGCGGGACGAAAAATGTAAATATATATATATATATATATAAGAAATAAAAAGCCACGGACCGACTGTCCGTGCATATGCACACAACACGACTCTCAACATGAAAAACTATGTGTGAAAGAAAGTGGAGAAAGGCTTTAAGATATGTGAGAAGTCTTACAGTGGGTTACCAAGAAGACTTAAAATAGCTTTAAATGAATGAACACTCGGTTTCCACTGGTAAAATATAGCAAAGCCCTAGCTCACAAGTATTTAAAAAGAGAAAGCACTCAATTTAAAGTGTGTACAAAGAAAAATGGACAAGGCTTCCTTGCCTTTTCTCTCTTCAAAATGTCTACTCCAAGCCCTCTATTTATAGAGGGGGGAGCTGCAGGTCTACCTGCGGCATCCACGGGTCTACATGCGATAGCCGTGCGTCTACCTGCAGCAGTCACGGGTGCCCTGGACCATGTGGGTCCTACAGTCTCAAAGTACGTTCACTCAAACAATGCGTTATTTGCTCGAACCTTCATAACTTTCAATCCTAGAGTCCGATGGAAGCGTTCCATACCATTCTGGAAAGATCTTTCTGAGACCTATGCAATGACATAGGAGTTGCCCTTTTTTGAATCTAGGTAGATGGGTCCATGACTGAAATAGCATTTTTGGGTCTCCCTCAGGCAGTCTATTGAGCTGTTTTGCGTAGTTTGCTCATCTGAAGATAAGATATGGTTCTTGTGGGACTTCTTTTGAGTTGAAATGAGTTGATTTGATTTGAGTTAAGTTTGAGTTTAGAAAAATGACCATTTTACCCCTCCCGGGGTTATTTCTGACTTTGGCATCGCTGTAGCGTTCTTTTCCCATGGTTATTTAAGAAATTGTCATGTTGTTGACACTGAATGTCCTCAGGGTTATCTCTGAGGTTGGGTTGACCTCCCGGGGTTGATTCCGGGCACTAGACTTGATCTCCTAGGGTTATCTCCGAGGTTGGAACTTACTTTCCCGAGGTTATCTTTGGGTTGGAAATTGATTTCCTGGGGTTGGAAATTGGATCTCCCGGGGCTATCTCTGGGGTTGGAATTGATGTTGTGGTCCTCTAGGGTTATCTCTAGAGTGTGAAAAAGATTTTTTGTCCTCATGCATAGTTAGTAATAGGAAAATGAAATTTCGCGTGTCTACAGATGCCCCTCTTTATCATGTTTATGCAATGCAATGGAATGAACATGATAAAGATTACTAGACACTTGAAATATGACAAGGTATTCTTAATGATGCAAATCGCAATGTAATAAACGTTATGATGAATGTTAAAATATTTACACAAATTGCCGTTTGCAAATCACACATCGCATTTTGCACTTTGCATTTTGCTTTTGCCTAATGCAATTCGCAACTCGCACATTGCATTTTGCATATCGTAAATCACAAATCATAATTCGCACATCGCACATCGCACATCGCTTTACCTTTACCGGTTATTACTGATGCTTATGCTGGTGTTGACTACAATGGTTCAGCTTTTTGTTAGTGTTGCCGATGCCTGTTTGATGAAGATAAATTGATATATTTTATACATCCCTACTGGGGATGATGTTCTAAAATCACTGGACCATTCCGATATATATGATGGCAGTTTAAAATGGTGCCTACCTTGATGGTAGTTTGACAACAGATCCTACCTTACTGGTAGTTGACTATGTTTACATCACTGAACTATTTCGATTCCCACTCGAATGGTGATGCACAAAGCTTTCATCACTGAACTATCTTGATATTACACTGAATTGATTCCAATGGTTTTGAATACTCGATCTTCCGATACCTTCGTTGAAGTAATATTTAAAGGTTTGCTTCACCAGAATCTGCCTGATGTTACGCTGGATTGATGACAACAACCAGATGTCTATGACGAAATTTTTCTCTAATCTAGGCATTTAACTTACATGCATATTTAAATCTACTGGAGATGCATGCTAAACTTTGGAAGAGATGTACGTTCATGTAGCGCATTTGCACATGTGCAGATCATGCATGATGTGATGGTTTAGATTTATCATTAGGAGTCAATTGTCCTAGGTTGATGCATATTTTAAATTGTCTGGAGTAGAATTTTATCTCACCCTTTTTGAGGTGATTTGGAGTTTCCTTTCGCTGTTGGGTGCTTGTGCCCCATTTCCTTGAGCGTTTGATTCGCAACCCAGTTGAGCTGATGACCTGAATGCCGCTGACACCTCTGGAGGGTGAAGCTCACTCTTACGCTACCCAAATTTGAACTTTGGTGTAGAGGCCTCGACTTGTGAGGACACGACGCCGGTTGGCACATTTGATGAAGAGGATTTAATTCGCTAGACCTTTTATTATTGGGTTTCTACTTTTGAGTTAACGACTTTCTTGAGAATTTTCCCCTTCTTTTGTAGGGGTACGCTTATGTCGCCATGATTTCTTTCAGGAGTTCTCACCATTCTTTTGATGAGAGGCTTGATCCCTCCTTAAACTCCTTCCATTTCTTGGAATCAAAAAATTCCCCAGTCCTTTTGCATGTTATTGTCAGGGATTCATATGAGAAACTCTCTTTGTTGACCAACTTGCTAGTGAGTAATATCCTCACATGTGGATTATTCATTCTGAGAACAGTATGATTGGAAAAGATCAAATGATCATACCGAATCGCCAGTGAGATGATGTGAGGGAAGATCTGATAATGATGTACCATGCTGATGGTGCTAACTTGTGCATTTTCCTTTTTAGGATGGTTGATAAATACCCTAGTGTTGAATTGTCGCAGTTTCTGAGATTTCCCTAGTCTTATTGTAAGGGACCCAATATCATTTTGTCGCCAATTTTGAAATTGCCCCAGCCTTGCTTATTGTCTGGGATCGTTGCTTTTGCAGATAGGCCGATAAGATGGCGAGATAGCAAGAGGCTTCAACTCTGTACCATATAAGGAACATGTAGTGGATTTGGGCTTTGATGCCCTCAATCGTTATTCCTGAATTGTTCGCGCAGTTAGTCTTGATGATTTTTGTGAGACCCCAAATTTTATGAATAAAGATTTAAATTTCTCAAAATATGTTTTTGAATATTATGGTGTGGATTTGATATAATGTTATAGTTGTGGGTAATATTTATAAATTTTTCACAGTAAGAAAGTTGTTATATAATATTCGATTGGTCGAGGAATATTCATTTTAACAGAGAATATTCGTACGACAGCACAATCATTGGTGGACCCCATAACGGAAGTATTGTCGTAGTTAGAAAACGACAGAATTATCATTTTATGAAAATAACAACGAAAATGTTACCGTTAAAACAATTGAACTACTCGGTAGTAAAAGTATAGTAATACGCGTGATTGCATAGTAGCACACGGTTTTGATTATTGATGCTTACGTAATAAGTCACTCAGTTATACTTAATTATTGCTACAGTAATTGTTGCATCATATCTCTCATATTATTGATTCAATTATTGTCACAGTATCGTCTGCATAATATGTTATATTATTAAATCAATAATTGAGACGACAAAGTTATTCATATTATTATTTGCAATATTGACAATGTCTAGAAGTTCTGTCAAGGAGAGGTTTGGTCACCTAATTGCACGCCAATAAGGAGAAATCCTTATCGGAAAGCCCCCTATTTCCTGGGAACGACCTGGTTGTTAAATATTGTGAATTATAATATTAATGATGAATAAGTTCATGTTGATTAAAGTTGAAATTGATAGTTCCATTTTGTTGGAATTATTAGTGTTAGTTAAAATAGACATTTATTCCGATGATAATTGATATCTAGGGGTTATATTGATAAATCGGGTAATTAATCGGATAAATGAGCAGTTAATTGCTACTAATTCACATACTTATATAACTATTTATTCACATGTGTGTACTATTGAATCACATTCTTGTACTATTAGGGGAGTTGGTGCAAGATTGATAATACTTGCATGACTAAGTTAAAAATGGAGGTATAGATGGAGGTATTATCTTGTAATTCAGTATTTTCACATGATTATAACTATTGATTACAGATAATTGAACTATTGATTCACATTATTTACTATTATGGGAGGTGGTGCAAGTTTGATAATACTTGCAGGACTAAATTAAAAATGAAAGAAAAGTTGGAGGTATTAGATCTTTGTATTATTTCGAGCCCCAAAACGTGCAATTATCGAAACTATATTTTTTCTATAAATAGAAGCTCATTCTTCCTTCATTTTTCACCAATTCACTAAAGCTTTAGAGCAATTATTATAGAGAGAAATTATAGAGAGAAAGAAGAAGAGAAGTCCGCTACCTCATTATTCCAATATTCATTCTTCTTATAAGGTAAAGGGTATTATTTCTTTCATATTCATGAAGAGAGCTTACATTATTCCATTCTTTATTATTCATTGGAATATCTCGCTCATCTGCATGCGTATTATGCATGACACAGTTCCATTATTTATTATTACATTGGAATAACTTTATGCATGCGCCTCTATCGTATGCACAGTGAATTACATTTGTTATTCCATTCTTTATTATTCGGTGGAATAACATGTATATCAAGTAATCTTGCATACATGGTGAAATTCTTCAGTTATCCATTCTTTATTATTATGTTGGAATAACTTATCTACGCGAAGTACCGCATACATAGTGAAATTCTTCTGTTATTCAATTCTTTAGTATTCTGTTGGAATATCCCGTCATGCATTTGACGGATTATGCACGACTGGTTCCATTCTTTATTATTATGTTGGAATATCACATGCATGCGATTATTACATTTACTTGGTTACATTCTTTATTATTACATTTGGAATATCATGTCTGCATGCGGTTTACGCATGACACAGGTTCCATTCTTTATTATTATGTTGGAATATCCTCATGCATGCGGTTTACGCACGACCGGTTCCATTCTTTATTATTTTGTTGAGAATAACTTTTGCTGCATGCGATCTATCGCATGCATGGTTAATTCTTCTGTTATTCCATTCTTTATTATTTTGTTGGAATAACCTGTCTATGTGGATTACCGCATGCATGGTGAATGATCCTTTGTATTCATATGAATAGTATTTTCATTCAAAAGGGGTTTCTGCCAGGGGCATTTTCATAATTTTTTTGACCCTAAAAAATTTTGGAAAAATTTAAAATGATAATTTGATGAGTTTTCTAGATTGTGTCCAAAATTGGCGATTTTTGGATGTATAGATTAAGAGTTATGGATTTTATGGGAAAAGACTATTTTAAAAGTAAACCCTTATAACTCTTTGTGGTTAACTCCAAAATTGGTGAAATGATTATTGGGAGTACATGTATATAACAAGAGTATACCTTGTAAATTTCGAAATTTTTGGACAAATGTATAATTTATGATAAATGTCTAAATATTCGGCAGTTTTGGCCATATGAAAAATAGAAAATGAATTTTAAAAATTCTAAGAAAAATATATGTTCAATATGGGACTATATTCTGCTAAATCCCATAAAAGAAATATTTTCACGATATATTATCATCAAAACTTTCGACGAAATGTCATTTTGACATACCAAACTCTCAGAAAGGCTTAGGTTATTCAAATCCTAACCCTTAGGGTTTCGTCTGGTAAATAGTGCCTATTTTGTCTTTTTCCTCAGAAATATTTTTGTTCTCGTAAAATTTTTTATTTTTGTCTTAAAAATTATTACTCGTTCAGTCTAGCTCGTAGCCAGAATCCTCCCGACTTATAATCATCCTAGGTTCTAGAACGATTAATAACACATAACACATAATATTATTAATATAAATTCATTTTATTAATAACTAATTCTTTAAACTAAATTTCTGGACGATCCGAATTTCCGGGTCGTCACAGTAACCACGAGCAGTATCAAACAATTATGTTGAGAAGTGGAAAACAGCTTGAGGGTAAGGAAATAGAAAATTTGGCTACAAAGGAGGTTGAGACAGATAGTGAAAATACAGTGGTAAAGGTCAAGTAGGGGAAAGAAAATTAAGTGGAAAAGAGCAAATCAGTTAATGAACTAGTTGTATATCCTTCCCCACCTTTTCAGCAAAGAGTTCAAAAACAGAAACTAGATAAGCAATTTGCAAAAATGTTGGACATTTTTAAGAAACTTCAGATTAACATCCCGTTCGTAGAAGCCCAAGAGCAGATGCCGAGTTATGCGAAAATCATTAAAGGGATTTTTTCCAGGAAAAAGAACTTGGAAGTTTTCGAGACAATGGCATTAACAGAGGAATGTAGTGCGGTGTTACAGTGAAAGTTGCCACCAAAGTTGAAAGATCCAGGGAGTTTCACTATTCTGTGTATGATTGGGAATATGGCGTTCAATAAATGTTTGTGTGATTTGGGAGCAAGTGTGAACCTTATGCCATTATCAGTTTATACATAATTGAGTTTGCCAGCTCCAAAGCCTACTAACATCTTATTACAATTGGCGGATAGGTTAGTCACGTACCCGAGAGGCATTGTATAGGATATATTAGTCAAGGTTGATAAGTTTATATTCCCAGTGGATTTAATTATTCTAGATTTTAAGGAAGATAAGAACATCCCAATTATCCTAGGGAGACCTTTCTTGGCTACGGGTAGAACACTCATCGAAATACAAAAAGGTGAACTAATAATGAGGGTCCAAGAACAAGAAATGAAATTTATTGTTTTTAAGGCCATGAAATTCCCTACGAATGAAGAGGAATGTTTCAGGATGGATATCATTGACCAGATAATCAGTGAAGACAAGGGTAAAAGTTTGGGGAACAATCCATTGGAAACAACACTATTGGGAGATGATGAGTTAGATGATCCAAAATTTGTGGACCACTTCCAGATGTTAGACTCCTTGCCATGAGTTAGCAGATTTAAAACACCCTTTGAACCATTGCACACGGAGGAGAAAGCCACAACAAGGATGAAACTGTCATTGGAGGAGCCCCAACTCTTGAACTCAAGCCACTCCCTCAACACCTCAGATATGCGTATTTAGGCAATTCTAATTCTTTACCTTTTATTATTTCTGTTGCACTTAACGAATTGCAGGAAGAAAAGTCGTTGAGAGTGTTAAGGGACCACAAATCGGCTATAGGATGGACAATCGCAGATATCAAGGGAATTAGCCCATCCTTTTGAATGCATAAAATACTGATGGAAGACGATGCAAAACCGACAGTGGAGCAACAAAGACGGCTCAATCCAATCATAAAAGTAGTAGTGAAAAATGAAATACTGAAATGGTTGGATGCTAGTATCATTTACCCGATTTTCAGACAGTAAGTGGGTTAGTCCGGTGTAATGTGTACCGAAAAGGGGAGGAATGACCGTGGTTCGGAATGATGACAATGAGATGATTCCGATAAGGATAATGACTGGTTGGAGGGTTTGTATGGACTATAGGAAGTTGAATAAGGCAAGCCGCAAAGATCACTTTCCTTTGCCCTTTATCGATCAAATGTTGGACAGATTAGCGGGACACAAGTACCTTATTGGATGGATATTCGGGTTATAATTAGATCATCATCGCTCCCGAGGATCAAGAAAAGACTACGTTTATGTGCCCATAAGGCACATTCGCATTCAGGAGAATGTCATTCGGTTTGTGTAATGCACCCGCTAAATTCCATCGGTGTATAATGGCTATCTTCTCAGACATGGCAGATAAAAATGTGGAAGTCTTCATGGACGACTTCTCTGTCTATAGGGATGATTTTGATGCTTGTTTGGAAAATTTGGTAATGGTCTTACAAAGATGCACCGACGAGAATTTGGTCCTTAACTGGGAAAAGTACCACTTTATAGTGGAAGAAGGTATAATTTTGGGGCACAAAGTCTCGGCTCGAGGATTAGAGGTTGATAAAGCTAAGCTAGAAAAAATTAAAAAGCTACCTCCATGGAGTTCAGTTAAGGGAATTAGAAGTTTGCTGGGTTCTACAGAAGATTCATAAAGGACTTCTCTAAAATTGCAAAACCTTTGTGCAGTCTTTTAGAGAAGGATTCAGTTTTTAAGTTTGATGAGGAGCATAAAGTGGAATTCGAGCTATTGAAGAAGATGTTGACTACAGCTCCTGTGATCGTCGCACCAGATTAGAATATTTCTTTTGAGCTAATGTATGATACAAGCGACTATGCAGTTGGGGCTATTTTGGGTCAACGCCAAGAGAAGGTATTTCATGCCATATATTATGCAAGTAAGACACTCACAGAGACTCAATTGAACTATATAACTACGGAAAAAGAATTACTT
Organism: Panax quinquefolius; assembly: GCA_020205615.1. Lineage (NCBI taxonomy): Eukaryota > Viridiplantae > Streptophyta > Magnoliopsida > Apiales > Araliaceae > Panax > Panax quinquefolius. The sequence continues at coordinate 217,066 of JAINUW010000429.1, read as the reverse complement.
GCAGTGGTGTATGCATTCGATAAATTATGGGCATACTTGATCTGGACTAAGGTAGTAGTTTATATAGATCACTCGGCCATTAGGTACTTAATTTCAAAAAAACATGCTAAGCCATGCCTTATCAGATGGATTCTCCTTTTATAAGAGTTTGATTTAGAAATAAAGGATAGAAAGGGGACAGAGAATCAAGTCACCGATCATTTCTCTAAGCTAGAAAATCAGAACAAAAAGGAAGTGGACAAGTGTGTAATCAATGAGTCATTCCCGGATGAGCAACTGTTTGGGATAAATTCAGAATTTCCATGGTACGCGGACTTCGCAAATTATCTAGTGAGCAATATTCTTCCCCCTGATCTTACACGACAACAGAAAAAAAAGTTTCTTCATGACGTCAAATGGTATATGTGGGATGAGCCTTACTTATTCAAACAGTGTGCCGACAAGATGATCAGAAGATGTGTGCCCTACATTGAAGTGAAGAACATACTGCATGAATGTCACTCATATGCATATGGGGGACATTATGGTAATGACCGAACAGCGGTAAAGGTGCTTCAAGCTGGGTTTTATTGGCCTACATTATTTAAAGACGCCCACCAATTTGTTTAAACATGTGATAGATGTCAAAGGGTGGGAAACATATCGAAAAGGAATGAGATGCCACTACAAATAATTCTAAAAGTTGAGATTTTTTATGTATGGGGCATACATTTCATGGGGTCATTCCCTTCATCACTTAACAATCAGTAGATTTTGCTTGAAGTGGATTACGTCTCAAAATGGGTTGAAGTCGTAGCACTCCCAACTAACGATGCCAAAGTGGTTCTCAAATTCTTGCAGAAGAACATTTTGACTAGATTTGGCATGCCGAGAGCTATTATAAGTGATGAAGGTAGTCACTTCTTCAACAGATCATTTACAGTTCTATTGGTAAAGTATGGGGTCAATCATAAGGTAGCTACAACTTATCATCCCCAAACCAGTGGGCATGTTGAGGTTTCGAACAGGAAAGTAAAGAGAATCTTGGAAAAGGTTGTAAACCCAAATCGAAAGGATTGGTCGATAAGGTTGGATGATGCACTATGGGCCTACCAGACTGCGTATAAAACACCAATTGGTATGACACCATATCAGCTACTATACGGGAAGGCTTTTCACTTACTCATCGATTTACAAAGACAAGGCTTCTTCAAGCGATTCGTAAAACTTAACTTTGATCAACCAGCTATGGGGGAAAAGCGACTACTGCAATTAAACGAGATCAACAAATTTCGACTTCAAGCCTACAAAAACTCTAAGCTATACAAGGAAAAGGTCAAGAGATGGCACGACCAGAAAATTATACAAAGAACATTTGAGCCGGGGGCAATCAACCCTATTGTTCAACTCACGATTGAGGTTGTTCCCAGGCAAGGTTAAGTCAAGATGGTTGGGGCCATTCACCATCAAAAGAGTTTTCTCACATGGCGCGCGCTTGAACTCTACAAGTAAACCCATTGAGACCCATCAAAGTCAACTGGTCAACCAAAGCGAAGCATTATTGGTGTGGGAAATCCAACACGGATGTCATCGCGATCACATTATCTGACGTACCATAAACAGGGATTAGTTAGGCTGAATAATATAAAATCAAGCACGAATTGGGAGGTAACCCAATCGTACTTTTACTTTTCATATTTTTAATCATAATTGTTAGATTATAGTTTAGCATAATTAGTAATTTATAATAAGTGCATTAAGTAGTTATTATATTTCATGAGTCTTGTTAATCTCTCAACCATACTCAAAATGATCAACAATCTACTCACATATATGTTTCATAACTTGCAGGATGTGAAACTATTCATTAAGTGGGATAACATGAAGGAAAGAAGAGGAGAGAACATCAACTAACATTTAGCATGCCCGCCGTGGCGGGATTCTTATGCCTTGCACTCCCTGCTGGGGCGGGGGTCTCCCAACTCAACTAACAGATTGCATGCCCGCAGGGGCAAGCTTCTTAAGCTTGTTACCCCGTCACGGACAGAGCTTTAAGCTTTTTACCCCTCATCCAAGGGGTCCCGGATGTGAACAGACATGCTTCTCAGAGTTACTTCTACTTCAATTACACTTCCCACTTCCCCACTTCTTCATTAAACTTCTACTTACCCTCACATATTATTATTCTAACTCCCATCAATCCTCTCCCACGTTATAGCAACTTCAATTCCATCTTCCCACTTCTTTAACACATTCACCCACTACCCATTACCTCCATCACATACTTTTATTCTTCTCCATCACACCACCTCTATATAAACACACCCTCACAACCCAATTTCATCACAAACATTAAATTTAAACTCGGGAAGCCACAAATTTGGGTTCTTACTGTGGGAATTCATCTTGCACTTGAGAGTGAGTAACCTATCTTCAAGTTTTTCAACTTCAATCACCCTAATTGCCACAAAATTCATTAAGTTTGGGGGAAGAAGCTTTTGTGCACACCAAGTGTTTTGATAGTTCGTGTGAACCAAGTTTGGAGGGAATATAGTTATGTTACTTGATTACTCAATTCAATGGCATCTCAACCTATATCAAAACGAAAAAGGGAGAAAGTTCAAGGCACCGCATTAACTAACACGGACCTTTGATCAACACAAATTAAGTAAGTGCCACCGCCACCGACCGATATGACTACATGGTGATGAAAGCTCTTACAACGGAGCGGGGGTTGGCACTATATCTTGTTGATGGTGAAATGATGCAACAAATTTATCAGAAAAGGGTGGAACAAGTTCACTGAGGAACCTGAGCCATCTGTTGTCAACGTGGTCAAAGAGTTTTATGCCAACGCCGAGGACAAAGCCCCCTTCAATGCGTATGTGTGGGGTCTATTAGTCTCGTTCAGTGTCGATGCCATCAACACTTATTATCAGTTTTGAGTACCTCGATAGTGCCAATATGCCCACCTACGTGATTTTAATCCGGACTATGAGGTTATACTCAAAGAAATGACTAAGCCAGGCACAACATGGATCAAAGGTTGGAAAGGAGGCACGGTTTTTCATAGCAAGGATCTCAGTCGGGATGGTAAGATATGGTATGCCTTCTTATATGCTAAATTGTTCCTGTCCCAACACACATCGGACGTGACCAAAGAGAAGGCACTACTTCTATATCTGATTGTGCAAGATTTCATAATTGATGTCAGGGCCATAATCTGTTTTTCCATTCGTCGATGCTTACGCGGAAACTTTTCGGGCGGCTTGCCACACCCATCACTCATATGTGGGTTGTGTCGCCAAGCGGGTGTTAGATGGTCTGATGATGAACCCACTCAGATTCCACTTCAGTTACTAGATTCCAGAATGATAGCGCGGTATTCGGTGTGCGCCAGAGGTGATTCCCATCCTCGAGGTCTGTGTTTTATTTTTCCATCGGCTTCGAAGGACGAAGTTGATGCTGCAGACACCTCGAAGGATGAGGATGCGACTATGGAAGATCAAGGAACAGAGCATGTACCACAGTCCGAGGCAATAACTAGTCCTCATTTCCTAAATTTCCAGCGCCAAGTAGATGAGCACAACAAGCAAGCACCACGAGAGATGAGGCGGCTCGCTGCTAGGCAGGACCATATGTTCGAGGTTATGAATCTCTCGTTCGCATCATTGCACACGATGCTCCAAAGTTTAAATCAAGCGCTAATTGGGAGGTAACCCAATCGTACTTTTATTTTTCATATATTTAATCATAATGGTTAGATTATAGTTTAGCATAATTAGTAATTTATAATAAGTGCATTAAGTAGTTATTATATTTCATGAGTCTTGTTAATCTCTCAACCATACTCAAAATGATCAACAATCTACTCATATATATGTTTCATAACTTGCAGGATGTGAAACTATTCATTAAGTGGGATAACATGAAGGAAAGAAGAGTAGAGAACATCAACTAACATTTAGCATGCCCGCCGGGGCGAGATTCTTATGCCTTGCACCTCCCCGCCGGGGCGGAGGTCTCCCAACTCAACTAACAGATTGCATGCCCGCCGGGACAGGCTTCTTAAGCTTGTTACCCCCCGCCGGGGGCGGGGGTCCTGGATGTGAACAGACATGCTCGGTAGTTACTTCTACTTCAATTACACTTCCCACTTCCCCCACTTCTTCATTAAACTTCTACTTCTTCCTCACATATTATTCTAACTCCCATCAATCCTCTCCCACGTTATAGCAACTTCAATTCCATCTTCCCACTTCTTTAACACATTCACCCACTACCCATTACCTCCATCACATACTTTTATTCTTCTCCATCACACCACCTCTATATAAACACACCCTCACAACCCAATTTCATCACAAACATTAAATTTAAACTCGGGAAGCCACGAATTTGGGTTCTTACTGTGGGAATTCATCTTGCACTTGAGAGTGAGTAACCTATCTTCAAGTTTTTCATCTTCAATCACCATAATTGCCACAAAATTCATTAAGTTTGGGGGAAGAAACTTTTGTGCACACCAAGTGTTTGATAGTTCGTGTGAACCAAGTTTGGAGGGAATATAGTTGTGTTACGGAATACTCAATTCAATGGCGTCTCAACCTACATCAAAACGACAAAGGGGAGAAAGTTCAAGGCCTACACAACTAACACAGACCTTTGATCAACACAAATTCGTAAGTGCCACCGCCGCCGACCGATATGACTACATGGTGACGAAAGCTCTTACAACGGAGCGGGGGTTGGCACCGGATCCTGTTGATGGTGAAATGATGCAACAAATTTATCAGAAAAGGGTGGAACAAGTTCACTGAGGAACCTGAGCCATCTGTTGTCAACGTGGTCAAAGAGTTTAATGCCAACACCAAGGACAAAGCCCCTTCAATGCGTATGTGCGGGGTCGATTATTCACGTTCAGTGCCGATTCCATCAACACCTATTATCAGTTACGAGTACATTAACAGTGTAAATTTGCCCACCTACGTGATTTTGATCCGGACTATAAGGTTATACTCAAAGAAATGACTAAGCCAGGCATAACATGGATCAAAGGTTGGAAAGGAGGCATGGTTTTTCATAGCAAGGATCTCAATCGGTATAGTAAGATATAGTATGCCTTCTTATATGCTAAATTGTTCCCGTCCCAACACACATCGGACGTGACCAAAGAGAAGGCACTACTTCTATATGTGATTGTGCAAGATTTCATCATTGATGTCGGGGCCATAATCTATTTTTTCCATTCGCCAATGCTTACGAGGAAACTTTTCAGGCGGCTTGCCACACCCATCACTCATATGTGGGCTGTGTCGCCAAGCGGGTGTTAGATGGTCTGATGATGAACCCACTCAGATTCCACTTCAGTTACTAAATTCCAAAATGATAGTGCGGTATTCGGTGTGGGCCAGAGGTGATTCCCATCCTCGAGGTCTGGGTTTTATTTTTCCATCGGCTTCGAAGGACGAAGTTGACACTGCAGACACCTTGGAGGATGAGGATGCGACTATGGAAGATCAAGGAACAGAGCATGTACCACAGCTTGAGGCAATAACTAGTCCTCAGTTCCTAAATTTTCAGCGCCAAATAGATGAGCACAACAAGCAAGCACGACGAGAGATGAGGTGGCTCGCTGCTAGGCAGGACCATATGTTCGAGGCTATGAATCTCTCATTCGCATCATTGCACACGACGCTCCAAAGTTTAAATCCTAATGTTCAATTTCCATATCAGCAACCGATCCCACTGCGACGATTTCCACCAAGTGACTCCGAGGAAGAAGATCAACCACCACCACCCCAGGCTTAACGTGCTTACAAGGAAGTCCTCATAATTTTTATTAAGTTATCCACATAATGAGGGCATTGTAATCATTAAGTTTGGGGGATTTACTTTCATGTTTACATGTTTCCATGCATAATGTCATTAGTTAGGCTTGCATTTGTCATTTGCACTTTAGTTTTACGTATTAATTTAGTATTTGTGAGATTGCACTCATGTAGTCTTATAATTGCATAGTAGCTTAGGTGCATACATAGTTTAATTGTTGTTATTTTTTCTGCATTTTGTTATATTACGCATATATCTAAAATAAAGAAAAGGTAGTTAAATATTGTGTTTGCATATGTCCAACAGTGTTGTAGTTCATTTTATTTTGGGCCAATGATGAGATTGAGATTAAGTCGATAAATACGACATTGATTATTAGAACCTTGATGTAGTTTTGAATTATGACTTGGATCTTGTGCTTGTTTGAAACTGGTATAAAAAGGGTAGCACGTAATAACATATGTGTTGACTGATTAGTTTAAATTGATACATAAATAGTTTCTAAAGGATAATGCTAGTGTAAATCATAGAAGGACAAGAATAGGCAGTGAAGACAATGAATTAGATAAGAACCTAAGTTTGGGGGAAAAGGTAGGGTATATAAGCTTCGAAGAAAAAAAAGAAAAAAAAGAAGAGAAAATAATATCTAGTTGAGTCTTGTGGTGAGTTAAGAAGAAATACTCCCCATAAACACGAGCATGAGATGGAGCATAAAACGCACTCACTAACCACCTATCTAAAAGAATGAAGAAAAGACGGGGATAAGAGCAAAGGGCCCCCGTCAATAAAAAAAAGAAAATAAAATAAAGCATGAATACCCTATTTGGATCCCTAATCTTGGTAAAATTTTGATTTTAGTTGGAACTTGTCTATTTTTGAAATTTTTGAGTTATTCTATATGATTCCTAATAAGAAATTGATTATGTGTTGAATTTGAACTAGAATCAGTTGTCATGGACATTACACCCACACACTATATCAGTAATGATGGTCTAAGATTCAAGGATTGATAAGAAAATATTGAGGGGTTTAGATATGAGGAGTTGAAATGTTGGCTTGATCTTCTTGAGGCCGGTGGAATACTTTTTAGTTTATGACATTTCTAGATTCGATGACATTTAGATTAGATACATTACATATCATTGTGTTGCATAGCATGTAGTTTGGTTTGTGCTCGAGGACTAGCAAGGTTTATGTTTGGGGGATTTTGATAAGTGGATTTTATATCCATGAATAGATGTCCATTTCAGGCTTAATCGTTGTTAAATTCTTGCTTTGTTGTTCCTTTTTACTTGTTTATCGTTATTTTATGTGTAGGATGGTTGGTGTGGCAAGTAGCAAAGAGAGAGAGTCATTTGAAGCAATATTGGAGCAAGTGTGAAGATTTAGCAAAGTCGAAGCGAAGGTACCCCGTAGGTAAATGCTTAGTTCTTACACCCCATGAAGGTCGGGAATCCAACATTCAGGAGACAGAATCCTAGCCTGCTGGGGCGGGACTTTTATGAGCTTATACCCCCACCGGGGCTGGGGGGTCCCAATTGCTGACACTCCTAGTTTGTTTGAAACTCTATTGGACATGGACTTGAGTATGTGGATAGCGTTTGGATTCTAATAGACAGAGGACTTCGACCAAAACTTGTGTGTTGGATAAATATTGAGTAACTAACAATAAATTCACATATATACAGAGCAATAATCAGAGATTAATTACAAAAATTCACATTAAGCATTGGAGTGAAGATTTTGAAGAACTTTCATATCGATTGCGGATTAAGGCTAACATGAAGGGTGTTCTGTATTATTCTTCTTCTTAGTCTTATATTTGCAATTAAAAGGATGTTATCTTTAATTTATTCAGTTATTATTTCATTTATTATGAACTAATTTACTTTTTAGGCTTCGGATGGATCTTTAAGTGAAACGATGGTTTTGTAACTTTGATTTTCAGTTTAATAAGCTATTATCCAGTTTATCTATATTAATTTAAGCTTGAATTTATGAATTTCCTGATCAACAGTTCTTTGAGAGAGGAAATACGACTCTAAACTTAGTTAATATAGCTTGTGTTCTTGAATTTTGTGAATGAACAGAATCTTGATGAATGTTAAGGTAGAGATATGCTTGATGTGACGCCCCCAAAATTAGGTATACGTCACCCATCTTGGGTCGCCACTTACATGGTACATAAATTCAAATACAAACTTACTAATATAACTGTCGTGTACAATACAACATAAACTGTGAGTTTGAATACAAATATTGTCTACTAGATATTATACAAACTCAAAAGGAGTCCTCATTACAACTATTATCACACTATTTCACAGAATAGTGAGGACTACTAATGCTATCCTCTGGACCATTACTCCGTTCCCCAGACTCGTCCCGGCTATATTCTCATTTCACGAAGAGAATAAAGTGAAAGAAAGGGTGAGCTCAACTAGCCCAAAGAAGAAATATTATGACTAAGATAATGCGAATAAATTATCATTAGCCTTCAATGATGTTAAACGATAAAATACAATAGACAACCGCTTTAAATGCAATGGAATATGCAATCAATTAAAAGAGTCAAGTAGAAAATAAAGTCTACTATCTTTTATGATTTAAAAGGTTTTCATCAATTTTATCACTAAGACTCGGGTTTAATGAATAAACCACAATATCTAATCAACCACATACCACGGTCCAAGGATTTTCATCAAATTATCAATGGTCATGACTATACCGAATCACCCCAGTCATAATCATACCAAAAACTATCCATCATCGCATTACGAGCCAACGAGGACTTTTGTCACATCATTTATATCAAGCCATGATTATACCGAATGATCCCTGGTCATAATCATACTAAGTTCATCTATGCACGTAAGCCAAAGATAACATAATATAACATGAGGATGATGACAATGACATAATAATTCAATAAAACAAGTTCAAGGATTATTTAATCCAAGAATTATTAACGTCCAAATTGTCAACATGATACTGTTTTGTATAGTAAAATTCAAGAATAATCAGAAGAATATTTCCATGAAAAGATATCTTTGGATGAAACGCAAATATCAAAGATATTCTACTAATTTCATGGAGTATAGAAGTCAAAGTTTTAACCAACCGGGTATAATAAAGAATGGAATAACAAAAGAAATCACCATGCATGCGGATTGCCCATGATGTATGAGTTATTCCAATAGAATAATAATAATGAGAACCGTGTCGTGTGAAATTCACAATCGCAGGATGATCCAATGAGAATAATAAATGCTTGAATAATAAACAATGGAACCAGTCCTGTAAAACACACGACGTGATATTCCAATGAATAATAAATGCGAATAATAAACAATGGAACCAGTCCCGGTGTAAAACACACGACAGGATATTCCAAATGTAATAATAAAGAATGGAATAACGTAAGAAGATCACCAAGTATAGGGGATTCAGCATTATCAAAGTTATTCCAATGAAATAAATAAGAATGGAATAATATAAGGATTTCACCAAGTATAGGGTATCTGGCGTGTCACAGGTTATGTATAGGGTATGCCACTTTTACAAAAGTTATTCCAATGAATAATAATGAATGGAATAATGAAGTTCTCTTCATGAATAAGAAAGAATAACACCCTTACGAATTACAACAAATAATACCCCTTCACCGTAAAAGACACTTTGGATATCAAAGTAGTGAAGTACCGAATACTCTTCTTCTTTCTCTCTATAGATTTTCTCTATAGCTTCTCTATATAATTTCTCTCTCTAGAGTTTCAAAGTGAATTAAAAGAAAATAATGAAGGAATGAGCTTCTATTTATAGGAAAATAGAATGCATAGTAATTAATCCTTGAATCGGTCCAGATTGATTTACTTTAATCGGCGGTCCATATTTAAAGCAAAATCTTTTAAATAAAATATCATATATTCTATTTATATAAAAACATTTTACTATGCAAACACTATGCAACACTATGCAAAACACTATGCAACACTATGCATAATAAAATATAATATATTCTATTTATAGAATAACTTTAATAAAGTATTCTGTTTTATATAAAAGATGTTTCTGTTTTATTACGTTAATAATACGAATAAAACAAAACGTCATTATCGCTATAATAATTCATATTATTAATCGAAAATAATGGAATCAAACTGAGTGACTTCTCACATAAGCATCAATAATCAATACCGTGTGCTACTATGCAACCACACGTATTACTGTACTTTTACTACCGAGTAGTTCAACAGTATCAACGGTAAAACTTCCGCCGTTATTTTAATAAAATATTTTTGTCGTTTTCAATCCGATGATAATTACATTATGGGGTCCACTAATAATTGAGTAGTTGTATGCGAATATTCCCTGCTAAACCGAATATTCCCCAACCAATCGAATATAATATAACCACTTGCATACTTTGCAAAATTTATAAATACTACCCACAACTATAATATTATCTCAAATTCACACCATAATATTAAAAAATTATTTCGACAAAATTTAAATCTTTATTGATAAAATCTGGGGTCTCACACTTGACATCGCATGTAATCGGATAGAGAACTTAATCTTAAACCTTCTTTAATTTTAATTCACATAGAGATGTAGTGAGTTAGTTGATTAAGGTGTTTAACTTATTTCTATCAGATTTATGGATTTAAGTTAATACGGTATTAGTGCATCAAGATGTGGCTAGTGCTACATTCGTGTTCTTGATTAATAAACCGGGATAGTGAATTGAACTAGAATAAAGGTTTAAAAATCAGAGTGAAGCTTAGGGTGAAATCGTTAGCCTAATTCTCCAATAATTGTTTGAATTTCAGTTTTTAAGATTTGTGATTGTTTTATGATCATATATTTATTAATAATTTAGTTTTTATAATTTTAATCATTGTTTTGGATAGTTTAATAAAATTAGGATTAATAGAAAATTGATAGTTGTGAGGTTAAAATTCTTACTAAATTGTCTCTATGGGAATGATACTTTACTTACTATTATATTACTTGTTGACCACGTATACTTGCGTATTGTGCGTAGTTAAAATTTACCTAACATCAACCGCCACAAAGTAAACTCCAAGTGGGACGGAATTGTAAATATATATATATATATAGACAATCAAATGCCATGAAGTAAACTCCAGGCGGGACGAAAATGTAAATATATAAATATATAAGCATTAAAAAGCCACGGACCGACTGTCCGTGCATAAGCACACAACACAACTCTCAATGTGAAAAACTATGTGTGAAAGAAAGTGGAGAAAGGCTTTAAGAAATGCGAGAAGTGTTACAGTGGGTTACCAAGAAGACTTCAAATAGCTTTAAATGAATGAACACTCGATTTCCACCGGTAAAATATAGCAAAGCCCTAGCTCACAAGTATTTAAAAAGAGAAAGCACTAAATTTAAAGTGTGTACAAAGCAAAATGGACAGGGCTTCCTTGCTTTTTTTCTCTTCAAAATGGCCACCCCAAGCCCTCTAATTATAGAGGGGGGAGCTACAAGTCTACCTGCGGCATCCACGGGTCTACCTGCGATAGCCGCGGGTCTACCTGCATCAGTCACGGGTGCCCTGGGCCATGTGGGTCCTACAGTCTCAAAGTACGTGCACTCAAACAATGCGTTATTTGCTCGAACCTTCATAACTTTCAATCCTGGAGTCCGATGGAAGCGTTCCATACCATTCTGTAAAGATCTTTCTGAGAGCTATGCAATGACATAGGAGTTGCCCTTTTTTGAATCTGGGTAGATGGGTCTATGACTGAAATAGCATTTTTGGGTCTCCGTCAGGCAGTCTATTGAGCTGTTTTGCGTAGTTTGCGTGTCAGAAGATAAGATATGGTTCTTGTGGGACTTCTTTTGAGTTGAAATGAGTTGATTTGATTTGAGTTAAGTTTAAGTTTGGAAAAATGACCATTTTACCCCTCCCGGGGTTGTTTCTGACTTTGGCATCGTTGTAGCGGTCTTTTCCCAGGGTTATTTATGAAATTATCATGTTGTTGACTCTGAATGTCCTCAGGGGTATCTCTGAGGTTGTCTTGACCTCCCGGGGTTGATTCCGGGCACTAGACTTGATCTCCCAGGGTTATCTCCGAGGTTGGAACTTACTTTCTTTTGATGAGAGGCTTGATCCCGCCTTAAACTCCTTCCCTTTCTTCGAATCAAAAAATTCCCCAGTCCTTTTGCATGTTATTGCCAGGGATTTATACGAGAAACTCTCTTTGTTGACCAACTTGCTAGTGAGTAATATCCTCACATGTGGATTATTCATTCTGAGAACAGTATGATTGGAAAAGATCAAATAATCATACCGAATCGCCAGTGGGATGATGTGAGGGAAGATTTGATGATGATGTACCATGCTGATGGTGCTAACTTGTGCATTTTCCTCTTTAGGATGGTTGATAAATACCCTAGTGTTGAGTTATCGCAGTTTCTGAGATTTCCCTAATCTTATTGTAAGGGACCCAATATCGTTTTGTCACCAATTTTAAAATTGCCCCAACCTTACTTATTGTCTGGGATCGTTACTTTGACAGATAGGCCGATAAGATGGGAGATAGCAAGAGGCTTCAACTCTGTACCATATGGTGAACTTGTAGTGGATTTGGGCTTTGATGCCCTCAATCATTATTCCTGAATTGTTCGCGCAGTTGGTCTTAATGATTTTTGTGAGACCCCAAATTTTATGATTAAAGATTTAAATTTCTCGAAATATTTTTTTGAATATTATGGTGTGGATTTGATATAATGTTATAGTTGTGGGTAATATTTATAAATTTTGCAAAGTAAGCAAGTTGTTATATAATATTCGATTGGTTGGGGAATATTAATTTTAACATGGAATATTCGTACGACGGCACAATCATTAGGGGACCCCATAACGGAAGTATTGTCATAGTTAGAAAATGATAGAATTATCATTTTATAAAAATAACGGCGAAAGTGTTACCATTAAAACTGTTGAACTACTCAATAGTAAAAAATACGATGTCTGAATACGACGGTAGTAGCACACACGATATTGATTATTGATGCTTACGTAAGAAGTCACTCCGTTATACTCAATTATTGCTCTGATGAATTGATGCATCATGTCTCTCATATTATTGATTCAATTATTGTCACAAAGATCATCTCGCATAATATGTTATATTATTAAATCAATAATTGAGATGACAAAGTTATTCATATTATTATTTACAATATTGACAATGTCTAGAAGTTCGTCGAGGAGAGGTTTGGTCACCTAATTGCGGCAATAAGGAGAAAATCCTTATCGAAAAGCCCCTCATTCCGGGAACGACACGGTTGTTAAATATTGTGAATTATAATATTAATGATGAATAAGTTCGTGTTGATTAAAGATGAAATTGATAGTTCCATTGTGTTGGAATTATTAGTGTTAGTGAAAATCGACATTTATTCCAATGATAATTGATGTCTAGGGGTTATATTGATAAATAGGGTAATTAATCAGATAAATGAGCAGTTAATTGCTACTAATTCACATGCTTGTATAATTATTTATTCCCATGTGTGTACTATTGAATCACATTCTTGTACTATTAGGGGAGTTGGTGCAAGATTGATAATACTTGCATGACTAAGTTAAAAATGGAGGTATAGATGGAGGTATTATACTGTAATTCGTATTTTCACATGATTATAACTATTGATTCATATAATTGAACTATTGATTCACATTATTTACTATTATGGGAGGTGGTGCAAGTTTGATAATACTTGCAGGACTAAATTAAAAATGAAAGAAAAGTTGGAGGTATTGTACTGTATTATTTCGAGCCCCAAAACGTGCAATTATCGAAACTATATTTTTCTATAAATAGAAGCTCATTCTTCCTTCATTTTTCACCAATTCACTAAAGCTTTAGAGCAATTATTATAGAGAGAAATTATAGAGAGAAAGAAGAAGAGAAGTCTGCTACCTCATTATTCCAATATTCAGTCTTCTTATAAGGTAAGGGGTATTATTTCTTTCATATTCATGAAGAGAGCTTCTGTTATTCCATTCTTTATTATTCTGTTGGAATATCTGTCTATGCGTATTACGCATGACCTGGTTCCATTATTTATTATTCTGTTGGAATAACCTGTCTGTGCGGTCTATCGTATGCCTGGTGAATTCTGTTGTTATTCCATTCTTTATTATTCTGGTGGAATAACATGTATATGCGAAGTACTGCATACATGGTGAAATTCTTCTGTTATCCATTCTTTATTATTATGTTGGAATAACTTATCTACGCCAAGCATACATGTGAAATTCTTCATTATTCCACATAGTGAAATTCTTACATTTATTGATTCTTTAGTTCCATTCTTTATTATTATGTTGGAATATCCCGTGCATGCAGCGTTTCGGATTCTTTATTATTACATTGACTGGTTTCCATTCTTTATTATTATGTTGGAATATCATATGCATGCGGTTTATGCATGACATTCCATTCTTTATTATTACGTTGGATATCCTCTTGGTTACATTCTTTATTCTTTATTATTATTATTTGGAATATCATATGCATTCATGCATTTAATTCGTTCCATTCTTTATTATTCATTGGAATATCATGTCATGCGGTTTACGCATGACACGGTTCCATTCTTTATTATTATGTTGGAATATCACATGCATGCGGTTTACGCGTGACCCGGTTCCATTCTTTATTATTACATTTGAGAATATCACATGCGTGCGGTTTCATGCGGTTCCATTCTTTATTATTTTGTTGAGAATAACACATTATGTCGCATGCATGGTGAATTCTTATGTTATTCCATTCTTTATTATTTTGTTGGAATAACCTGTCTATGTGGATTACCGCATGCATGGTGAATGATCCTCTGTTTTCATATGAATAGTATTTTCATTCAAAAGGGGTTTCTGCCAGGGGCATTTATGTAATTTTTCTGACCCTCAAAAATTTTGGAAAAATTTAAAATGATAATTTGATGAGTTTTCTAGATTGTGTCCAAAATTGGCGATTTTTGGATGTATAGATTAAGAGTTATGGATTTTATGGGAAAAGACTATTTTAAAAGTAAACCCTTATAACTCTTTGTGGTTAATCCAAAATTGGTGAAATGATTATTGGGAGTACATGTATATAACAGGAGTATACCCTGTAAATTTCGAAATTTTTGGACAAAAGTATAATTTATGATAAATGTCTAAATATTCGGCAGTTTTGGCCATATGAAAAATAGTAAATGAATTTTAAAAATTCTAAGAAAAATATATGTTCAATATGGGACTATATTCTGTTAAATCCTAGAAAAGAAATATTTTCACGATATATTATCATCAAATCTTTCGACGAAATGTCATTTTGACAAACCAAACTCTCAGAAAGGCTTAGGTTATTCAAATCCTAACCCTTAGGGTTTTGTCGGGTAAATAGTGCATATTTCGTCTTTTTCCCCAGAAATATTTTTGTTCCCGGAAAATTTTTTATTTTCGTCTTACAAATTATTACTTGTTCAGTCTAGCTCGTAGCCAGAATCCTCCCGACTTATAATCATCCTAGGTTCTAGAACGATTAATAACACATAGCACATAATATTATTAATAAAAATTCATTTTATTAATAACTAATTCTTTAAACTAAATTTCTGGACGATCCGAATTTTCGTCGTCACAAAATCACGACAATGATCAAGCAAATTATGTTGAGAAGTGGAAAACAGCTTGAGGGTAAGGAAATAGAAAATTTGGCTATAAAGGAGGTTGAGACAGATAGTGAAAATACAGTGGT
This sequence comes from Panax quinquefolius, assembly GCA_020205615.1. NCBI lineage: Eukaryota > Viridiplantae > Streptophyta > Magnoliopsida > Apiales > Araliaceae > Panax > Panax quinquefolius. Next base: position 201,464 of record JAINUW010000429.1, on the reverse strand, counting down.
AAAGGTCAAGTAGGGGAAAGAAAATTAAGTGGAAAAGAGCAAATCAGTTAATGAACTAGTTGTATATCCTTCCCCACCTTTTCGAACGAGTTCAAAAATGAAACTAGATAAGCGGTTTGCAAAAATTTTGGACGCGTTTTAAGAAACTTGATTAACATCCTGCTTCAGCGAAGCTTCAAGAGCAGATGCCTTAAGTTATGCAAAAAATCATTAAAGGGATTTTTTCCAGGAAAAAGAACTTGGAAGATTTAGAGACAATGGCATTAACAGAGGAATGTAGTGCGGTGTTACAGCGAAAGTTGCCACCAAAGTTGAAAGATCCAGGGAGTTTCACTATTCTGTGCATGATTGGAAATATGGCGTTCAATAAATGTTTGTGTGATTTGGGAGCGAGTGTGAACCTTATGCCATTATCAGTTTATACATAATTGAGTTTTCCAGCTCTAAAGCCTACTAACATCTTATTACAATTGGCGGATAGGTTAGTCACGTACCCGAGAGGTATTGTAGAGGATATATTAGTCAAGGTTGACAAGTTTATATTCCCAGTGGATTTTATTATTCTAGATTTTAAAGAAGATAAGAACATCACAATTATCCTAGGGAGACCTTTCTTGGCTACGGGTAGAACACTCATCGACATATAAAAAGGTGAACTAACAATGAGGGTGCAAGATCAAGAAATGAAATTTATTGTTTTTAAGGCCATGAAATTCCCTACGAATGAAGATGAATGTTTCAGGATGGATATCATTGACCAGATTATCAGCGAAGACATGGGTAAAAGTTTGGGGAACAATCCATTGGAAACAACACTATTGGGAGATGATGAGTTAGATGATCCGAAATTTGTGGACTACTTCCAGATGTTAGACTCCTTGCCATGAGTTAGCAGATTTAAAACACCCTTTGAACCATTGCACACGGAGGAGAAAGCCACAACAAGGATGAAACTGTCATTGGAGGAGCCCCAAAATCTTGAACTCAAGCCACTCCCTCAACACCTCAGATATGTGTATTTAGGCAATTCTAATTCTTTACCTATTATTATTTCAGCTGCACTTAACGAATTGCAGGAAGAAGAGTCGTTGAGAGTGTTGAGGGACCACAAATCGGCTATAGGATGGACAATCGCAGATATCAAGGGAATTAGCCCATCCTTTTGAATGCATAAAATACTGATGGAAGACGATGTAAAACCGACAGTGGAGCAACAAAGACGGCTCAATCCAATCATAAAAGAAGTAGTGAAAAATGAAATACTGAAATAGTTGGATGCGGGTATCATTTACCCGATTTCAGACAGTAAGTGGGTTAGTCCGGTGCAATGTGTGCCGAAAAGGGGAGGAATGACCGTGGTTCGGAATGATGACAATGAGATGATTCCGATAAGGATAATGATTGGTTGGAGGGTTTGTATGGACTATAGGAAGTTGAAAAAGGCGAGCAACAAAGATCACCTTCCTTTGCCCTTTATCGATCAAATGTTGGACAGATTAATGGGACACAAGTACCTTATTGGATGGATATTCGGGTTATAATTAGATCATGATCGCTCCCGAGGATCAAGAGAAGACTACATTTATGTGCCCATAAGGCACATTCGCATTCAGGAGAATGTCATTCGGTTTGTGTAATGCACCCGCTACCTTCCATCGGTGTATGATGGCTATCTTCTCAGACATGGTAGATAAAAATGTGGAAGTCTTCATGGATGACTTCTCTGTCTATGGGGATGATTTTGAAGCTTGTTTGGAAAATTTGGTAATGGTCTTACAAAGATGCACCGACGAGAATTTGGTCCTTAACTGGGAAAAGTGCCACTTTATGGTGGAAGAAGGTATAATTTTGGGGCACAAAGTCTCGGCTCGAGGATTAGAGGTTGATAAAGCTAAGCTAGAAACAATTGAAAAGCTACCTCCATCGAGTTCAGTTAAGGGAATTAAAAGTTTGCTGGGTTTTACAGAAGATTCATAAAGGACTTCTCTAAAATTGCAAAACCTTTGTGCAGTCTTTTAGAGAAGGATTCAGTTTTTAAGTTTGACGAGGAGCGTAAAGTGGCATTCGATCTGTTGAAGAAGATGTTGACTACAGCTCCTGTGATCGTCGCACCGGATTAGAATATTTCTTTTGAGCTAATGTGTGTGTTAGGTTTGTAATATTCAAGAACGCAATCAAATTGCAAAAATAAGCGGAAGCGTGAAAAATCAGAGTTTTAAAATTTTACAAACCATAAACCCGGACCACCCTTTATGCACAATTATTAATTAAACGAAAAAGATGAATAAGAAACATACCCTTGAAGATCCGAGCTTCCTCAGGTACAAGTTCACCTCCAATCCTTTTCGCGTTCAACTTGAATCCACCGGGTTTGGTTCCTTCCTTTGATCAACGTTAGCCACCCTAGTGTTTGGCCTCTAGAGGTGATCCACCAAGGAAAAAGAATTTTCAAGAAGAAGGGGTATTGGCTCAAACCCTAGTTTTTCCTATCTGTATAGAAAAAGGGTGTACTATCCAACAAATTGGAATTATCACGTACACTTAATATCTGATATAAGACTCCTCTTATAAAGATATCAAGTAACCCTATTAAAATAAGGTATTATTTAATTAAACCCTTTTAATTAAATGGGCTCCCTAATCTTATTAGGGATAATTAATTAAACTCTTTAATTAATTTTCCCTCCTAATCCTATTAGGAATAAATGAGAGTACTTATATTAAATTAATTCCTAAACTCTTTTAGAAATTAAAATAATAATAATTGTAATAATATTAATAAGACTCCTCTTATTAATTTATATTTAATATTTCTAAAATATTAAATAATAAATATTAAGCTATTTAATTTATTCTATCATCATAGATTAAATTAAATATACATAACATATTATTACGATTATGCTATTAAATTCTTAAATAATTATTCTTCCTTTTATGGTGTGACCCTTTAGGTTCTCCATATTAAACCGGTTGTGAATAAATCAATTAGAACAATTATAATCTTATTTAAATAAATAAATTAAATAATTAATTTATTTAAATAAATAATATTTATTCTACAATAGGGATAAGCCTCCCTAGCGATCAACGACTTTCCAGATAATATAGATTTCAACATTAATCATAAAAGAACCTTTGAGTAAATAGTTACCGTACAATTCAATCCTTCCACCGTCTGAATGTCCCAATTAAATATAAGACATGGAATTCTTTGTCAAGTCTTATTTTATTTAATTATATGTATTTCGATCCTTAAATGCACAACTCCAAATAATGCAAATTAGAAACTCCTTTCTAATTTAATTCTGCCTTGGCCAAGGACTACTGGGTTGTCATTTATCGAATCACATACGACATTTCTCTTCTTTTATTAGAAGTGGTAGATTCTTTATTGATCATACATTATCTCCATGTACAACTTATTATACCCAAGCATACCCTTTGATATACCCTAAGGGTCTTAAGGAATAAGTCAAAGTATAACTCATCATACACAAGATACTATGATGATCTCAAGTCCAAGGATTACTTGTACTACTATCACTACATGAATTCCTATTGACAGGCAAGTAAAACTCCATTAGGTATTCCTTAGCGAGCCATGTTCAATGAACTTATTCTCTAATAAGCACCTATATACTTGCTATAGTGTCTCCACACAAATGATCATGAGATCAATCATCCTCATCCAATGATCAAGCAACATATGTACCAATCTATCCGGATTTACTAATCCCCAATTTAGTAATCCAACGATTGGGAACTATTTTAGTTTTAAGCTTTCTAAGAATTTAGATCTCATTAGAATGATCATCATCATTATTCTAAAAGCATTGCTTAAAACTATGGGTTTATCACATATTATATAACAAAGACATCATGTAGATAATTAAAAGCCTTTAATAAATTAATACTTTTATTAATAAATGAATAAGATTGTTACAAAGTATATGCTTTATCATCAAACATGATTGGCTTGTGTGCATACTACTTTCAATCTCCCACTTGCACTAAAGCCATCGTCGTCATGGTATCTCATAATCTTCTTCTCTAGTGACGATTATCCTGCTTTGTTGGATAAGCTTTAGTTAATGGATATGTAATGTTGTTCATGAGAGTCCACTATCTCTATAGTGATTTCCCATCTTCAATGATTCTAATAATCAAATGAAAGTGCCACAACACATGTTTAGATCCAAGATGAGACTTAGGAACTATTCCTAGTTACGTAATGAACTTTTAATCCAAACAATCAACTTGCGACTTCATTTATAGCTATATACTTTGTCTTTATCACTAAACCAAAGAACTCTTTTGGCCGTTTGGAACCTTTCAATTCTTGCACCAATCGTTCAAGGTAACCCTTTACCTTAAAGTGGATTTTTTTCTGTCGTCTTGGTCTGCCTGAAAAACTTGAGTGCATTAAGCCCTCTAGTTTTAATTAAGACCCACCATGAATATGATCACATCCTTAGTGCTTGGGTTAACCACTTTAAGATGTTTTTCAGCGACTCATAGTGAACTTCTCCATAATATGACCGATCAACATCGGTCTCGTACATTTCATTGCATGCATGATTGTCACTCATGCGACCTCTCTTTTTCGAGTCTGTAGGGACTATTAAGAGATACACTCCATAGCTCATCGACATCGGACATCTCTTGGAGTTTGCCATGCTAAGCGACTTTAGCATCAAATGAATATCGTTCCTTGGGTTAAGTCGAGCATCCCGTTAAATCTATCTATATAGATTTGCATCCCCAATAATGATACTCTTCCCAAATCATTCATGGAGGATTGTTTAGACAACTTTATCTTTCTTGATTATAGCATTGGTATGTAATTCCTCATTCGTAGTATATCAACATATAATACTAGAAATTTCACGACGCTCCCACTGACCCTTTTGTACAAACTAGAACTCTTACCTCATCGTATGTAACTGGATCATCATCTTCTATGATGTGTACCTCATCATCATCATCATCCATGATGAATCCATACCTCCTAGGTATCTTTGGTACTATTCCAGATTTACGATTCGGTTGTGGTATAATAGGTCTATATATAGCTTCCTCTTATTTGACTTATAGTGTTTTGTGGTTCTTAAACTCTTCAAGATCTATTATCCTCCCACTAGCCCCTTTAATAATAAACACATTTATCTTAGAAGGCAGCGTGTTTTGCAACAAACACCTTTTTCTAAGTAGGATTATAGAACATATACCCTAAACTTACTTTAGGATGTCCCACAAATTTGTACATGTCAAATCTTGTCCCAAGCTTATCTTTTTGAAACCTTTTTTACATAAGTTGGACAACCCCTTATCTTAACATACTTAAGACTAGGAATCCTCCCTGTCCATAACTTTTATGGAGTCTTGGGGCTGGATTTTGAGGTTACCTTTTCGTATGAATGTCTGACCATTTCTAGGACATGATCCTGAAGGATCTTTGGAATGTCGGTAAAATCATTTTGAACCGTACCATGTTCAACAAGGTATGATTTTACCTTTCAGATACATCAATTAATTATTGTGTATCAAGATGTGTCCATTATGAGAAAACCATTTGAGATGATCTAGAAACTTATTGCACAAGTATTTATTTCTTGATCTAATCAAATAATCTTAATACTTTGTCAATTTGTTTCACTTCTGAATTCTTTGAACCTTTCAAATAATTCACACTTGTATTTCAGCAAATACACACATTCAACTCTTTGAATGATCATCTCCTTTTTCTTGTACTAGTTTCTTCAATTTGCAAAATTATTTTTCACGTAAGTCAAGTATACAAAATCAATTAAGTAATATTCTGGTTCTATACAAAACATTATTATTATAAATAGAACAACAATTGTTCTTAATTATAATACCAAAGATTTCATTGTCCAACAATAAAATGGAAATAATATTTTTAACAAGAACTGGAATACAATAACAACTTATTGACTTAATAGATTTGCTAGTAGGCATTTCTAAACTATAAGTTTCTATGGCTAATATGGCAACCTTTGCTACATTTCCCTTTTATAGGATTACTTATATTTGTTTAGCTTTTACTTACCTTGGTCTCTTCATAAATCTATATTTATGATAACCAAAGTCGGTATCCAATACCCAAGTAGAACCTTGACTTAAAGAAAAATTTATTTTAAATTATGAACAAAATTGTATTTGTAACTGAAACTTCACTAAGCTTCTTTTGGTTAGCTCTACGAGATGCTTCTCGCAGTTTCTTTCCAGTGTCTAGGCTTATTGCAGTGGAAGCAAGCTCCTTTGCTATCCGTATCAGTTTTGTTCTTATTATCCTTTGTTTATGCCTTTCTATTTACCTTCTTTGAATCGTTCTTCTTTTTCAGAAGATCCTTTGGCCCCTATCAGTAAGACATGGTCTTTCTTGGTTGAAAAGTGACTCTCATCATTTTTCAACATGTTAAGCAAATCAACAAAGCTGATATCTAGCTTGTTTATATGAAAAATTCACAACAATTGTGAAAGGAGTCCGGGAGTGAGTGCAAGATCAAATCTTGGCTCAACTCTCCATCCATGACAAAACTTGTTGTCCTAATTGATCAATCAAATTGATTATGTTAAGAACTTTTTGTCTGTACTATAGTGTCATTGGCCATTCTAGATCAGAAGAGCTCCTTAGATATCTTATGTCTATCAGTCCTACTTTCCTCACCATCAACTACTTGATGTGCAGGAATATAGTAGGAGCATCCATAGTTTCATGCTGATGTTGAAGCTCGTTACTCATGGATGCGAGCATGATGCATTGAGCCAACTGTGCATCATCTTGCCACTTTCTAAAAGTAGCAATCTCTTCCTTAGAGGCATTATGCGCAACCATTCCGAGGATAGGCGTATTAAGGACAAAAGATAGCTTTTCGACTATGAGAACTATTCTCAAATTCCTTAACCAATCCGATTTAATTGATTACCGTTAATTTAACATCTAATATGCTTCGCAGTGATGATAGTAATTTTAGACATTGTAAAATTACGTAAATGAATTTGTAATTAACAACATTTTAACATACATTCTTTTATTAATTACCAAAATAAATTAGGTCTTGTTTTAAATTGGTATCTCCCACTATTTTCTTCAAACTATATTACCCTCACTTATATAGTTCAAAAATCGATTAAAGATTTGCTAGTGAGAATAAGGATCCCATTTCAAATGTATATAGCCTTGTGGTGACACAACAAACTATATATAAATAAATAGGTAGACAACTTTTGTCAATTACATCAACTATGCAACTCCTTTTCTTTTGCCTCTTAGATTATTTTGATCAAGTGGTGGCACATCCGAATCAAAATTATCCAAGTTAAGTCCAACCTAGCACTCCATATATTCAAAAAGAAAAATATCATCCTTGTGGTGACACAACAAAACAATATTGTTCAATTTTCTTTATAAGCATCAAATGTGATAAATTAACATCTTAAATACTTAATACTTGCCTTGTGGTGACACAACAAACTCATATTAAATATTTAATACTCTATTAATTTTATCATGCTAGAAGGCGACGTTCGATATTCCAAATATCTTTGAACGCTTAGGACTTAATATAAAAAAAATTGAGGGGTTTGTTATTAATTGTCTCATCTTGTTTAGCGCGCATGCACGTATATATATAAAATACGCGTCATATTAATAAACATGCGAAGCATGTTTGCATAATATATAATATATATATTATAAGCATGCACATATAGAATACTATATTCTACCTAGATTGATTATAGACTTTATTCTAGTTTGGTTCACTAGAGTCACCAAGTGAACCAAAAGGTCAAACCCTAGGGGTGCAAGAAATAATATTTAAATATATCTATTACATTTAAACCCTGGGCTCCATTACAAAGCGGGTCTTCACGCTCCTTGCTCCTTGATCTCCAATTTTCAAAATTAATTCTAACTATTCCTATTACAAAACTATTTAAAATAAATAGAAACCTTGATCGTGATCGAGGGAAGTACATAGGAGAGAGATAGAATTTACATTAAGAAAAATTAGAGAAGGCAGTCTGCAGAGACCCCATTTAATAAAACTCATACATTCATGCATCCAACTAAAATAAAATCCAATCACATTAGTCAATAGTCCATAATCAATCCCATTTATTATCATACACATCACCATATGTATCGATAAATAACATTCATCTCATGAATAATAAACATTCAATATATATATTGATATCATTTAATGGGCAAATTTAGTTAGTATAAAATCTAATTTTGAATCAAAATAAACTCCTTTATTTTAATCCAAATTTAAATCAAAATAAAACTATGTTATTTTAATTTATCCAATTTTGAATAAAATAAACTATTTTATTTTAATCAAAATCTTTAATCAAAATAAACTCCTTTATTTTAATTAATTATGGAATCCAATTCCATGTAAAAAAAAATTATTAAAGGAAACACGGATTTTCTTTTCCTATTCACAAATAAACTCCTTTATTTTGAATAATATGAAATCTTATTTCATATCTAAATAAACTCCTTTATTAAGGAAATTAGGATTCTCTTTCCTATTCACAAATAAACTCCTTTATTTTGAATAATATGAAATCTTATTTCATATCTAAATAAACTCTTTTATTTAAGGAAACATATAATCTAATTTCAACTCTAATTAGTTATATGGAATCCAATTCCAACTCTAATTAGTTAGCATGAAATTTAATTTTAAAATTAAAATAACCTTTTTATTTTAAGATTAAAATAAACTTTTTATTTTAATAATAAAATAATTAAGAATATTATATATTATTAATATATAATAACCGTCCCATTTTATAAATTAATATATATATATATATATATATTATATAATCCGTATGGTGACAATTCTTCCTCCAATTCACGTGCATCACCCTTGTAAGAGTTAGGAATTATAAGTAATCATATTATCAATGATATCATATTAAGATAAGCTTTTGAATAAACATCCCAGTGGATTACTAAATTGTTTCTAACGCGAACTGATTTCTTCTTTACAAAAGGCGTGATCCAGGCCATGTGAATCAGGATCTCCCATGTCCCAAAAAAAAATCACACTCAACGAAATAAAAAAAAAAATCAGGTCGGGATTAAAGTTTTTTTTTTTTTTTTAAATTTAATACAACAAAATTATGCCCAATTAAATTTGTTCTAAACACATCAATATACATATTAAATTAAAATAATTAATAATTTGCATAAAGGTTTGGCTCTGATGCCACTGTTATGTTTGTAATATTCAAGAACGCAATCAAATTGCAAAAATAAGCGGAAGCGTGAAAATTCAGAGTTTTAAAATTTTACAAACCATAAACCCGGATCACCCTTTATGCACAATTATTAATTAAATGAAAAAGATGAATAAGAAACATACCCTTGAAGATCCGAGCTTCCTCAGGTACAAGTTCACCTCCAATCCTTTTCGCGTTCAACTTGAATCTACCGGGTTTGGTTCCTTCCTTTGATCAACGTTAGCCACCCTAGTGTTTGGCCTCTAGAGGTGATCCACCAAGGAAAAAGAATTTTCAAGAAGAAGGGGTATTGGCTCAAACCCTAGTTTTTCCTATCTGTATAGAAAAAGGGCGTACTATCCAACAAATTGGAATTATCACGTACACTTAATATCTGATATAAGACTCTTCTTATAAAGATATCAAGTAACCCTATTAAAATAAGGTATTATTTAATTAAACCCTTTTAATTAAATGGGCTCCCTAATCTTATTAGAGATAATTAATTAAACTCCTTTAATTAATTTTCCCTCTAATCTATTAGAATAAATGAGAGTACTTATATTAAATTAATTCCTAAACTCTTTTAGAAATTAAAATAATAATAATTGTAATAATATTAATAAGACTCCTCTTATTAATTTATATTTAATATTTCTAAAATATTAAATAATAAATATTAAGCTATTTAATTTATTCTATCACCATAGATTAAATTAAATATACATAACATATTATTACGATTATGCTATTAACTTCTTAAATAATTATTCTTCCTTTTATGGTGTGACCCTTTAGGTTCTCCATTAAACGGTTTGTGAATAAATCAATTAGAACAATTATAATCTTATTTAAATAAATAAATTAAATAATTAATTTATTTAAATAAATAATATTTATTCTACAATAGGGATAAGCCTCCTAGCGATCAACGACTTTCCGGATAATATAGATTTTAACATTAATCATAAAAGAACCTTTGAGTAAATAGTTCTTAATACAATTCAATCCTTCCACCATACAATGTCCCAATTAAATATAAGACATGGAATTCTTTGTCAAGTCTTATTTTATTTAATTATATGTATTTCGATCCTTAAATGCACAACTCAAAATAATGCAAATTAGAAACTCCTTTCTAATTTCATTACGCCTTAAACCAAGGACTACTAGGTTGTCATTTATCGAATCACATCGACATTTCTCTTCTTTTATTAGAAGTGGTAGATTCTTTATTGATCATACATTATCTCCATGTACAACTTATTATACCCAAGCATACCCTTTGATATACCCTAAGGGTCTTAAGGAATAAGTCAAAGTATAACTCATCATACACAAGATACTATGATGATCTCAAGTCCAAGGATTACTTGTCTACTATCACTCTGAGAATTCCTATTGATTTGCAAGTAAAACTCCATTATGTATTCCTTAGCGAGCCATGTTCAGTGAACTTATTCTCTAATAAGCACCTATATACTTGCTATAGTGTCTCCACACAAATGATCATGAGATCAATCATCCTCATCAAATGAGCAAGCAACATATGTACCAATCTATCCGGATTTACTAATCCCCAATTTAGTAATCCAACGATTGGGAACTATTTTAGTTTTAAGCTTTCTAAGAATTTAGATCTCATTAGAATGATCATCATCATTATTCTAAAAGCATTGCTTAAAACTATAGGTTTATCACATATTATATAACAGCATCATGTAGATAATTAAAAGTCTTTAATAAATTAATACTTTTTATTAATAAATGAATAAGATTGTTACAAAGTATATGCTTTATCATCAAACATGATTGGCTTGTGTGCATACTACTTTCAGTGTGATGCAAGCGACTATGCAGTTGGGGCTATTTTGGGTCAATGCCAAGAGAAGGTATTTCAGGCCATATATTATGCAAGTAAGACACTCACAAAGACTCAATTGAACTATACAACTACGGAAAAAGAATTACTTGTAGTAGTTTATATAGATCACTCGGCCATTCGGTACTTAATTTCAAAAAAAGATGCTAAGTCATGCCTTATCAGATGGATTCTCCTTTTACAAGAGTTTGATTTAGAAATAAAGGATAGAAAGGGGACAGAGAATCAAGGTCACGTAGATCATTTCTCGAAGTGGAAAATCGAACAAAAGGAAGAGGACAAGTGTGTAATCAACGAGTCATTCCCGGATGAGCAACTATTTGGGATAAATTCAGAATTTCCATGGTACGCGGACTTCGCAAATTATCTAGTGAGCAATATTCTCCCCCCTGATCTTACACGACAATAGAAAAAGAAGTTTCTTCATGACGTCAAATGGTATATGTGGGATGAGCCTTACTTATTCAAACAGTGTGCCGACAAGATGATCAGAAGATGTGTGCCCTACAATGAAGTGAAGAACATACTGCATGAATGTCACTCATATGCATATAGGGGACATTATGGTAGTGAGCGAACAGCGGCAAAGGTGCTTCAAGTTGGGTTTTATTGGCCTACATTGTTTAAAGACGCCCACCAATTTGTTAAAACATGTGATAGATGTCAAAGGGTGGGAAACATATCGAAAAGGAATGAGATGACACTACAAACAATTCTAAAAGTTGAGATTTTCGATGTATGGGGCATAAATTTCATGGAGCCATTCCCTTCATCACTTAACAATCAGTACATTTTGCTTGAAGTGGATTACGTCTCAAAATGGGTTGAAGTCGTAGCACTCCTAACTAACGATGCCAAAGTGGTTCTCAAATTCTTGCAGAAGAACATTTTTACTAGATTTGGCATGCCGAGAGCTATTATAAGTGATGAAGGTAGTCACTTCTTCAACAGATCATTTACAGTTCTATTGGCAAAGTATGGGGTCAATCATAAGGTAGCTACAACTTATCATCCCCAAACTAGTGGGAAAGTTGAGGTTTAGAACAGGGAAGTAAAGAGAATCTTGGAAAAGGTTGTAAACCCAAATCGAAAGGATTGGTCGCTCAGGTTGGATGATGCACTATGGGCCTCCCGGACTGTGTATAAAACACCGATTAGTATGACACCATATCAGCTACTATACGGGAGGCTTTTCACTTACACTCATCAATTTCTGACCTGAGGTTTCTTCACGATTCGAAACTTAACTTTGATCAACCAGCTATGGGGAAAAAGTGACTACTGCAATTAAACTAGCTCGACAAATTTCGACTTCAAGCCTACAAAAACTCTAAGCTATACAAGGAAAAGGTCTAGAGATGGCACAACCAGAAAATCATGCAAAGAACATTTGAGCCGGGGCAATCAACCCTATTGTTCAACTCACGGTTGAGGTTGTTCCCAGGCAAGCTTAAGTCAAGATGGTTGGGGCCATTCACCATCAAAAGAGTTTTCTCACATGGCGCCGTTGAACTCTACAGTAGAAACCCATTGGAGACTTTCAAAGTCAACGGTCAACGGTTGAAGCATTATTGGTGTGGCGAATCCAACACGGATGTCATCGCGATCACATTATCATACGTACCATAAATAGGGAGTAGTTAGGCTGAATAACTTAAAATCAAGCGCTAATTGGGAGGTAACCCAATCGTACTTTTATTTTTCTTATTTTTAATCATAATTGTTAGATTATAGTTTAACATAATTAGTAATTTATAATAAGTGCATTAAGTAGTTATTATATTTCATGAGTCTTGTTAATCTCTCAACCATACTCAAAATGATCAACAATCTACTCACATATATGTTTCATAACATGCAGGATGTGAAACTATTCATTAAGTGGGATAACATGAAGGAAAGAAGAGCAGAGAACATCAACTAACATTTAGCATGCCCGCCGGGGTGGGATTCTTATACCTTGCACCCTTCGCCAGGGCGGGGGTCTCCCAACTCAACTAACAGATTGCATGCCCGCCGGGGTAGGCTTCTTAAGCTTGTTACCCCCCACAGGGGCTGGGGTCTTGGATGTGAACAGATATGCTCGGTAGTTACTTATACTTCAATTACACTTCCCACTTTCCCCACTTCTTCATTAAACTTCTACTTCTTCCTCACATATTATTCTAACTCCCATCAATCCTCTACCACGTTATAGCAACTTCAATTCCATCTTCCCACTTCTTTAACACATTCACCCACTACCCATTACCTCCATCACATACTTTTATTCTTCTCCATCACATCACCTCTATATAAACACACCCTCATAACCCAATTTCATCACAAACATTAAATTTAAACTCGGGAAGCCACGAATTTGGGTTCTTACGGTGGGAATTCATCTTGCAATTGAGAGTGAGTAACCTATCTTCAAGTTTTTCATCTTCAATCACCATAATTGCCACAAAATTCATTAAGTTTGGGGGAAAACCTTTTGTGCACACCAAGTGTTTGATAGTTCGTGTGAACCAAGTTTGGAGGGAATATAGTTGTGTTACGGATTACTCAATTCAATGGCGTCTCAACCTATATCAAAACGACAAAGTGGAGAAAGTTCAAGGCCTGTACAACTAACACAGACCTTTGATCAACACAAATTCGTGAGTGCCACCGTCGTCGACCGATATGACTACATGGTGATGAAAGCTCTAACAAAGGAGGGGGGGTTAGCACCGGATCCTGTTGATGGTGAAATGATGCAACAAATTTATCAGAAAAGGGTGGAACAATTTCACTGAGGAACCTGAGCCATCTGTTGTCAATGTGGTCAAAGAGTTTTATGCCAACGCCGAGGACAAAGCCCCCTTCAATGCGTATGTGCGGGGTCGATTAGACTCGTTCAGTGCTGATGCCATCAATACCTATTATCAGTTACGAGTACCTTGACAGTGCCAATATGCCCACCTACTTGATTTTGATCCGGACTATGAGGTTATACTCAAAGAAATGACTAAGCCAGGAACAACATGGATTAAAGGTTGGAAAGGGGGCACAGTTTTTCATAGCAAGGATCTCAATCGGTATGGTAAGATATGGTATGCCTTCTTATATGCTAAATTGTTCCCGTCCCAACACACATCGGACGTGACCAAAGAGAAGGCACTACTTCTATATGTGATTGTGCAAGATTTCATCATTGATGTTGGGGCTATAATCTGTTTTTCCATTCGCCGATGCTTACGAGGAAACTTTTCAGGCGGCTTGCCACACCCATCACTCATATGTGGGTTATGTCGCTAAGTGGGTGCTAGATGGTCTGATAATGAACCCACTCAGATTCCACTTCAGTTACTAGATTCCAGAATGATAGCGCGATATTCGGTGTGCGCCAGAGGTGATTCCCATCCTCGAGGTCTGGGTTTTATTTTTCCATCGGCTTCGAAGGACGAAATTGATGCTTCAGACACCTCGGAGGATGAGGATGCGACTATGGAAGATCAAGGAACAGAGCATGTACCACAGTCCGAGGCAATAACTAGTCCTCAGTTCCTAAATTTTCAGCGCCAAGTAGATGAGCACAACAAGCAAGCACGACGAGAGATGAGGCGGCTCGCTGCTAGGCAGGACCATATGTTCGAGGCTATAAATCTCTCATTCGCATCATTGCACACGACGCTCCAAAGTTTAAATCCTAATGTTCAATTTCCATATCAGCAACCGATCCCACTGCAACGATTTCCACCAAGTGACTCCGAGGAAGAAGATCAACCACCACCACCCCAGGCTTAACGTGCTTATAGGGAAGTCCTCATAATTTTTATTGAGTTATCCACACAATGAGGGCATTGTAATCATTAAGTTTGGGGGATTTACTTTCATGTTTACATGTTTCCATGCATAATGTCATTAGTTAGGCTTGTATTTGTCATTTGCACTTTAGTTTTACGTATTAATTTAGTATTTGTGAGATTGCACTCATGTAGTCTTATAATTGCATAGTAGCTTAGGTGCATACATAGTTTAATTGTTGTTATTTTTTTTGCATTTTGTTATATTACGCATAAATCTAAAATAAAAAAAAGGTAGTTAAATATTGTGTTTGCATATGTCCAACAGTGTTGTAGTTCATTTTATTTTGGGCCAATGATGAGATTGAGATTAAGTCGATAAATACAACATTGATTATTAGAACCTTGATGTAGTTTTGAATTATGACTTGGATCTTGTGCTTGTTTGAAACTGGTATAAAAAGGGTAGCACGTAATAACATATGTGTTGACTGATTAGTTTAAATTGATACATAAATAGTTTCTAAAGGATAATGCTAGTGTAAATCATAGAAGGACAAGAATAGGCGGTGAAGACGATGAATTAGATAAGAACCTAAGTTTGGGGCAAAAGGCAGGGTATATAAGCTTCGAAGAAAAAAAAGAAGAGAAAATAATATCTAGTTGAGTCTTGTGGTGGGTTGAGAAGAAATACTCCCCATAAACACGAGCATGAGATGGAGTGTAAAACGCACTCACCAACCACCTATCTAAAAGAATGAAGAAAAGACGGGGATAAGAGCAAAGAGCCCCTGTCAATAAAAAAAAAGAAAAGAAAATAAAGCATGAATACCCTATTTGGATCCCTAATCTTGGTAAACTTTTGATTTTAGTTGGAACTTGTCTATTTTTAAAATTTTTGAGTTATTCTGTATGATTCCTAATAAGAAATTGATTATGTGTTGAATTTGAACTAGAATCAGTTGTCATGGACATTACACATACACACTATATCAGTAATAATGTTCTAAGATTCGAGGATTGATAAGAAACTATTGAGGGGTTTAGATATGATGAGTTGAAATGTTGGCTTGATCTTCTTGAGGCCGGTGGAATACTTTTGAGTTTATGACATTTCTGGATTCGATGTCATTTAGATTAGATACATTACATATCATTGCGTTGCATAACATTTAGTTTGTTTTGTGCTCGAGGACTAGCACGGTTTATGTTTGGGGGATTTTGATAAGTGAATTTTATATCCATGAATAGATGTCCATTTAAAGCTTAATCGTTGTTAAATTCTTGCTTTCATGTTCCTTTTTACTTGTTTATCGTTATTTTATGTGTAGGATGGTTGGTGTGGCGAGTAGCAAAGAGAGGGAGTCATTTGTAGCAATATTGGAACAAGTGTGAAGATCTAGCAAAGTCAGAAAGTAGAAGGTACCCCGCTTGTATGAACTGTTTTAGTTTCTTACACCCCATTTGGTAGAGGATCAACATTCAGGAGACAGAAGCCTAGCTCGCTGGGGCGGGACTTTTATGAGCTTATACCCCCACCGGGGCTGGGGGTCCCGATTGCTGACACTCTTGGTTTGTTTGAAAATCTACTGACATGGACTTGAGTTCATGGATAGCGTTTGGATTCTAATAGACAGAGGACTTCAACCAAAACTCGTGTGTTGGATAAATATTTAGTAACTAACAACAAATTCACATATATACAGAGCAATAATCAGAGATTAATTACAAAAATTCACATTAAGCATTGGAGTGAAGATTTTGAAGAACTTTCATATCGATTGTGGATTAAGGCTAACATGAAGGGTGTTTTGTATTATTCTTCTTCTTAATCTTATATTTGTAATTGAAAGGATGTTATCTTTAATTTATTTAGTTATTATTTCATTTATAATGAACTAATTTACTTTTTAGGCTTAGGATGGATCTTTAAGTGAAACGATGGTTTTGTAACTTTGATTTTTAGTTTAATAAACTATTATCAAGTTTATCTATATTAATTTGAGCTTGAATTTATGAATTTCCTGATCAACAGTTCTTTGAGAGAGGAAATACGAGTCTAAACTTAGTTAATATAGCATGTGTTCTTGAATTTTGTGAATGAACAGAATCTTGATGAATGTTAAGGTAGAGATATGCTTGACATCACATGTAATCGGATAGAGAACTTAATCTTAAACCTTCATTAATTATAATTCACATAGAGATGTAGTGAGTTAGTTGATTAAGGTGTTTAACTTATTTCTATCAGATTTATGGATTTAAGTTAATACGGTACTAGTGCATCAAGAGGTGGCTAGTGCTACATTCGTGTTCTTGATTAATAAACCGGGATAGTGAATTGAACTGGAATAAAGGTTTAAAAATTTGAGTGAAGCTTAGGGTGAAATCGTTAGCCTAATTCTCCAATAATTGTTTGAATTTCATTTTTTAAGATTTGTGATTGTTTTGTGATCATATATTTATTAATAATTTAGTTTTTATAATTTTAATCATTGTTTTGGATAGTTTAATAAAATTAGGATTAATAGAAAATTGATAGTTGTGAGGTTAAAATTCTTACTAAATTGTCTCTATGGGAATGATACTTTAATTACTATTATATTACTTGTTGACCACGTATACTTGCGTGTTGTGCGTAGTTAGAATTTACCTAACATCAACCGCCACAAAGTAAACTCCAAGTGGGACGAAATTGTAAAAATATATATATATATAGACAATCAAATGCCACAAAGTAAACTCCAAGCGGGACGAAAATGTAAATATATATATATATAAGCAATAAAAAGCCACGGACCGACTGTCCGTGCATATACACACAACACGACTCTCAATGTGAAAAACTATGTGTGAAAGAAAGTGGAGAAAGGCTTTAAGAAATGTGAGAAGTCTTACAGTGGGTTACCATGAAGACTTCAAATAGCTTTAAATGAATGAACACTCGGTTTCCACCGGTAAAATATAGCAAAGCCCTAGCTCATAAGTATTTAAAAAGAGAAAGCACTCAATTTAAAGTGTGTACAAAGCAAAATGGACAGGGCTTCCTTGCCTTTTCTCACTTCAAACTGGCCACCCCAAGCCCTCTATTTATAGAGGGGGGAGCTGCAGGTCTACCTGCGACATCCACGGGTCTACCTGCGATAGCCGCGGTCTACCTGCAGCAGTCACGGGTGCCCTGGGCCATGTGGGACCTACAGTCTCAAAGTACGTGCACTCAAATAATGCGTTATTTGCTCGAATCTTCATAACTTTCAATCCTGGAGTCTGATGGAAGCGTTCCATACCATTCTGGAAAGCTCTTTCTGAGAGCTATGCAATGACATAGGAGTTGCCCTTTTTTGAATCTGGGTAGATGGGTCCATGACTGAAATAGGATTTTCGGGTCTCCGTCAGGCAGTCTATTGAGCTGTTTTGCGTAGTTTGCGCATCAGAAGATAAGATATGGTTCTTGTGGGCCTTCTTTTAAGTTGAAATGAGTTGATTTGATTTGAGTTGGGAAAAATGACCATTTTACCCCTCCCAGGGTTTTTTCTGACTTTGGCATCGTTGTAGCGGTCTTTTCCCAGGGTTATTTATGAAATTGTCATGTTGTTGACTCTGAATGTCCTCAGGGTTATCTCTGAGGTTGGCTTGACCTCCCGGGGTTGATTCCGGGCACTAGACTTGATCTCCTAGGGTTATCTCCGAGGTTGGAACTTACTTTCCTGAGGTTATCTCTAAGTTGGAAATTGATTTCCCGGGGTTTGAAACTGGATCTCCCAGGGCTATCTCCGGGGTTGGAATTGATGTTGTGGTCCTCTAGGGTTATCTCTAGAGTGTGAAAAAGATGCTTTTGTCCTCATGCATAGTTAGTAATAGGAAAATGAAATTTCTCGTGTCTACAGATGCCCCTCTTTATCATGTTTATGCAATGCAATGGAATGAACATGATAAAGATTACTAGACACTTGAAATATGACAAGGTATTCTTAATGATGCAAATCGCAATGTAATAAACGTTATGATGAATGTTAAAATATTTTCACAAATCGTCGTTCGCAAATCACACATCGCATTTTGCTCTTTGCATATTGCTTTTGCCCAATGCAATTCGCAACTCGCACATTGCATTTTGCATATCGTAAATCACAAATCACAAATCGCACTTCGTACATCGCAAATTGCTTTACCTTTACCGGTTATTACAGATGTCAGTGTTGGTGTTGACTACAATGGTTTGGCTTTTTATCAGTGTTGCCGATACTTGTTTGATGAAGAGAAATTGAGATATTTTCTACATCCCTACTGGGGATGACGTTCTAAAATCACTAGACCATTCCGATATATACGATGGCAGTTTAAAAAGGTGCCTACCTTGATGGTAGTTTGACAACAGATCCTACCTTACTGGTAGTTGACTATGTTTACATCACCGAACTATTTCGATTCCCACTCGAACGGTGATGCACAAAGCTTTCATCACTGAACTGTCTTGATGTTACACTAAATTGATGCCAATGGTTTTGAATACCTGATCTTCCGATACCTTCCCTGAAGTAATATTCAAAGGTTTGCTTCACCAGAATCTGCCTGATGTTACGCTGGATTGATGACAACAACCAGATGTCTATGACGAAATTTTTCTCTAATCTAGGCATTTAACTTGCATGCATATTTAAATCTACTGGAGATGCATGCTAAACTTTAGAAGAGATGTATGTTCATGTAGTGTATTTGCACATGTGTAGATCATGCATGATGTGATGGTCTAGATTTATCATTAGGAGTCAATTGTCCTAGGTTGATGCATATTTTAAATTGTCTGGAGTAGAATTTTATCTCACCCTTTTTGAGGTGATTTGGAGTTTCCTTTCGCTGTTGGGTGCTTGTGCCCTATTTGCTTGAGCGTTTGATTTGCAACCCGGTTGAGCTGATGACCTGAATGCTGCTGACATCTCTGGAGGGTGAAGCTCACTCTTACGCTACCCAAATTTGAACTTTGGTGTAGAGGCCTTGACTTGTGAGGACTCGACGCCGGTTGGCACATTTGATGAAGAGGATTTCATTCGCTAGACCTTTTATCATTGGGCTTCTACTTTTGAGTTACGAACTTTCTTGAGAATTTTTCCCCTTCTTTTTTAGGGGTAAGCTTATGTCGCCATGATTTCTTTCAGGAGTTCTCACCTTTCTTTTGATGAGAAGCTTGATCCCGCCTTAAAATCCTTCCCTTTCTTGGAATCGAAAAATTCCCTAGTCCTTTTGCATGTTATTGCCAGGGATTCATATGAGAAACTCTCTTTGTTGACCAACTTGCTAGTGAGTAATATCCTCACATGTTGATTATTCATTCAGAGAACAGTATGATTGGAAAAGATCAAATGATCATACCGAATCGCTAGTGAGATGATGTGAGGGAAGATCTGATGATGATGTACCATGCTGATGGTGCTAACTTGTGCATTTTCCTCTTTATGATGGTTGATAAATACCCTAGTGTTGAGTTGTCGTAGTTTCTGAGATTTCCCTAATCTTATTGTAAGGGACCCAATATCGTTTTGTCGCCAATTTTGAAATTGCCCCAACCTTACTTCTTATGCAGGATCGTTGCTTTGTGGATAAGTAGATAAGATGGCGAGATAGCAAGAGGCTTCAACTCTGTACCATATGGTAAACATGTAGTGGATTTGGGCTTTGATGTCCTCAATCATTATTCCTGAATTGTTCGCGCAGTTGGTCTTGATGATTTTTGCGAGACCCCAAATTTTATGAATAAAGATTTAAATTTCTCGAAATATTTTTTTAAATATTATGGTGTGGATTTGATATAATGTTATAGTTGTGGGTAATATTTATAAATTTTGCAAAGTAAGCAAGTTGTTATATAATATTCGATTGGTCAGGGAATATTCGTAGGACGGCACAATCATTGGTGGAACGCATAACAGAAGTATTGTTGTAGTTAGAAAATGACAGAATTATCATTTTATAAAAATAACGACGAAAATGTTACCGTTAAAATAATTGAACTACCCGGTAGTAAAAGTACAGTAATACGCGTGATTGCACAGTAGCACACGGTTTTGATTATTGATGCTTACGTAATAAGTCACTCAGTTATACTCAATTACTGTTAAAGTAATTGTTGCATCATATCTCTCATATTATTGATTCAATTATTGTCACAGTATCATCCGCATAATATGTTATATTATTAAATCAATAATTGAGACGACAAAGTTATTCATATTATTATTTGCAATATTGACAATGTCTAGAAGTTCTGTCAAGGAGAGGTTTGGTCACCTAATTACGTGCCAATAAGGAGAAATCCTTATCGGAAAGCCCCCTCTTTCCTGGGAACGACCTGGTTGTTAAATATTGTGAATTATAATATTAATGATGAATAAGTTCATGTTGATTAAAGATGAAATTGATAGTTCCATTTTGTTGGAATTATTAGTGTTAGTGAAAATCGACATTTATTCCAATGATAATTGATGTCTGGGGGTTATATTGATAAATCGGGTAATTAATCGGATAAATAAGCAATTAATTGCTTCTAATTCACATGCTTATATAACTATTTATTCACATGTGTGTACTATTGAATCACATTCTTGTACTATTAGGGGAGTTGGTGCAAGATTGATAATACTTGCATGACTAAGTTAAAAATGGAGGTATAGATGGAGGTACTATACTGTAATTCGTATTTTCACATGATTATAACTATTGATTCACATGATTGAACTATTGATTCACATAATTTACTATTAGGGGAGGTGGTGCAAGTTTGATAATACTTGCAGGACTAAATTAAAAATGAAAGAAAAGTTGGAGGTATTGTATTGTAATATTTCGAGCCCCAAAATATGCAATTATCAAAACTATATTTTCGTATAAATAGAAGCTCATTCTTCCTTTATTTCTCACCAATTCACTAAAGCTTTAGAGCAAATTATTATAGAGAGAAATTATAGAGAGAAAGAAGAAGAGAAGTCTGTTACCTCACTATTCCAATATCCAGTCTTCTTCTGAGGTAAGGGTTATTATTTCTTTCATATTAATGAAGAGAGCTTCTGTTATTCCATTCTTTATTATTCTGTTGGAATATCCTATCTGTGCGTATTACGCATGACTTGGTTCCATTATTTATTATTCTGTTGGAATAACTTTTATGCATGCGATCTATCGCATGCACAGTGAATTACATTGTTATTCCATTCTATATTATTCTATTAGAATAACCTGTTTATGCGAAGTACTGCATACATGGTGAAATTCTTCTATTATTCCATTCCTTATTATTATGTTGGAATAACTTATCTATGTGAAGTACCGCATACATGGTGAAATTCTTCTGTTATTCCATTCTTTATTATTCTGTTGGAATATCCTGTCTGTGCGGATTACGCATGACCTAGTTCCATTCTTTATTATTCTATTGGAATATCCTGTCTCTGCGTATTATGCATGACCTGATTCCATTCTTTATTATTCTGTTGGAATATCCTGTATGTACAGTTTACGCATGACCTAGTTCCATTCTTTATTATTCTGCTGGAATATCCTATCTGTGCGGTGTACGCATGACTTGGTTCCATTCTTTATTATTCTGTTGAGAATAACCTGTCTGTTCGGTCTATCGCATACATGGTGAATTCTTCTATTATTCCATTCATTATTATTCTGTTGGAATAACCTGTCAATGTGGATTACCGCATGCATGGTGAATGATCCATTGTATTCATATGAATAGTATTTTCATTCAAAAGGGGTTTCGGCCAGGGGCAGTTTTTTAATTTTTCTGACCCTAAAAAATTCTAGAAAAATTTGAAATGGTAATTTGATGAGTTTCTTAGATTGTGTCCAAAAATGGCGATTTTTGGATGTATAGATTAAGAGTTATCAATTTTATGGGAAAAGACTATTTTAAAAGTAAACCAGTATAACTCTTTGTGGTGAACTCCAAAATTGGTGAAATTTTTATTAGGAGTACATGTATAAAACAGGAGTATACCCTATAAATTTTAGAATTTTTGGACAAAAGTACAATTTATGATAAATGTCTAAATATTAAGTGATTTTTTGCCATATGAAAAATTGTAAATGAATTTTAAAATTACGAGAAAATATATATGTTCAATATGGAACTATATTACGCTAAATCCCGAGAAAAGAAATATTTTTGGACCGATTTGGTATTTTCATGAAAATGAACTAGTTATGAGTAAATGAATTAAATATGTTATGTGAAGTAACAAAATTGAAAATTAGGGTTTTTATGGCTTGGGAATCCTATATAGGGTATATCTGATTTTGATGAGGATTTGATCATTGGTGATGAAATCTTATAAGTATAGTATTTTGAATGATTAAATGCATTATTTGGTAAAGTGTAAACAATTGAAATAAATTGTTTATAAGTTTAAGAAGTGATTAAAATATTGTTATAGTATTAATAATATTAGATGATGAGTTTATTAAGTGATTGATAATATTTGGATAAATTTAAAGTCTTTAATATTTATCCTTATTTTCGTTTGATTAATGCTTATACCATTGTCATCATCCTCATGCTTATATTGTGATGAAAGTCATCTTTGGCTTACGTGCATAGATGGACTTGGTATAATCATGACCTGTAATGTTATAAATGATGTGGTAAAAGTCCTCAATGGCCTGTAGTGTATTGATGGACAGTTTTTGGTATGATTATGACCAGGGATTATTCGATATAGTCATGACCATTGATGATTTAATGAATATCCTTGACCCGTAGTGCAGGGATGACTCGATGATGTGGTTTATTTATTAAGCTGAGTCTCAGCGATAAAAATTGATGAAAACATTTTAAATCCTAGAAGATAGTAGATATCATGCTCTACTTGACTCTTCTAATGGATTGCTTATTCCGCTGTAGTTAAACTTGATGTCAATTTTATTTTATCAGTTTATCATTTTTGAAGACTAATGATAATTTATTCAGCATTATCTTAGTCATAATTTTTCTTACTGGGCAAATTGAGCTCACCCTTTCTTTCACTTTTCTCTTCAGGAAATGAGAACGTAGCCAGGACTAGTCGGGGAACGGAGTGACGGTCTAGAAGATAGCATTAATAGTCCTCAATATTTTGTTAAATAGTGTGACGATAAATGTAATGAGGACTCCATTGAGTGTGGATATTGTCTAGATGACAATATTCTTATTAAAACTCTTAGATTATGTTTTTTCGTATTTTATACGACTGTTGTATAATTAAGTTATATTTGAATTTTGTACCATGTATTTGGTGACTCGAGATGGGTGATGTATACCTATTTTGAGGGCGTCACAGTTGGTATCAAAGCTTAGGGATATGATCCCTGGCTGAGATGTGAGATAAGAATTAGGAGGGGAGAGACGGGGAATTCTTTCGCTAGTATGACCTACCTAAGTTTATTTGGTATTTAATTGGTCGGTCAGAGTATAGGGATAAATGTGATATATTAATTAACCCTTGTTTTGTGGAAGTATTTGAAAATGGCATCCGAAAATGTTGAGATAAACAATAAAGCACATGAGACCGTTCAGTCACCACAGATTAATGCCCAGGATAATGTGCAACAGGAAGACAATAATCTTCATGTAAACAATAACACCGATGAAATGGTGAACGATGAGATGTTCAGAGGCTTTATGCAATTCGTGCAACATCAGGCGAAAGCGGCTCCTGTCCAAAATGCAGGTCGAAATGTCTAAACCACTTAAGGAGCTGGGACCACCGGAGTTTTTTCGTGAGCCTAAACCACTTAAGGTGGAGACATGGATAAAGCAGATCAACAAGATATTTGATGTCTTGGGATGCTCCGAGGAGCAAAAGGTTCCCTTTGTCACCTTCATGTTGTGAGCAGAGGCAGATTACTGGTGGGAATCTGTAAAGCATACTCAGCCTGACGCACTCAAGATATCTTGGGAGAAGTTCCAAGAGCTATTCAACGAAAAGTACTTTCCCGAAAGTATTCGTCACATGAAGGAGGTGGAGTTTATCAAGTTGGAACAAAATAATATGACCGTGTCGCAATACGAGGCTAAATTTGCGGAGTTGTCTCGGTTTGCGTCTTACCTTGTTGATAATAAGGAGCGAATGACGCGAATGTTTCTAAGAGGTTTGAAACCCGATATACGTCAATACCTCATTTCTCACAAATTTTGTTTCTATTCAGATGTTGTGAATAGGGCTCAGTTATTAGAGTGCGATAATGAGTCAGCACAACCAAAAGGCAACAACCAACAACACGATAATAATCGTACCGGTGGCAATGGCCATCGGAACAATGATAACCATCGTGGGGGAAATTATCATGCCAATAATGGTAATCACTTCGGTGGTAAGCATGGCCAAGATAATAGGAGTGGAAATTTCAAGAAGAGAAGGTTCAACAACGATGGAAAGACAGCAGCACCAACACCTATTTTCAAGGAAGGAGAACGACCACCAATTGTATGCTTCAAATGCGGAGGGGAGGGACATATCAGTCCAAACTGTGTGATGCAGTCCAAAGCATGTTACAATTGTGGAAAAGAAGGTCACCTAGCCTGATTTTGTCGTGCACCAAAGTCAAGTCCAGCTGGGACGGTGGCACCAAAGGCCGATACGGACAAAACAAAGTCAGTGGTTTCAGAAAGAGCATTTTTCGTGACTTCTCAAAAAGCGAATAAACCGAACAAAGTTAGCAGGGGTTAGTTAATTATAAATTCTTGCAAAGTCTATACCTTATTAGATACCGGTTCTACCCATTCTTTTATCTCTCTTGCTTGCGCTCAACGTTTAAATTTGACCCTAGAGAAGTTAGACTTTGATTTATTGGTTGAAACTTCATTAGTAGAAACCTTCGTTACCTCTACTATTTATAAATCTTGTTGATTCAAATTGACACTTTCACGTTACCTATCGATCTTATTTCTTTGAAAATACTTGCATTTGATGTGATTTTTGGGATTAATTGGTTAACTACTCATCAAGCTTTTTGTAAGGTTGTTAGCTTTCATATTCATAACCAACCTATTATGCGAATTCAAGCAACCAAACCCTAAAGTCAATCACTGTCATATCAAGCCATAAGTAAAAAGTCCCGAGCCTTTTGCAGGTGACTTCCTTGTGTGGAAGGCACCAAAGCTAGACTATCCGTAGGGGACGTTGTGAATGATGATGGCAAGTTGATAGGTATCAATGTGACATACTATCCAAGTCTTGGATGAGAGTCACAGTTTGGAATGATATTTCTATTGTTAATAAATTTCCTGACGTATTCTTGAAGACTTCTTAGCCTACCCCCAGAGCGTGAAATCGAATTTTGTATTGACCCCAATAAAAAACCCATTTCTAAAACACTTCAATATTTCTTCAACCAAAATGAACGTATTATGCGCCAAAGACGTTGGCTCGAGCTATTGAAGATTACGATCATACCATTGAATATCATTGCGGAAGAGCGAACGTGGTAGCTGACGCGTTGAGTAGAAGATTGTATATGTTTACGAGTGCGACATTGTAACACAAAAACCCATTTTGTATAACTTACAAATGATAAAGATAGAGTTAAAGACTCTAGAGACCCCCGTGAAGATAGCGAATATACGAGTAGAATCGACTTTAATCGATAAAGTTAAAGCCATGCAAGCTACATACTCAGAGCTGATGAATGTGAAGAAGAAGGTTCAAGAAGGCGTTATCTCAACCCTCGATTTAATTGGGATCGAGTAGGAACTGTGGCCTATAGACTCGCTTTACCGCCAAGTATGTCGCGTGTTCATAACGTTTTTCACATATCGATGTTACGTAAATATGTGGACTACCCGAACCACATTATTAAATTGGAACTAGACGAGATAGCAGAAGATTTAACGTATGAGGAGATGCGTGTTAAAATCTTGGATAAAGAGAATCGTATTCAACACTCAATGATTATACCTCAAGAGTTGGAATATGAAATGAAGTCAAGGTATCCTCACCACTTCGGCATACCAGGTACGTACGTAAATTTCGAGGGCGAAATTTCATAAGGAGGGGAGATTGTGACACCCCAAATTTTATGAACAAAGATTTAAATTTCTCAAAATATTTTTTTTTGAATATTATGGTGTGGATTTGATATAATGTTATAGTTATGGGTAATATTTATAAATTTTGCACAGTAAGCAAGTTGTTATATAATATTCGATTGGTTAGGGAATATTCATTTTAACAGGGGAATATTCGTATGACGACACAATCATTGGTGGACCCCATAACGGAAGTACTGTCGTAGTTAGAAAATGACAGAATTATCATTTTATAAAAATAACGGCGAAAGTGTTACCGTTAAAACTGTTGAACTACTCAGTAGTAAAACTACAATAATACGCATGGTTGCATAATAGCACACGATATTGATTATTGATGCTTACGTAAGAAGTCACTCAGTTATACTCAATTATTGCTACAGTAATTGATGCATCATGTCTCTCATATTATTGATTCAATTATTGTCACAGTATCATCTGCATAATATGTTATATTATTAAATCAATAATTGAGATGACAAAGTTATTCATATTATTATTTGCAATATTGACAATGTCTAGAAGTTCTGTCAAGGAGAGGTTTGGTCACCTAATTGCGGGCCAATAAGGAGAAATCCTTATCGAAAAGCCCCCTCATTCCGGGGAACGACCTGGTTGTTAAATATCGTGAATTATAATATTAATGATGAATAAGTTCATGTTGATTAAAGATGAAATTGATAGTTCCATTGTGTTGGAATTATTAGTGTTAGTGAAAATCGACATTTATTCCAATGATAATTGATGTTAATGTCTAGGGGTTATATTGATAAATCGGTTAATTAATCGGATAAATGAGTAGTTAATTGCTACTAATTCACATGCTTATATAACTATTTATTCACATGTGTGTACTATTGAATCACATTCTTGTACTATTAGGGGAGTTGGTGCAAGATTGATAATACTTGCATGACTAAGTTAAAAATGGAGGTATAGATGGAGGTATTATACTATAATTCGTATTTTCACATGACTATAACTATTGATTCATATAATTGAACTATTGATTCACATTATTTACTATTAGGGGAGGTGGTGCAAGTTTGATAATACTTGCAGGACTAAATTAAAAATGAAAGAAAAGTTGGAGGTTTTGTACTGTAATATTTCGAGCCCCAAAACGTGCAATTATCGAAACTATATTTTCCTATAAATAGAAGCTCATTCTTCCTTCATTTCTCACCAATTCACTAAAGCTTTAGAGCAATTATTATAGAGAGAAATTATAGAGAGAAAGAAGAAGAGAAGTCTGCTACCTCATTATTCCAATATCCAGTCTTCTTATGAGGTAATGGGTATTATTTCTTTCGTATTCATGAAGAGAGCTTCTATTATTCCATTCTTTATTATTACATTGGAATATCACATGCGTGCGTATAACGCATGACACGTTCCATTATTTATTATTACATTAGAATAACTTTTATGCATCTTGATCTATCGCATGCAGTGAATTACATTGTTATTCCATTCTTTAGTATTTTGGTGGAATAACATGTATATCTGTCTCAATCTATATATGGTGAAATTCTTACATTATTCCATTCTTTATTATTATGTTGGAATAACTTTGTCTATCGCGTAATCCGCATACATGGTGAAATTCTTACATTATTCCATTCTTTAGTATTACATTTGGAATATCATATACATGTACGGATTATGCATGACCTGGTTCCATTCTTTATTATTATGTTGGAATATCCTGTCTGTGCGTATTACGCATGACCTGGTTCCATTCTTTATTATTCTGTTGGAATATCATGTCTGTGCGGTTTATGCATGACCTGGTTCCATTCTTTATTATTCTGTTGGAATATCTTGTTTGTGTGTATTACGCATGACATGGTTCCATTGTTTATTATTATATTGGAATATCACATGCATGCGGTTTACGCGCACCTAGTTCCATTCTTTATTATTTTGTTGAGAATAACTTGTCTGTGCGGTCTATCACATGTATGGTGAATTCTTCTGTTATTCCATTCGTTATTATTCTGTTGGAATAACCTGTCTATGTGGATTACCGCATGCATGGTGAATGATCCTTTGTATTCATATGAATAGTATTTTCATTCAAAAGGGGTTTTTGCCAGGGGAATTTTCATAATTTTTCTGACCCTAAAAAATTTTGGAAAAATTTAAAATGATAATTTGATGAATTTTCTAGATTGTGTCCAAAATCGGCAATTTTTGGATATATAGATTAAGAGTTATGGATTTTATGGGAAAAGACTATTTTAAAAGTAAACCCTTATAACTCTTTGTGGTTAACTCCAAAATTGGTGAAATGATTTTTGGGAGTACATGTATATAAGAGTATACCACAAAATTTGAATTTTTGGACAAAAGTATAATTTATGATAAATGTCTAAATATTCGGCAGTTTTGGCCATATGAAAAATAGTCAATGAATTTTAAAAATTCTAAGAAAAATATATGTTCAATATGGGACTATACTGTGCTAAATCCCAGAAAAGAAATATTTTCACGATATATTATCATCAAATCTTTCGACAGAATGTCATTTTGACATACCAAACTCTTAGAAAGGCTTAGGTTATTCAAATCCTAACCCTTAGGGTATCGTCGGGTAAATAGTGCCTATTTCGTCTTTTTCCCCAGAAATATTTTTGTTCCCGGAAAATTTTTTATTTTCGTCTTAAAAATTATTACTCGTTTAGTCTAGCTCATAGCCAGAATCCCCCCGACTTATAATCATCCTAGGTTCTAGAACGATTAATAACACATAACACATAATATTATTAATAAAAATTCATTTTATTAAGAACTAATTCTTTAAACTAAATTTCTGGACGATCCGAATTTTCGGGTCGTCACAGTAATCACGAGCAATATCAAGCAATTAGGTTGAGAAGTGGAAAACAGCTTGAGGGTAAGGAAATAGAAAATTTGGCTAAAAAGGATGTTGAGACAGATAGTGAAAATACAGTGGTAAAGGTCAAGTAGGGGAAAGAAAATTAAGTGGAAAAGAGCAAATCAGTTAATGAACTAGTTGTATATCCTTCCCCACCTTTTTAGCAAAGAGTTCAAAAACAAAAACTAGATAAGCAATTTGCAAAAATTTTGGACGTTTTTAAGAAACTTCAGATTAACATCCCGTTCGCAGAAGCCCAAGAGCAGATTCCGAGTTATGCGAAAATCATTAAAGGGATTTTTTCCAGGAAAAAGAACTTGGAAGATTTCGAGATAATGGCATTAACAAAAGAATGTAGTGTGGTGTTACAGTGAAAGTTGCCACCAAAGTTGAAAGATCAAGGGAGTTTCACTATTCTGTGCATGATTGGGAATATGGCGTTCAACAAATGTTTGTGTGATTTGGGAGAGAGTGTGAACCTTATGCCATTATCAGTTTATACATAATTGAGTTTGCCAGCTCCAAAGCCTACTAACATCTTATTACAATTGGCGGATAGGTTAGTCACGTACCCGAGAGGCATTATAAAGGATATATTAGTCAAGGTTGACAAGTTTATATTCCCAGTGGATTTTATTATTCTAGATTTTGACGAAGATAAGAACATCCCAATTATCCTACGGAGACCTTTCTTGGCTACGGGGAGAACACTCATCGACATACAGAAAGGTGAACTAACAATGAGGGTTCAAGATCAAGAAATGAAATTTATTGTTTTTAAGGCCATGAAATTCCCTACGATTGAAGAGGAATGTTTCAGGATGGATATCATTGACCAGATAATCAACGAAGACATGGGTAAAAGTTTGGGGAACAATACATTGGAAATAACACTATTGGGAGATGATGAGTTAGATGATCCGAAATTTGTGGACTACTTCAAGATGCTAGACTCCTTGCCACGAGTTAGCAGATTTAAAACACCCTTTGAACCATTTCACACGGAGGAGAAAGCCACAACAAGGATGAAACTGTCATTGGAGGAGCCCCCAACTCTTGAACTCAAGCCACTCCCTAAACACCTCAGATATGCGTATTTAGGCAATTCTAATTCTTTACATGTTATTATTTCTGCTGCACTTAACAAATTGCAGGAAGAAAAGTTGTTGAGAGTGTTGAGGGACCACAAATCGGCTATAGGATGGACAATCGCAGATATCAAGGGAATTAGCCCGTCCTTTTGAATGCATAAAATACTGATGGAAGACGATGCAAAATCGACAGTAGAGCAACAAAGATGGCTCAATCCAATCATGAAAGAAGTAGTGAAAAAGGAAATACTGAAATGGTTGGATGCGGGTATCATTTACCCAATTTTAGACAGTAAGTGGGTTAGTCCGGTGCAATGTGTGCCGAAAAGGGGAGGAATGATTGTGGTTCGGAATGATGACAATGAGATGATTCCGATAAGGATTATGACTGGTTGGAGTGTTTGTATGGACTATAGGAAGTTGAAAAAGGCTTGCCGTAAAGATCACTTTCCTTTGCCCTTTATCGATCAAATGTTGGACAGATTAACAGGACACAAGTACCTTATTGGATGGATGTTCGGGTTATAATCAGATCATCATCGCTCCTGAGGATCAAGAGAAGACTAAGTTTATGTGCCCATAAGGCACATTCGCATTCAGGAGAATGTCGTTCAATTTATGTAATGCACCCGCTACCTTCCATCGTTGTATGATGGCTATCTTCTCAGACATGGTAGAGAAAAATGTGGAAGTCTTCATGGACGACTTCTCTGTCAACGGGGATGATTTTGATGCGTGTTTGGAAAATTTGGTAATGGTTTTACAAAGATCCACCGACGAGAATTTGGTCCTTAACTGGGAAAATTGCCACTTTATGGTGGAAGAAGGTATAATTTTGGGGCATAAAGTCTCGGCTCGAGGATTAGAGGTTGATAAAGCTAAGATGGAAACAATTGAAAAGCTACCTCCATCGAGTTCAGTTAAGGGAATTAGAAATTTGCTGGGTTCTACAGAAGATTCATAAAGGACTTCTCTAAAATTGCAAAACCTTTGTGCAGTCTTTTAGAGAAGGATTCGGTTTTTAAGTTTGACGAGGAGTTTAAAGTGGCATTCGAGCTATTGAAAAAGATGTTGACTACAGCTCCCATGATCGTCGCACCAGATTAGAATATTTCTTTTGAGCTAATGTGTGATGCAAGTGACTATGCAGTTGGGGCTATTTTGGGTCAACGCCAAGAGAAGGTATTTCATGTCATATATTATGCAAGTAAGACACTCATAGAGACTCAATTGAACTATACAACTACGGAAAAAGAATTACTTGCAGTGGTGTATGCATTCGATAAATTATGGGCATACTTGATCTGGACTAAGGTAGTAGTTTATATAGATCACTCGGCCATTCGGTACTTAATTTCAAAAAAAGATGCTAAGCCATGCCTTATCAGATGGATTCTCCTTTTACAAGAGTTTGATTTAGAAATAAAGGATAGAAAGGGGACAGAGAATCAAGTCGCCGATCATTTATCTAAGATGGAAAATTAGAACAAAAAGGAAGAGGACAAGTGTGTAATCAACGAGTCATTCTCGGATGAGCAACTGTTTGGGATAAATTCAGAATTTCCATGGTACGCGAACTTCGCGAATTATCTAGTAAGCAATATTCTTCCCCCTGATCTTACACGACAATAGAAAAAGAAGTTTCTTCACGACGTCAAATGGTATATGTGGGATGAGCCTTACTTATTCAAACAATGTGCTGGAAAGATGATCAGAAGATGTGTGCCCTACAATGAAGTGAAGAACATACTACATGAATGTCACTCATATGCATATGGGGGACATTATGGTAGTGAGCGAACAGCGGCAAAGGTGCTTTAAGCTAGGTTTTATTGGCCTACATTGTTTAAAGATGCCCACCAATTTGTTAAAACATGTGATAGATGTCAAAGGGTGGGCAACATATCGAAAAGGAATGAGATGCCACTACAAATAATTCTAAAAGTTGAGATTTTCGATGTATGGGGCATAGATTTTATGGGGCCATTCCCTTCATCACTTAATAATCAGTACATTTTGCTTGAAGTGGATTACGTCTCAAAATGGGTTGAAGTCGTAGCACTTCCAACTAACGATGCCAAAGTGGTTCTCAAATTCATGCAAAAGAACATTTTTACGAGATTTGGCATGCCGAGAGCTATTATAAGTGGTGAAGGTAGTCACTTCTTCAACAGATCATTTACAGTTCTATTCGCAAAGTATGGGGTCAATCATAAGGTAGCTACAACTTATCATCCCCAAACTAGTGGGCAAGTTGAGGTTTCGAACAGGGAAGTAAAGAGAATCTTGGAAAAGGTTGTAAACCCGAATCGAAAGGATTGGTCGTTCAGGTTGGATGATGAACTATGGGCCTACCGGACTGTGTATAAAACAACGATTGGTATGACACCATATCAGCTACTATACGGGAAGGCTTTTCACTTACACATCGATTTGCGACCTGACAAGGCTTCTTCGGGCGATTGAAACTTAACTTTTATCAAGCATTTATGGGGAAAAGCTCTATCGCAATTAAACGAGCTCGGCAATTTCGACTTCAAGCTTCACGAAAACTCTAAGCTATCTGAGGAAAAGGTCAAGAGATGGCACGACCGAAAATCATGCAAAGAACATTTGAGCCGGGGCAATCAACCCTATTGTTCAACTCACGGTTGAGGTTGTTCCCAGGCAAGCTTAAGTTAAGATGGTTGGGGCCATTCACCATCAAAAGAGTTTTCTCATATGGCGCCGTTGAACTCTACAGTAGAAACACTAAGTGTTTGATAGTTCGTGTGAACCAAGTTTGGAGGGAATATAGTTGTGTTACAGA
This sequence comes from Panax quinquefolius, assembly GCA_020205615.1. Lineage (NCBI taxonomy): Eukaryota > Viridiplantae > Streptophyta > Magnoliopsida > Apiales > Araliaceae > Panax > Panax quinquefolius. The sequence continues at coordinate 167,697 of JAINUW010000429.1, read as the reverse complement.
TTACTCAATTTAATGGCGTCTCAACCTACATCAAAATGACAAAGGGGAGAAAGTTCAAGGCCTGCACAACTAACACAGACCTTTGATCAACACAAATTCGTAAGTGCCACCGCCGCTGACCGATATGACTACATGGTGGTTAAAGCTCTTACAACGGAGCGGGGGTTGGCACCGGATCTTGTTGATAGTGAAATGATGGAACAAATTTATCAGAAAAGGGTGGAACAAGTTCACTAAGGAACCTGAGCCATCTGTTCTCAACGTGGTCATGAATCTCTCATTCACATAATTGCACACGACGCTCCAAAGTTTAAATCCTAATGTTCAATTTCCATATCAGCAACCGATCCCACTGCCATGATTTCCACCAAGTGACTCCGAGGAAAAAGATCAACCACCACCACCCCAGGCTTAACGTGCTTACAAGGAAGTCCTCATAATTTTTATTGAGTTATCCACACAATGAGGGCATTGTAATCATTAAGTTTGGGGGATTTACTTTCATGTTTACATGTTTCCATGCATAATGTCATTAGTTAGGCTTGCATTTGTCATTTGCACTTTAGTTTTACGTATTAATTTAGTATTTGTGAGATTGCACTCATGTAGTCTTATAATTGCATAGTAGCTTAGGTGCATACATAGTTTAATTGTTGTTATTTTTTCTGCATTTTGTTATATTACGCATATATCTAAAATAAAAAAAGGTAGTTAAATATTGTGTTTGCATATGTCCAACAGTGTTGTAGTTCATTTTATTTTAGGCTAATGATGAGATTGAGATTAAGTCGATAAATACAACATTGATTATTAGAACCTTGATGTAGTTCTGAATTATGACTTGGATCTTGTGCTTGTTTGAAATTGGTAACCACATCTACTTGCGTGTTGTGCGTAGTTAGAATTTACCTAACATCAACCGCCATAAAGTAAACTCCAAGTGGGACGGAATTATAAAAATATATATATATAGACAATCAAATGCCACAAAGTAAACTCCAGGCGGGACAAAAATGTAAATATATATATATAAGCAATAAAAAGCCACGGACCGACTGTCCGTGCATATGCACACAACACGACTCTCAACGTGAAAAACTATGTGTGAAAGAAAGTGGAGAAAGGCTTTAAGAAATGTGAGAAGTCTTACAGTGGGTTACCAAGAAGACTTCAAATAGCTTTAAATGAATGAACACTCGATTTCCACCGGTAAAATATAGTAAAGGCCTAGCTCACAAGTATTTAAAAAGAGAAAGCACTCAATTTAAAGTGTGTACAAAGAAAAATGGACAGGGCTTCCTTGCCTTTTCTCTCTTCAAAATGGCCACCCCAAGCCCTCTATTTATAGAGGGGGGAGCTGCATGTCTACCTGCGGCATCCACGGGTCTACCTGCGATAGCCGCGGGTCTACCTGCAGCAATCACGGGTGCCCTGGGCCATGTTGGTCCTACAGTCTCGAAGTACGTGCACTCAAATAAACGCGTTATTTGCTAGAACCTTCATAACTTTCAATCCTGGAGTCCGATGGAAGCATCCAATACCATTCTGGAAAGCTCTTTCTGAGAGCTATGCAATGACATAGGAGTTGCCCTTTTTTGAATCTGGATAGATGGGTCCATGACTAAAATAGCATTTTCGGGTGTCCGTCAGGTAGTCTATTGAGCTGTTTTACGTAGTTTACGCGTCAGAAGATAAGATATGGTTCTTGTGGGACTTCTTTTGAGTTGAAATGAGTTGATTTGATTTGAGTTAAGTTTGAGTTTGGAAAAATGACCATTTTGCCCCTCCCGGGGTTGTTTCTGACTTTGGCATCGTTGTAGCGGTCTTTTCCCAGGGTTATTTATGAAATTGTCATGTTGTTGACTCTGAATGTCCTCAGGGTTATCTCTGAGGTTGGCTTGACCTCCCGGGGTTGATCCCGGGCACTAGACTTGATCTCCCAGGGTTATCTCCGAGGTTGGAACTTACTTTCCCGGGGTTATCTCTGGGTTGGAAATTGATTTCCCGGGGTTGGAAACTAGACCTCCCGGGGCTATCTCCGGGGTTAAAATTGATGTTGTGGTCCTCTAGGGTTATCTCTAGAGTGTGAAAAAGATGCTTTTGTCCTCATGCATAGTTAGTAATTGGAAAATGAAATTTCGTGGTGTCACAGATGCCCTCTTTATCATGTTTATGCAATGCAATGGAATGAACATGATAAAGATTACTAGACACTTGAAATATGACAAGGTATTCTTAATGATGCAAATCGCAATGTAATAAACGTTATGATGAATGTTAAAATATTTTCACAAATCGTCGTTCGCAAATCACACATCGCATTTTGCACTTTGCATATTGCTTTTGCCCAATGCAATTCGCAACTCGCACATTTCATTTTGCATATCGTAAATCACAAATCACAAATCGCACTTCGTACATCGCAAATTGCTTTACCTTTACCGGTTATTATAGATGTCAGTGTTGGTGTTGACTACAATGGTTTGGCTTTTTATCAGTGTTGCCGATGCCTGTTTGATGAAGAGAAATTGAGATATTTTCTACATCCCTACTGGGGATGACGTTCTAAAATCACTGGACCATTCTGATATATACGATGGCAGTTTAAAATGGTACCTACCTTGATGGTAGTTTGACAACAGATCCTACCTTACTGGTAGTTGACTATGTTTACATCACCGAACTATTTCTATTCCCACTCGAACGGTGATGTACAAAGCTTTCATCACTGAACTGTCTTGATATTACACTGAATTGATGCCAATGGTTTTGAATACCAGATCTTCCGATACCTTCGCTGAAGTAATATTCAAAGGTTTGCTTCACCAGAATCTGCCTGATGTTACGCTGGATTGATGACAACAACCAGATGTCTATGACGAAATTTTTCTCTAATCTAGGCATTTACCTTGTATGCATTTTTAAATCTACTGGAGATGCATGCTAAACTTTAGAAGAGATGTACGTTCATGTAGCGCATTTGCACATGTGCAGATCATGCATGATGTGATTGTCTAGATTTATCATTAGGAGTCAATTGTCCTAGGTTGATGCATATTTTAAATTGTCTGGAGTAGAATTTTATCTCACCCTTTTTGAGGGGATTTGGAGTTTCCTTTCGCTGTTGGGTGCTTGTGCCCCATTTCCTTGAGCGTTTGATTCGCAACCCGGTTGAGCTGATGACCTGAATGCCGCTGACATCTCTGGAGGGTGAAGCTCACTCTTACGCTACCCAAATTTGAACTTTGGTGTAGAGGCCTCGACTTGTGAGGACTCGACGCCGGTTAGCACATTGTTGATGAAGAGGATTTCATTCGCTAGACCTTTTGTCATTGGGCTTCTACTTTTAAGTTAAGGACTTTCTTGAGAATTGTCCCCTTCTTTTGTAGGGGTAAGCTTATGTCGCCATAATTTCTTTCAGGAGTTCTCACCATTCTTTTGATGAGAAGCTTGATCCCGCCTTAAACTCCTTTCCTTTCTTTGAATCAAAAAATTCCCTAGTCCTTTTGCATGTTATTGCCAGTGATTCATATGATAAACTCTCTTTGTTGACCAACTTGCTAGTGAGTAATATCCTCACATGTGGATTATTCATTCTAAGAACAGTATGATTGGAAAAGATCAAATGATCATACCGAATCGCCAGAGAGATGATGTGAGGGAAGATCTGATGATGATGTACCATGCTAATGGTGCTAACTTGTGCATTTTCCTGTTTAGAATGGTTGTTAAATACCCTAGTGTTGAGTTGTCGCGGTTTCTGAGATTTCTCTAATCTTATTGTAAGGGACCCAATATCGTTTTGTCGCCAATTTTGAAATTGCCCCAGCCTTGCTTATTGTCTGGGATCGTTGCTTTGACAGATAGGCCGATAAGATGGCGAGATAGCAAGAGGTTTCAACTTTATAACATATGGTGAACATGTAGTGGATTTTGGCTTTGATGCCCTCAATCGTTATTCCTGAATTGTTCGTGCAGTTGGTCTTGATGATTTTTATGAGACCCCAAATTTTATGAATAAAGATTTAAATTTCTCGAAATATTTTTTTGAATATTATGGTGTGGATTTGATATAATGTTATAGTTGTGGGTAATATTAATAAATTTTGCAAAGTAAGCAAGTTGTTATATAATATTCGATTGGTCGGGGAATATTCATTTTAACAGGGAATATTAGTACGATAGCACAATCATTGGTGTACCCCATAACGGAAGTATTGTGGTAGTTAGAAAACGACAGAATTATCATTTTATAAAAATAACGACGAAAATGTTACCGTTAAAACAATTGAACCACTCAGTAGTAAAAGTACAGTAATACGCGTGATTGTATAGTAGCACACGGTTTTGATTATTGATGCTTACGTAATAAGTCACTCAGTTATACTCAATTACTGCTACAGTAATTGTTGCATCATATCTCTCATATTATTGATTCAATTATTGTCACAAAGATCATCCTAATAATATGTTATATTATAAAATCAATAATTGAGACGACAAAGCTATTCATATTATTATTTACAATATTGAAAATGTCTAGAAGTTCTGTCAAGGAGAGGTTTGGTCACCTAATTGCGCGCCAATAAGGAGAAATCCTTATCGGAAAGCCCCCTCTTTCCAAGGAACGACCTATTTGTTAAATATTGTGAATTATAATATTAATGATGAATAAGTTCATGTTGATTACAGATGAAATTGATAGTTTCCTTTTGTTAGAATTATTAGTGTTAGTGAAAATCGACATTTATTCCGATGATAATTGATGTCTAGGGTTATATTGATAAATTGGGTAATTAATAGGATAAATAAGCAATTAATTGCTACTAATTCACATGCTTATATAACTATTTGTTCACATGTGTGTACTATTGAATCACATTCTTGTACTATTAGGGGAGTTGGTGCAAGATTGATAATACTTGCATGACTAAGTTAAAAATAGAGGTATAGATGGAGGTACTATACTGTAATTCATATTTTCACATGATTATAACTATTGATTCACGTGATTGAACTATTGATTCACATAATTTACTATTAGGGGAGGTGGTGCAAGTTTGATAATACTTGCAGGACTAAATTAAAAATGAAAGAAAAGTTGGAGGTATTGTACTATAATATTTTGAGCCCCAAAATGTGCAATTATCGAAACTATATTTTCCTATAAATAGAAGCTCATTCTTCCTTCATTTCTCACCAATTCACTAAAGCTTTAGAGCAAATTATTATAGAGAGAAATTATAGAGAGAAAGAAGAAGAGAAGTCTGCTACCTCACTATTCCAATATCCAGGTCTTCTTCTGAGGTAAGGGTTATTATTTCTTTCCTAATTAATGAAGAGACCTTCGTTATTCCATTCTTTATTATTATGTTGGAATATCACAATGCATGCGTATTACGCATGACTTTAGTTCCATTATTTATTATTTTGTTGGAATAACATGTCTGTGCGGTCTATCGCATGCCTGGTGAATTTTGTTGTTATTCCATTCTTTATTATTCTGTTGGAATAACATGTATATGCGAAGTACTGCATACATGGTGAAATTCTTCTATTAATCCATTCTTTATTATTATGTTGGAATAACCTATCTATGTGAAGTACCGCATACATGGTGAAATTCTTCTGTTATTCCATTCTTTATTATTCTGTTGGAATATCCTGTCAGTGCGGATTACGCATGACCTGGTTCCATTCTTTATTATTCTATTGGAATATCCTGTCTGTGCGTATTATGCATAACCTGATTCCATTCTTTATTATTTTATAGGAATATCCTGTCTGTACGGTTTACACATGACCTGGTTCCATTCTTTATTATTCTGTTGGAATATCCTATCTGTGCGGTTTACGCATGACCTGGTTCCATTCTTTATTATTCTGTTGAGAATAACCTATCTGTGCAGTCTATCGCATGCATGGTGAATTCATCTATTATTCCATTCTTTATTATGCTGTTGGAATAACCTGTCTATGTGGATTACCGCATGCATGGTGAATGATCCGTTGTATGCATATGAATAGTATTTTCATTCAAAAGGGGTTTCGGCAAGGGGCAGTTTTGTAATTTTTCTGACCCTCAAAAATTCTAGAAAAATTTGAAATGATAATTTGATGAGTTTTTTAGACTGTGTCCAAAAATGGCGATTTTTTGATGTATAGATTAAGAGTTATCAATTTTATGGGAACAGACTATTTTAAAATTAACCCTTATAACTCTTTGTGGTTAACTCCAAAATTGGTGAAATTTTTATTAGGAGTACCTGTATAAAACAGGAGTATACCCTGTAAATTTCAGAATTTTTGGACAAAAGTATAATTTATGATAAATGTCTAAATATTCGACAGTTTTTGCCATATGAAAAATTGTAAATGAATTTTAAAAATTCCGAAAAAAATATATGTTCAATATGGAACTAAATTATGCTAAATCCCAAAAAAGAAATATTTTTGGGACTGATTTGGTATTTTTCATAAAAATGAACTAGTTATGAGTAAATGAATTAAATATGTTATGTGAAGTAACAAAATTGGAAAATAGGGTTTTATGGCTTGGGAATCATATATAGGGTATATGCAGATTTTTGATGAGGGATTTGATCATTGGTGATGAAATCTTATAAGTATGGTATTTTTGAATGATTAAATACATTATTTGGTAAAGTGTAAACAATTGAAATAAATTGTTTATAAGTTTAAGAAGTGATTAAAATATTGTTATAATATTAATAATATTAGATGATGAGTTTATTAAGTGATTGATAATATTTGGATAAATTTAAAGTCTTTAATATTTATCCTTATTTTCGTTTGATTAATGCTTATATCATTGTCATCATCCTCATGCTTATATTGTGATAAAAGTCATCTTTGGCTTACGAGCATAGATGGACTTGGTATAATCATGACCTGTAATGTTATAAATGATGTGGTAAAAGTCCTCAGTGGCCTGTAGTGTATTGATGGACAGTTTTTGGTATGATTATGACTAGGGATTATTCGATATAGTCATGACCATTGATGATTTAATGAATATCCTTGACCCGTAGTGCAGGGATGACTCGATGATGTGGTTTATTTATTAAGCTGAGTCTCAGCGATAAAAATTGATGAAAACATTTTAAATCATAGAAGATAGTAGATATCATGCTCTACTTGACTCTTCTAATGGATTGCTTATTCCGTTGTAGTTAAACTTGATGTCTATTGTATTTTATCAGTTTAACATTTTTGAAGACTAATGATAATTTATTCTGCATTATCTTAGTCATAATTTTTCTTACTGGGCAAGTTGAGCTCACCCTTTCTTTCACTTTTTCTCTTCAGGAAATGAGAATGTAGCCAGGACTAGTTGGGGAACGGAGTGATGGTCCAGATGATAGCATTAATAGTCCTCAATATTTTGTTAAATAGTGTGACGATAAATGTAATGAGGACTCCATTGAGTGTGGATATTGTCTAGATGACAATATTCTTATTAAAACTCTTAGATTATGTTTTGTCGTATTTTACACGACTGTTGTATAATTAAGTTGTATTTGAATTTTGTACCATGTATTTGGTGACTCGAGATGGGTGATGTATACCTATTTTGAGGGCGTCACAGTTGGTATCAAAGCTTAAGGATATGATCCCTGGCTGAGATGTGAGACAAGAACTAGGAGGGGAGAGACGGGGAATTCCTTCGTTAGTATGACCTACCTAAGTTTATTTGGTATTTAATTGGTCGGTCAGAGTATAGGGATAATATGTGATATGTTAATTAACCCTTGTTTTGTGGAAGTATTTGAAAATGGCATCCGAAAATGTTGAGATAAACAATAAAGCACATGAGACCGTTTAGTCACCACAGATTAATGCCCAGGATAATGTGCAACAGGAAGACAATAATCCTCATGTAAACAATAACACCGATGAAATGGTGAACGATGAGATGTTCAGAGGCTATATGCAATTCGTGCAACATCAGGCGAAAGCGGCTCCTGTCCAAAATGTAGGTCGAAACATTGACAACTCTTGGACGGTCACCGCTAAGCAGTTCAAGGAGCTGGGACCACCGGAGTTTTTTGGAGAGCCAAAACTACTTAAGGTGGAGACATGGATAAAGCATATCAACAAGATATTTGATGTCTTGGGATGCTCCGAGGAGCAAAAGGTTCCCTTTGTCACCTTCATGTTGCAAGCAGAGGCAGATTACTGGTGGGAATCTGTAAAGTGTACTCAGCCTGACGCACTCAAGATATCTTGGGAGAAGTTCCAAGAGCTATTCAACGACAAGTACTTTCCCGAAAGTATTCGTCATATGAAGGAGGTGGAGTTTATCAAATTGGAACAAAATAATATGACCGTGTCGCAATACGAGGCTAAATTTGCGGAGTTGTCTCGGTTTGCGTCCCACTTGTTGATAATAAGGAGCGAATGACGCGAATGTTTCTAAGAGGTTTGAAACCCGATAAACGTCAATACCTCATTTCTCACAAATTTTGTTTTTATTCAGATGTTCTGAATAGGGCTCAGTTATTCGAACGCGATAATGAGTTAGCACAACCAAAAGGCAACAACCAACAACACGATAATAATCGTACCGGTGGTAACGACCATCGGAAAAATGATAACCATCGTGGGGGAAATTATCATGCCAAGAATGGTAACCACTTCGGTGGTAAGCATGGCAAAGATAATAGGAGTGGAAATTCAAAGAAGAGAAGGTTCAACAACGATGGAAAGACAGCAGCACCAACACCTGTTTTTAAGGAAGGAGAACGACCACCAATTGTATGCTTCAAATGCGGAGGGGAGGGACATATCAGTCTAAACTGTGTGATGCAGTCCAAAGCATGTTACAATTGTGGAAAAGAAGGTCACCTAGCCTGATTTTGTCGTGCACCAAAGTCAAGTCTAGCTGGGACGGTGGCACCAAAGGCGGATACAGACAAAACAAAGTCGGTGGTTTCAAAAGAGCATTTTTCGTGACTTCTCTAAAAGCGAATAAATCGAACGACGTTAGCACGGGTTAGTTAATTATAAATTCTTTCGAAGTCTATACCTTATTAGATACCAGTTCTACCCATTCTTTTATCTCTCTTTCTTGCGCTCAACATTTAAATTTGACCCCAGAGAAGTTAGACTTTGATTTATTGGTTGAAACTTCATTAGTAGAAACCTTCGTTACCTCCACTGTTTATAAATCTTATTGATTCAAATTGACACTTTCACGTTACCTATCGAATTTATTTCTTTGAAAATACTTGCATTTGATGTGATTTTTGGGATTAATTGGTTAACTACTCATCAAGCTTTTCGTAAGGTTGTTAGCTTTCATATTCATAACCAACCTATTATGCGAATTCAAGCAACCAACCCCTAAAGTTAATCACTGTCATATCAAGCCATAAGTAAAGAGTCCCGAGCCTTTTGCTGGTGACTTCCTTGTGTGGAAGGCACCGAAGCTAGACTATCCGTAGGGGACGTTGTGAATGACGATGGCAAGTTGATAGGTATCAATGTGACATACTATCCAAGTCTTGGATGAGAGTCACAGTTTTGAATGATATTTCTATTGTTAATAAATTTCCTGACGTATTCTTGAAGACTTCTTGGCCTACCCCCAGAGCGTGAAATCGAATTTTGTATTGACCCCAATAAAAAACCCATTTCTAAAACACTTAAATATTTCTTCAACCAAAATGAACGTATTATGCGCCAAAGACGTTGGCTCGAGCTGTTGAAGATTATGATCATACCATTGAATATCATTGTGGAAGAGCGAACATGGTAGCTAACGCGCTGAGTAGAAGATTGTATACGTTTACCAGCGCGACATTGTTAACACAAAAACCAATTTCGTATAACTTACAAATGATAAAGATAGAGTTAAAGACTCTAGAGACCCCCATGAAAATAGCGAATATACGAGTAGAATCGACTTTAATCGATAAAGTTAAAGCCATGCAAGCTACATACATAGAGCTAATGAATGTGAAGAAGAAGGTTCAAGAAGGCGTTATCTCAACCCTTGATTTAATTGGGATCGAGTAGGAACTGTGGCCTATAGACTCGCTTTACCGCCAAGTATGTCGCGTGTTCATAACGTTTTTCACATATCAATGTTACGTAAATATGTGGACGACCCGAACCACATTATTAAATTGGAACTAGACGAGATAGCAGAAGATTTAACGTATGAGGAGATGCGTGTTAAAATCTTGGATAAAGAGAATCGTATTCAACACTCAATGGTTTTACCTCAAGAGTTGGAATATGAAATGAAGTCAAGGTATCCTCACCACTTCGGCATACCAGGTACGTATGTAAATTTCGAGGGCGAAATTTCATAAGGAGGGGAGATTGTGAGACCTCAAATTTTATGAACAAAGATTTAAATTTCTCAAAATATTTTTTTGAATATTTTGGTGTAGATTTGATATAATGTTATTGTTGTGGGTAATATTTATAAATTTTGCACAGTAAGCAAGTTGTTATATAATATTTGATTGGTCGGGGAATATTCGTTTTAACAGGGAATATTCGTACGACGATACGACGACACAATCATTGGTGGACCCCATAACGGAAGTATTGTCGTAGTTAGAAAATGACAGAATTATCATTTTATAAAAATAACGGCTAAAGTGTTAACGTTAAAACTGTTGAACTACTCAGTTGTAAAAGTACAGTAATACGCATGGTTGCATAGTAGCACACGATATTGATTATTGATGCTTATGTAAGAAGTCACTCAGTTATACTCAATTATTGCTACAGTAATTGATGCATTATGTCTTTCATATTATTTATTCAATTATTGTCATAGTATAATCTGCATAATATGTTATATTATTAAATCAATAATTGAGATGACAAAGTTATTCATATTATTATTTGTAATATTGACAATGTCTAGAAGTTCTGTCAAGGAGAGGTTTGGTCACCTAATTGTGCGCCAATAAGGAGAAATCCTTATCGAAAAGCCCCCTCATTCCGGGGAACGACCTAGTTGTTAAATATTGTGAATTATAATATTAATGATGAATAAGTTCGTGTTGATTAAAGATGAAATTGATAGTTCCATTGTGTTGGAATTATTAGTGTTAGTGAAAATCAACATTTATTCCAATGATAATTGATGTCTTGGGTTTATATTGATAAATCGGGTAATTAATCGGATAAATGAGCAGTTAATTGCTATTAATTCACATGCTTATATAACTATTTATTCACATGTGTGTACTATTGAATCACATTCTTGTACTATTTGGGGAGTTGGTGCAAGATTGATAATATTTGCATGACTAAGTTAAAAATAGAGGTATAGATGGAGGTATTATACTGTAATTCGTATTTTCACATGATTATAACTATTGATTCAAATAATTGAACTATTGATTCACATTATTTACTATTAGGGGAGGTGGTGCAAGTTTGATAATACTTGCAGGACTAAATTAAAAATGAAAGAAAAGTTGGAGGTATTGTACTGTAATATTTCGAGCGCCAAAACGTGCAATTATCGAAACTATATTTTCCTATAAATAGAAGCTCATTCTTCCTTCATTTCTCACCAATTCACTAAAGTTTTAGAGCAAATTATTATAGAGAAAAATTATAGAGAGAAAGAAGAAGAGAAGTCTGCTACCTCACTATTCCAATATCCAGTCTTCTTCTGAGGTAAGGGTTATTATTTCTTTCGTATTAATGAAGAGAGCTTCTGTTATTCCATTCTTTATTATTCTGTTGGAATATCCTGTCTGTGCGTATTACGCATGACCTGGTTCCATTATTTATTATTTTGTTGGAATAACATGTCTGTGCGGTCTATCGCATGCCTGGTGAATTTTGTTGTTATTCCATTCTTTATTATTCTGTTGGAATAACATGTATATGCGAAGTACTGCATACATGGTGAAATTCTTCTGTTATTCCATTCTTTATTATTTTATTGGAATAACCTATCTATGGGAAGTACCGCATACATGGTGAAATTCTTTTGTTATTCCATTCTTTAGTATTCTGTTGGAATATCCTGTCTGTACGGATTATGCATGACCTGGTTCCATTCTTTATTATTATGTTGGAATATGCTGTCTGTGCGTATTACATATGACCTGGTTCCATTCTTAATTATTCTGTTTGAATATTCTGTCTGTACGGTTTACGCATGACCTGGTTCCATTCTTTATTATTCTGTTGGAATATCCTGTTTGAGCGTATTACGCATGACCTGGTTCCATTCTTTATTATTCTATTGGAATATCCTGTCTGTGCAATTTACGCATGACCTGGTTCCATTCTTTATTATTTTGTTAAGAATAACTTGTCTGTGCGGTCTATCGCATGCATGGTGAATTCTTCTGTTATTCCATTATTTATTATTCTGTTGGAATAACCTGTCTATGTGGATTACCGCATGCATGGTGAATGATCCTTTGTATTCATATGAATAGTATTTTCATTCAGAAGGGGTTTTTGCCAAGGGCATTTTCATAATTTTTCTGACCCTAAAAAATTTTGGAAAAATTTAAAATGATAATTTGATGAATTTTCTAGATTGTGTCCAAAATCGGAGATTTTTGGATGTATAGATTAAGAGTTATGGATTTTATGGGAAAAGACTATTTTAAAAGTAAACCCTTATAACTCTTTGTGGTTAACTCCAAAATTGGTGAAATGATTTTTGGGAGTACATGTATATAACAGGAGTATACCCTGTAAATTTAGGAATTTTTGGACAAAAGTATAATTTATGATAAATGTCTAAATATTTGGCAGTTTTGGCCATATGAAAAATAGTAAATGAATTTTAAAAATTCTAAGAAAAATATATGTTCAATATGGGACTATATTGTGCTAAATCCCAGAAAAGAAATATTTTCACGATATATTATCATCAAATCTTTCGACGGAATGTCATTTTGACATACCAAACTCTCAGAAAGGCTTAGGTTATTCAAATCCTAACCCTTAAGGGAATTAGAAGTTTGTTGGGTTCTACAGAAGATTCATAAAGGACTTCTCTAAAATTGCAAAACCTTTGTGCAGTCTTTTAGAGAAGGATTCGGTTTTTAAGTTTGACGAGGAGTGTAAAGTGGCATTCGAGCTATTGAAAAAGATGTTGACTACAGCTCCCGTGATCGTCGCACCGGATTAGAATATTTCTTTTGAGCTAATGTGTGATGCAAGCGACTATGCAGTTGGGGCTATTTTGGGTCAACGCCAAGAGAAGGTATTTCATGTCATATATTATGCAAGTAAGACACTCACAAAGACTCAATTGAACTATACAACTACGAAAAGAGAATTACTTGCAGTGGCGTATGCATTCGATAAATTATGGGCATACTTGATCAGGACTAAGGTAATAGTTTATATAGATCACTCGGTTATTCGGTACTTAATTTTGAAAAAAGATGCAAAGCCATGCCTTATCAGATGGATTCTTCTTTTAAAAGAGTTTGATTTAGAAATAAAGGATAGAAAGGGGACAGAGAATCAAGTCGCCGATCATTTCTCTAAGCTGGAAAATCAGAACTAAAAGGAAGAGGACAATTTTGTAATCAATGAGTCATTCCCGGATGAGCAACTGTGTGGGATAAATTCAGAATTTCCATGGTACGCGGACTTCGCGAATTATCTAGTAAGCAATATTCTTCCCCCTGATCTTACACGACAACAGAAAAAGAAGTTTCTTAATGACGTCAAATGGTATATGTGGGATGAGCCTTACTTATTCAAATAGTGTGCCGACAAGATGATCAGAAGATGTGTGCCCTATAATGAAGTGAAGAACATACTGCATGAATTTCACTCATATACATATGGGGTACATTATGGTAGTGAGCGAAGAGCGGCAAAGGTGTTTCAAGCTGGGTTTTATTGGCCTACATTATTTAAAGATGCCCACCAATTTGTTAAAACATGTGATAGATGTCAAAGGGTGGGCAACATATCGAAAAGGAATGAGATGCCACTACAAACAATTCTAAAAGTTGAGATTTTCGATGTATGGGGCATAGATTTCATGGGGCCATTCCCTTCATCACTTAACAATCAGTACATTTTGCTTGAAGTGGATTACGTCTCAAAATGGGTTGAAGTCGTAGCACTCCCAACTAACGATGCCAAAGTGGTTCTCAAATTCTTGCAGAAGAACATTTTTACTAGATTTGGCATGCCGAGAGCTATTATAAGTGATGAAGGTAGTCACTTCTTCAACAGATCATTTATAGTTCTTTTCGCAAAGTATGGGGTCAATCATAAGGTAGCTACAACATATCATCTCCAAACCAGTGGACAAGTTAAGGTTTCGAACAGGGAAGTAAAGAGAATCTTGGAAAAGGTTGTAAACCCGAATCGAAAGGATTGGTCGCTCAGGTTGGATGATGCACTATGGGCCTACCGGACTGCGTATAAAATATCGATTGGTATGACACCATATCAGCTACTACACGGGAAGGCTTTTCACTTACCTGTCGATTTACAGCACAAGGCTTACTGGGCGATTCAGAAACTTAACTTTTATTAAGCAGCTATGGGGGAAAAGCGACTACTGCAATTAAACGAGCTCGACGAATTTTGACTTCAAGCCTACCAAAACTCTAAGCTATTAAAGAAAAAGGTCAAGAGATGACACGACCAGAAAATCATACAAAGAACATTTGAGCTGGGGCAATCAACCCTATTGTTCAACTCACGGTTGAGGTTGTTCCCAAGCAAGCTTAAGTCAAGATGGTTGGGGCCATTAACCATCAAAAGAGTTTTCTCACATGGCACCGTTGAACTCTACAGTAGAAACCCATTGGAGACTTTCAAAGTCAACGGTCAACGGTTGAAGCATTATTGGGGTGGCGAATCCAACACGGATGTCATCGCAATCACATTATCTGACGTACCATAAACAGGGAGTAGTTAGGCTGAATAACTTAAAATCAAGCGCTAATTGGGAGGTAACCCAATCGTACTTTTAATTTTCATATTTTTAATCATAATTGTCAGATTATAGTTTAGCATAATTAGTAATTTATAATAAGTGCATTAAGTAGTTATTATATTTCATGAGTCTTGTTAATCTCTCAACCATACTCAAAATGATCAACAATCTACGCACATATATGTTTCATAACTTACAGGATGTGAAACTATTCATTAAGTGGGATAACATTAAGGAAAGAAGAGCAGAGAACATCAAATAACATTTAGCATGCCCGTCGGGGCGGGATTCTTATGCCTTGCACCCCCCGCTAGGGCGGGGGTCTCCCAACTCAACTAATAGATTGCATGCTCGCCGGGGCAGGCTTCTTAAGCTTGTTACCCCCCGCCGGGGCGGGGGTCTTGGATGTGAACAAACAAGCTCAGTAGTTATTTCTACTTCAATTACACTTCCCACTTCCCCCACTTCTTCATTAAACTTCTACTTCTTCCTCACATATTATTCTAACTCCTATCATTCCTCTCCCATGTTATACCAACTTCAATTCCATCTTCCCACTTCTTTAACACATTCACTCACTACCCATTACCTCCATCACTTACTTTTATTCTTCTCCATCACACCACCTCTATATAAACACACCCTCACAACCCAATTTCATCACAAACATTAAATTTAAACTCGGGAAGCCACGAATTTGGGTTCTTACTATGGGAATTCATCTTGCACTTGAGAGTGAGTAACCTATCTTCAAGATTTTCATCTTTAATCACCATAATTGCCACAAAATTCATTAAGTTTGGGGGAAGAAACTTTTGTGCACACCAAGTGTTTGATAGTTCGTGTGAACCAAGTTTGGAGGGAATATAGTTGTGTTACGGATTACTCAATTCAATGGCGTCTCAACCTACATCAAAAATACAAAGGGGAGAAAGTTCAAGGCCTGCACAACTAACACAGACCTTTGATCAACACAAATTCGTAAGTACCACCGCCACCGACTGATATGACTACATGGTGATGAAAGCTCTTACAACGGAGCGGGGGTTGGCACCGGATTCTGTTGATGGTGAAATGATGCAACAAATTTTCCAGAAAAGGGTGGAACAAGTTCACTGAGGAACCTGAGCCATCTATTATCAACGTGGTCAAAGAGTTTTATTCCAACGCCGAGGGCAAAGCCCCCTTCAATGCGTATGTGCGGAGTCGATTAGTCTCGTTCAGTGCCGATGCCATCAACACCTATTATCAGTTACGAGTAGCTCGACAGTGCCAATATGCCCACCTACGTGATTTTGATCCGGACTATGAGGTTATACTCAAAGACATGACTAAGACAGGCACAATATAGATCAAAGGTTGGAAAGGAGGCATGGTTTTTTATAGCAAGGATCTCAGTCGGTATGGTAAGATATGGTATACCTTATTATATGCAAAATTATACACATCAGACGTGACCAAAGAGAAGGCAATACTTTTATATGTGATTGTGCAAGATTTCATCATTGATTTCGGGGCCATAATCTGTTTTTCCATTCGCCGATGCTTACGAGGAAACTTTTTAGGCGGCTTGCCACACCCATCACTCATATGTGGGTTGTGTCGCCAAGCGGGTGTTACATGGTCTGATGATGAACCCACTCAGATTCCACTTCAGTTATCGGATTCCAGAATGATAGCGTGGTATTCGGTGTGGGCCAGAGGTGATTCCCATCCTCGAGGTCTGGGTTTTATTTTTCCATCGGGTTCGAAGGACGAAGTTGACGCTGCAGACACCTCGGAGGATGAGGATGCTACTATGGAAGATCAAGGAACAGAGCATGTACCACAGTCCGAGGAAATAACTAGTCCTCAATTCCTAAATTTTCTGCGCCAAGTAGATGAGCACAACAAGCAAGCACGACGAGAGATGAGGCGGCTCGCTGCTAGGCAGGACCATATGTTCGAGGCTATGAATCTCTCGTTCGCATCATTGCACACGATGCTCCAAAGTTTAAATCCTAATGCTCAATTTCTATATCAGCAACCGATCCCACTGCCACGATTTCCACCAAGTGACACCGAGGAAGAAGATCAACCACCACCACCCCAGGCTTAACGTGCTTACAGGGAAGTCCTCATAATTCTTATTAAGTTATCCACACAATGAGGGCATTGTAATCACTATGTTTGGGGGATTTACTTTCATGTTAACATGTTTCCATGCATAATGTCATTAGTTAGGCTTGCATTTGTCATTTGCACTTTAGTTTTACGTATTAATTTAGTATTTGTGAGATTGCACTCATGTAGTCTTATAATTGCATAGTAGCTTAGGTGCATACATAGTTTAATTGTTGTTATTTTTTCTGCATTTTGTTATATTACGCATATATCTAAAATAAAAAAAAGGTAGTTAAATATTATGTTTGCATATGTCTAACAGTGTTGTAGTTCATTTTATTTTGGGCCAATGATGAGATTGAGATTAAGTCGATAAATACAACATTGATTATTAGAACCTTGATGTAGTTCTGAATTATGACTTGGATCTTGTGCTTGTTTGAAACTGGTATAAAAAGGGTAGCACGTAATAACATATGTGTTGACTGATTAATTTAAATTGATACATAAATAGTTTTTAAATGATAATGCTAGTGTAAATCATAGAAGGACAAGAATAGGCAGTGAAGACGATGAATTAGATAAGAACCTAATTTTGGGGGAAAAGGTAGGGTATATAAGCTTCAAAGAAAAAAAAGAAAAAAAGAAGAGAAAATAATATCTAGTTGAGTCTTGTGGTGGGTTGAGAAGAAATACTCCCCATAAACACGAGCGTGAGATGGAGCGTAAAACGCACTCACCAACCACCTATCTAAAAGAATGAAGAAAAGACGGGGATAAGAGCAAAGAGCTTCCGTCAATAAAAAAAAGAAAATAAAATAAAGCATGAATACCCTATTTGGATCCCTAATCTTGGTAAACTTTTGATTTTAGTTAGAACTTGTCTATTTTTGAAATTTTTGAGTTATTATGTATGATTCCTAATAAGAAATTGATTATGTGTTGAATTTGAACTAGAATCAGTTGTCATGGACATTACACACACACATTATATCAGTAATGATGGTCTAAGATTCGAGGATTGATAAGAAACTATTGAGGGGTTTAGATATGAGGAGTTGAAATGTTGGCTTGATCTTCCTAAGGCCGGTGGAATACTTTTGAGTTTATGACATTTCTGGATTCGATGACATTTAGATTAGATACATTACATATCATTGTGTTGCATAGCATGTAGTTTGTTTTGTGCTCGAGGACTAGCACGATTTAAGTTTTGGGGATTTTGATAAGTGGATTTTATATCCATGAATAGATGTCCATTTCAAGCTTAATCATTGTTAAATTCTTGCTTTTATGTTCTTTTTTACTTGTTTATCATTATTTTATGTGTAGGATGGTTGGTGTGGCAAGTAGCAAAGAGAGGGAGTCATTTGAAGCAATATTGGAGCAAGTGTGAAGATTTAACAAAGTCAGAAAGCAGAAGGTACCCCAACAGGGGCGGGCCTGTTTAGTTCTTACACCCCCGCTGGGGCGGGGGATCCAACATTCAGGAGATAGAAGCCTAGCTCGCCGGGGCGGGACTTTTATGAGCTTATACCACCGCCGGGGCTGGGGGTCCCGATTGCTGACACTCCTGGTTTGTTTGAAACTTTACTGGACATGGACTTGAGTACGTGGATAGCGTTTGGATTCTAATAGACAGAGAGATTTCGACCAAAACTCGTGTGTTGGATAAATATTGAGTAACTAACAACAAATTCACATATATATAGAGAAATAATCAGAGATTAATTACAGAAATTCACATTAAGCATTGGAGTGAAGATTTTGAAGAACTTTCATATCGATTGCGGATTAAGGCTAACATAAAGGGTGTTCTGTATTATTCTTCTTCTTAGTCTTATATTTGTAATTGAAAGGATGTTATCTTTAATTTATTCAGTTATTATTTCATTTATTATGAACTAATTTACTTTTTAGGCTTAGGATGGATCTTTAAGTGAAACGATGGTTTTATAACTTTGATTTTCAGTTTAATAAGCTATTATCCAGCTTATCTATATTAATTTGAGCTTGAATTTATGAATTGCCTGATCAAAAGTTCTTCGAGAGAGGAAATACGAGTCTAGACTTAGTTAATATAGCATATGTTCTTGAATTTTGTGAATGAACAGAATCTTGATGAATGTTAAGGTAGAGATATGCTTGACATCGCATGTAATCGGATAGAGAACTTAATCTTAAACCTTCTTTAATTATAATTCACATAGAGATAAAGTGAGTTAGTTGATTAAGGTGTTTAACTTATTTCTATCAGATTTGTGGATTTAAGTTAATACGGTATTAGTGCATCAAGAGGTGGCTAGTGCTACATTCGTATTCTTGATTAATAAACTGGGATAGTGAATTGAACTGGAATAAAGGTTTAAAATCAGAGTGAAGCTTAGGGTGAAATCATTAGCCTAATTCTCCAATAATTGTTTGAATTTCAGTTTTTAAGATTTGTGATTGTTTTGTGATCATATATTCATTAATAATTTAGTTTTTATAATTTTAATCATTGTTTTGAATAGTTTAATAAAATTAGGATTAATAGAAAATTGATAGTTGTGAGGTTAAAATTCTTACTAAATTGTCTCTATGGGAATGATACTTTACTTACTATTTTATTACTTGTTAACCACGTATACTTGCGTGTTGTGCGTAATTAGAATTTACCTAACATCAACCGCCACAAAGTAAACTCCAAGTGGGACGGAATCGTAAAAATATATATATATAGACAATCAAATGCCATGAAGTAAACTCCAGGCGGGACGAAAATGTAAATATATATATATATAAGCAATAAAAAGCCACAGACCTACTGTCCGTGCATATGCACACAACACGACTCTCAACTTGAAAAACTATGTGTGAAAGAAAGTGGAGAAAGGCTTTAAGAAATGTGAGAAGTCTTACAGTGGGTTACCAAGAAGACTTCAAATAGCTTTAAATGAATGAACACTCGATTTCCACCGTTAAAATATAGCAAAGCCCTAGCTCAAAAGTATTTAAAAAGAGAAAGCACTAAATTTAAAGTGTGTACAAAGCAAAATTGACAGGTCTTCCTTGCCTTTTCTCTATTCAAAATGGCCACCCCAAGCCCTCTATTTATAGAGGGGGAGCTGCAGGTCTACCTGCGGCATCCATCGGTCTACCTGCGATAGCCGCGGGTCTACCTGCAGCAGTCACGGGTGCCCTGGGCCATATGGGTCCTACAGTCTCAAAGTATGTGCACTCAAACAACGTGTTATTTGCTCGAACCTTCATAACTTTCAATCCTGGAGTCCGATGGAAGCGTTCCATACCATTCTGGAAAGCTCTTTCTGAGAGCTATGCAATGACATAGGAGTTGCCCTTTTTTGAATCTGGGTAGATGGGTCCATGACTGAAATACCATTTTCGGGTCTCCGTCAGGCAGTCTATTGAGCTGTTTTGTGTAGTTTGCACGTCAGAAGATAAGATATGGTTCTTGTGGGACTTCTTTTGAGTTGAAATGAGTTGACTTGATTTGAGTTAAGTTTGAGTTTGGAAAAATGACCATTTTGCCCCTCCCGGAGTTGTTTCTGACTTTGGCATCGTTGTAGCGGTCTTTTCCCAAGGTTATTTATGAAATTGTCATGTTGTTGACTCTGAATGTCCTCAGAGTTATCTCTGAGGTTGGCTTGACCTCCCGGGATTGATTCCGGGCACTAGACTTCATCTCCCAGGGTTATCTCCGAGGTTGGAACTTACTCTCCCGGGGTTATCTCTGGGTTGGAAATTAATTTCCCGGGGTTGGAAACTGGATCTCCCGGGGCTATCTCCGGGGTTGGAATTGATATTGTGGTCCTCTAGGGTTATCTCTAGAGTGTGAAAAAGATGCTTTTGTCCTCATGCATAGTTAGTAACAGGAAAATGAAATTTTGCGTGTCTACAGATGCCCCTCTTTATCATGTTTATGCAATGCAATGGAATGAACATGATAAAGATTACTAGACACTTGAAATATGACAAGGTATTCTTAATGATGCAAATCACAATTTAATAAACGTTATGATGAATGTTAAAATATTTTCACAAATCATCGTTCGCAAATCACACATCGCATTTTGCACTTTGCATTTTGCTTTTGCCCAATGCAATTCGCAACTCGCACATTGCATTTTGAATATGGTAAATCACAAATCACAAATCGCACTTCGCACATTGTAAATCGCTTTACCTTTACCGGTTATTACTGATGCCTATGCTGGTGTTGACTACAATGGTTTGGCTTTTTTCAGTGTTGCTGATGCCTATTTGATGAAAAGAAATTGAGATATTTTCTACATCCCTACTGGGGACGACGTTCTAAAATCACTGGACCATTCTGATATATATGATGGCAGTTTAAAATGGTGCCTACCTTGATAGTAGTTTGACAACAGATCCTACCTTACTGGTAGTTGACTATGTTTACATCACCGAAATATTTCGATTCCCACTCGAACGGTGATGTACAAAGCTTTCATCACTGAACTGTCTTGATGTTACACTGAATTGATGCCAATGGTTTTGAATACCCGATCTTCTAATTCCTTCGCTGAAGTAATATTCAATGGTTTGCTTCACCAGAATCTGCCTGATGTTACGCTGGATTGATAACAACAACCAGATGCCTATGACGAAATATTTCTCTAATCTAGGCATTTAACTTGCATGCATATTTAAATCTACTGGAGATGCATGCTAAACTTTGGAAGAGATGTACATTCATGTAGCGCATTTGCACATGTGCAGATCATGCATGATGTGATGGTCTAGATTTATCATTAGGAGTCAATTGTCCTAGGTTGATGCATATTTTAAATTGTCTGGAGAAGAATTTTATCTCACCCTTTTTGAGGTGATTTGGAGTTTCCTTTCGCTGTTGGGTGCTTGTGCCCCATTTCCTTGAGCGTTTGATTCGCAACTTGGTTGAGCTGATGACCTGAATGCCGCTGCCATCTCTGGAGGGTGAAGCTCACTCTTACGCTACCCAAATTTGAACTTTGGTGTAGAGGCCTCGACTTGTAAGGACTCGACGCCGGTTGGCACGTTTGATGAAGAGGATTTCATTCGCTAGACCTTTTGTCATTGGGCTTCTACTTTTGAGTTAAGGACTTTCTTGAGAATTTTCCCCTTCTTTTGTAGGGGTAAGCTTATGTCGCCATGATTTCTGTCAGGAGTTCTCACATTTCTTTTGATGAGAGGCTTGATCCCGCTTTAAACTCCTTCCCTTTCTTGGAATCAAAAAATTCCCCAGTCCTTTTGCATGTTATTGCCAGGGATTCATATGAGAAACTCTCTTTGTTGACCAACTTGCTAGTGAGTAATATCCTCACATGTGGATTATTCATTCTGAGAACAGTATGATTGGAAAAGATCATATGATCATACCGAATCACTAGTGAGATGATGTGAGGAAGATCTGATGATGATGTACCATGCTGATGGTGTTAACTTGTGCATTTTCCTCTTTAGGATGGTTGATAAATACCCTAGTGTTGAGTTATCGCGGTTTCTGAGATTTCCCTAATCTTTCTGTAAAGGACCCAATATCGTTTTGTCGCCAATTTTGAAATTGCCCCAGCCTTGTTTATTGTCTGGGATCGTTGCTTTGACAGATAGGCCGATAAGATGGCGAGATAGCAATAGGCTTCAACTCTGTACCATATGGTGAACATGTAGTGGATTTGGGCTTTGATGCCCTCAATCATTATTCCTGAATTGTTCGCGCAGTTGGTCTTGATGATTTTTGTGAGACCCCAAATTTTATGAATAAAGATTTAAATTTCTCGAAATATTTTTTTGAATATTATGGTGTGGATTTGATATAATGTTATATTTGTGGGTAATATTTATAAATTTTACAAAGTAAGCAAGTTGTTATATAATATTCGATTGGTGGGGAATATTCATTTTAACAGGGAATATTCGTGCGACGACACAATCATTAGTGGACCCCATAACTAAGTATTATTAGTAGTTAGAAAATGACGTAATTATCATTTTATAAAAATAACAACGAAAAAATATTACCGTTAAAACAATTGAACTACTTTAGTAGTAAAAGTACAAAGATGTCTGCATTGATTGCGTAAGTAGCACCACGGTATTGATTATTGATGCTTACGTAATAAGTCACTTAGTTATACTCAATTATTGCTATAGTAATTGTTGCATCATATCTCTCATATTATTGATTCAATTATTGTCATAGTATCATCTGCATAATATGTTATATTATTAAATCAATAATTGAAACGACAAAGTTATTCATATTATTAAATTGCAATATTTTACAATGTCTAGAAGTTACATCGAGGAGAGGTTTGGTCACCTAATTAATTGCGCTAATAAGGAGAAATCCTTATCGGAAAGCCCCCTCTTTCCTGGGAACGACCTGGTTGTTAAATATTGTGAATTATAATATTAATGATGAATAAGTTCATGTTGATTAAAGATGAAATTGATAGTTCCATTTTGTTAGAATTATTAGTGTTAGTGAAAATCGACATTTATTCCGATGATAATTAATGTTTGGGGGTTATATTGATAAATCGGGTAATTAATCAGATAAATAAGCAATTAATTGCTACTAATTCACATGCTTATATAACTATTTGTTCACATGTGTGTACTATTGAATCACATTCTTGTACTATTAGGGTAGTTGATGCAAGATTGATAATACTTGCATAACTAAGTTAAAAATGGAGGTATAGATGGAGGTACTATACTGTAATTCGTATTTTCACATGATTATAACTATTGATTCAAATGATTGAACTATTGATTCACATTATTTACTATTAGGGGAGGTGGTGCAAGTTTGATAATACTTGCAGGACTAAATTAAAAATGAACGAAAAGTTGGAGGTATTGTACTGTAATATTTCAAGCCCCAAAACGTGCAATTATCGAAACTATATTTTCCTATAAATAGAAGCTCATTCTTCCTTCATTTCTCACCAATTCACTAAAGCTTTAGAGCAAATTATTATAGAGAGAAATTATAGAGAGAAAGAAGAAGAGAAGTCTGTTACCTCACTATTCCAATATACAGGCTTCTTCTGAGGTAAGGGTTATTATTTCTTTTGTATTAATGAAGAGAGCTTCTGTTATTCCATTCTTTATTATTTTGTTGGAATATCCTTTGTCTGCATGACGTATCACGCATCGTACGGTGAACGCATTTACTTTTTTCCATTATTTTTTTTTCTGTTGGAATAACCTGTCTGTGCGGTCTATCGCATGCCTGGTGAATTCTGTTGTTATTCCATTCTTTATTATTCTGTTGGAATAACCTATATATGCGAAGTACTGCATACATGGTGAAATTCTTCTGTTATTCCATTCCTTATAATTTTGTTGGAATAACCTATCTATGTGAAGTACCGCATACATGGTGAAATTCTTCTGTTATTCCATTCTTTATTATTCTGTTGGAATATCCTATCTGTGCGGATTACGCATGACCTGGTTCTATTCTTTATTATTCTATTGGAATATTATGTCTGTGCGTATTATGCATGACCTGATTCCATTCTTTATCATTCTGTTGGAATATCCTGTCTGTACGGTTTACGCATGACTTGGTGCTATTCTTTATTATTCTGTTGGAATATCCTATCTGTGCGGTTTACGAATGACCTGGTTCCATTCTTTATTATTCTGTTGAGAATAACCTGTCTGTGCGGTCTATCGCATGCATGGTGAATTCTTCTATTATTCTATTCTTTATTATTCTGTTAGAATAACCTGTTTATGTGGATTACCGCATGAATGGTGAATAATCCTTTGTATTCATATGAATAGCATTTTCATTCAAAAGGGGTTTCGGCCAGGGGCAGTTTTGTTATTTTTTGACCCTCAAAAATTCTGGAAAAATTTGAAATAATAATTTGATGAGTTTTTTAGATTGTGTCCAAAAATGGCGAGTTTTGGATGTATAGATTAAAAGTTATCAATTTTATGGGAAAAGACTATTTTAAAAGTAAACCATTATAACTCTTTGTGGTTAACTCCAAAATTGGTGAAATTTTTATTAGGAGTACATGTATAAAACAGGAGTATACCCTGTAAATTTTGGAATTTTTGGACAAAAGTACAATTTATGATAAATGTCTAAATATTCGGCAATTTTTGCCATATGAAAAATTGTAAATAAATTTTAAAAATTCCGAGAAAAATATATGTTCAATATGGAACTATATTCTGCTAAATCCCAGAAAATAAATATTTTTGGGACTGATTTGGTATTTTTCATGAAAATGAACTAGTTATGAGTAAATGAATTAAATATGTTATGTGAAGTAACAAAATTGGAAAATAGGGTTTTATGGCTTGGGAATCCTATATAGGGTATATCTGATTTTTTGATGAGGATTTGATCATTGGTGATGAAATCTTAAAAGTATGGTATTTTGAATGATTAAATGCATTATTTGGTAAAGTGTAAACAATTGAAATAAATTGTTTATAAGTTTAAGAAGTGATTAAAATATTGTTATAATATTAATAATATTAGATGATGAGTTTATTAAGTGATTGATAATATTTGGATAAATTTAAAGTCTTTAATATTTATCCTTATTTTCGTTTGATTAATGCTTATATCACTGTCATCATCCTCATGCTTATATTGTGATGAAAGTCATCTTTGGCTTACGTGCAAAGATGGACTTGGTATAATCATGACCTGTAATGTTATAAATGATGTGGTAAAAGTCCTCAGTGGCCTGTAGTGTATTGATGGACAGTTTTTGGTATGATTATGACCAGGGATTATTCGGTATATTCATGACCATTGATGATTTAATGAATATCCTTGACTCGTAGTGCAGGGATGACTCGATGATGTGGTTTATTTATTAAGCTGAGTCTCAGCGATAAAAATTGATGAAAACATTTTAAATCATGGAGGATAGTAGATATCATGCTCTACTTGACTCTTCTAATGGATTGCTAATTCCGCTGTAGTTAAACTTGATGTCTATTGTATTTTATCATTTTAACATTTTTGAAGACTAATGATAATTTATTCTACATTATCTTTGTCATAATTTTTCTTACTAGGCAAGTTGAGCTCACCCTTTCTTTCACTTTTTCTCTTCAGGAAATGAGAACGTAGCCAGGACTAGTCCGGGAACGGAGTGACGGTCCAGATGATAGCATTAATAGTCCTCAATATTTTGTTAAATAGTGTGACGATAAATGTAATGAGGACTCCATTGAGTGTGGATATTGTCTAGATGACAATATTCTTATTAAAACTCTTAGATTATGTTTTGTCGTATTTTACACGACTGTTGTATAATTAAGTTATATTTTAATTTTGTACCATGTATTTGGTGACTCGAGATGGGTGATGTATACCTATTTTGGGGGCGTCACAGTTGGTATCAATGCTTAGGGATATGATCCATGGCTGAGATGTGAGACAAGAACTAGGAGGGGAGAGATGGGGAATTCCTTCGCTAATATGACCTACCTAAGTTTATTTGGTATTTAATTGGTCGGTCAGAGTATAGGAATAATATGTGATATGTTAATTAACCCTTGTTTTGTGGTAGTATTTGAAAATGGCATCCGAAAATGTTGAGATAAACAATGAAACACATAAGACCGTTGAGTCACCACAGATTAATGCCCAGGATAATGTGCAACAGGAAGACAATAATCCTCATGTAAACAATAACACCGATAAAATGGTGAATGATGAGATGTTCAGAGGCTTTATACAATTCATGCAACATCAGGCGAAAGCGGCTCCTGTCCAAAATGCAGGTGGAAACACTTACAACTCTTGGACGGTCACCGCTAAGCAGTTCAAGGAGCTGGGACCACCGGAGTTTTTTGGAGAGCCAAAACCACTTAAGGTGGAGACATGGATAAAGCATATCAACAAGGTATTTGATGTCTTGGGATGCTCCGAGGAGCAAAAGGTTCCCTTTGTCACCTTCATGTTGCGAGCAGAGGCAGATTATTGGTGGGAATCTGTAAAGCATACTTAGCCTGACGCACTCAAGATATCTTAGGAGAAGTTCCAAGAGCTATTCAATGACAAGTACTTTCCCAAAAGTATTCGTCATATGAAGGAGGTGGAGTTTATCAAGTTGGAACAAAATAATATGACCGTGTCGCAATATGAGGCTAAATTTATGGAGTTGTCTCGGTTTGCGTCCCACTTGGTTGATAATAAGGAGCGAATGACGCGAATGTTTCTAAGAGGTTTGAAACCCAATATATGTCAATACCTCATTTCTCACAAATTTTGTTTATATTCAGTTGTTGTGAATAGGGCTCAGTTATTGGAGCGCGATAATGAATCCGCAAAACCAAAAAGCAACAACCAACAACACGATAATAATAGTACCGGTGGCAACGGCCATCGGAACAATGATAACCATCGTGGGGGAAATTATCATGCCAAGAATGGTAACCACTTCGGTAGTAAGCATGGGCAATATAATAGAATTGGAAATTTCAAGAAGAGAAGGTTCAACAACGATGGAAAGACAGCAGCACCAACACCTATTTTCAAGGAAGGAGAACAACCACCAATTGTATGCTTCAAATGCGGAGGGGAGGGACATATTAGTCCAAACTGTGTGATCCAGTCCAAAGCATGTTACAATTGTGGAAAAGAAGGTCACCTAGCCTGATTTTGTCATGCACCAAAGTTAAGTCCAGCTGGGACAGTGGCACCAAAGGCAGATACGGACAAAACAAAGTCGGTGGTTTCAGGAAGAGCATTTTTCGTGACTTCTCAAAAAGCGAATAAATCGAACGAAGTTAGCACGGGTTAGTTAATTATAAATTCTTGCGAAGTGTATACCTTATTAGATACCGGTTCTACCAATTCTTTTATCTCTCTTGCTTGCGCTCAACATTTAAATTTGACCCCAAAGAAGTTAGACTTTGATTTATTGGTTGAAACTTCATTAGTAGAAACCTTCGTTACCTCCACTGTTTATAAATCTTGTTGATTAAAATTGACACTTTCACGTTACCTATCGATCTTATTTCTTTGAAAATACTTGAATTTGATGTGATTTTTGGGATTAATTGGTTAACTACTCATCAAGCTTTTCGTAAGGTTGTTAGCTTTTATATTCATAACCAACCTATTATGCGAATTCAAGCAACCAAACCCTAAGGTCAATCACTGTCATATCAAGCCATAAGTAAAGAGTCCCGAGCCTTTTGCTGGTGACTTCCTTGTGTGGAAGGAATCAAAGCTAGACTATCCTTAGGGGACGTTGTGAATGACGATGGCAAGTTGATAGGTATCAATGTGACGTACTATCCAAGTCTTGGATGAGAGTCACAGTTTTGAATGATATTTCTATTGTTAATAAATTTCCTAACGTATTCTTGAAGACTTCTTGGCCCACCCCCAAAGTGTGAAATAGAATTTTGTATTGACCCCAATAAAAAACCCATTTCTAAAGCAATTAAAAATTTCTTCAACCAAAACGAACGTATTATGCGCCAAAGACGTTGGCTCGAGCTGTTGAAGATTACGATCATACCATTGAATATCATTGTGGAATAGCGAACGTGGTAGCTGACGCGTTGAGTAGAAGATTATATACGTTTACGAGTGCGACATTGTTAACACAAAAACCCATTTCGTATAACTTACAAATGATAAAAATAGAGTTAAAGACACTAGAGACCCCCGTGAAGATAGCGAATATACGAGTAGAATCGACTTTAATCGATAAAGTTAAAGCCATGCAAGCTACATAATGAAGAAGAAGGTGAATGTGAAGAAGAAGGTTCAAGAAGGCGTTATCTCAACCCTCGATTTAATTGGGATCGAGTAGGAACTGTGGCCTATAGACTCGCTTTACCACCAAGTATGTCGCGTGTTCATAACGTTTTTCACATATCGATGTTACGTAAATACGTGGACGACCCGAACCACATTATTAAATTGGAACTAGACGAGATAGCAGAAGATTTAACGTATGAGGAGATGCGTGTTAAAATCTTGGATAAAAAGAATTGTATTCAACACTCAATGGTTATACCTCAAGAGTTGGAATATGAAATAAAGTCAAGGTATCCTCACCACTTCGGCATACCAGTGCGTGCGTAAAATTTCGAGGAGAAAATTTCATAAGGAGGGAGATTGTGAGACCCCAAATTTTATGAATAAAGATTTAAATTTCTCAAAATATTTTTTGAATATTATGGTGTGGATTTGATATAATGTTATAGTTGTGGGTAATATTTATAAATTTTGCAAAGTATGTAAGTTGTTATATAATATTATTGATTGGTGGGGAATATTCGATTTATCACGACCTACAATCATTGGTGGACCCCATAACGGAAGTATTATCGTAGTTAGAAAATATAAAGAATTATCATTTTATAAAAATAACTACGAAAGTGTTACCGTTAAAAAAACTGTTGAACTACTCAAATAGTAAAAGGCACAAGAATAAGCATGGTTGCATAGTAGCACACACGATATTGATTATTGATGCTTACGTAAAAAGTCACTCGGTTATACTCAATTATTACTACGATAATTGATGCATCATATCTCTCATATTATTGATTCAATTATTGTCACAAAGATCATCCATATAATATGTTATATTATTAAATCAATAATTGAGATGACAAAGTTATTCATATTATTTTTTGCAATATTGACAATGTCTAGAAGTTCTGTCAAGGAGAGGTTTGGTCACCTAATTGCGCGGCAATAAGGGGAAATCCTTATTGAAAAGCCCCCTCATTCCGGGGAATGACCTTGTTGTTAAATATTGTGAATTATAATATTAATGATGAATAAGTTCGTGTTGATTAAAGATGAAATTGATAGTTCCATTGTGTTGGAATTATTACTGTTAGTGAAAATCGACATTTATTCCAATGATAATTGATGTCTGGGGGTTATATTGATAAATCGGGTAATTAATCGGATAAATGAGTAGTTAATTGCTACTAATTCACATGCTTATATAACTATTTATTCACATGTGTGTACTATTGAATCACATTCTTGTACTATTAGGGTAGTTGGTGCAAGATTGATAATACTTGCTTGACTAAGTTAAAAATGGAGGTATAGATGGAGGTATTATACTATAATTCGTATTTTCACATGATTATAACTATTGATACATATAATTGAACTATTGATTCACATTATTTACTATTAGGGGAGGTGGTGCAAGTTTGATAATACTTGCAGGACTAAATTAAAAATGAAAGAAAAGTTGGAGGTATTGTACTATAATATTTCGAGCCCCAAAACATCCAATTATCGAAACTATATTTTCCTATAAATAGAAGCTCATTCTTCCTTCATTTCTCACCAATTCACTTAAAGCTTTAGAGCAATTATTATAGAGAGAAATTATAGAGAGAAAGAAGAAGAAGTTCTACCTCATTATTCCAATATCCTTTTTATTATAAGGTAAGGGTATTATTTCTTTCGTATTCTTGAAGAGAGCTTACATTATTCCATTCTTTATTATTCTATTGAATATCCCATCTGCATGCGTTTCATGTATTTACACAGTTCCATTATTTATTATTCGTTGGAATAACATGTCTCGTAATGGGCTATCGTATGCCGGTGAATTCTTTGTTATTCCATTCTTTATTATTCATTGGAATAACATGTTTATCATGATCTTCGCATACATGGTGAAATTCTTCATTATTCCATTCTTTATTATTATGTTAGAATAACTTTTCTGCTGAAGTACCACATACATGGTGAAATTCTTTTGTTATTCCATTCTTTAGTATTCTGTTAGAATATCCTGTCTGTGCGGATTATGCATGACCTGGTTCCATTCTTTATTATTATATTGGAATATCCTATCATGCGTGATTACGCATGACACAGTTCCATTCTTTATTATTACATTGGAATATCCTCGTCATGCATGCTTTACGCATGACCTGGTTCTATTCTTTATAATTCTGTTGGAATATCTTGTATGTGCGTATTATGCATGACCTGGTTTCATTCTTTATTATTCTATTGGAATATCCTGTCTGTGTAGTTTACGCATGACCCGGTTCCATTCTTTATTATTCTGTTGGAATATCCTGTCTGTGCGGTTTACACATGACCTGGTTCCATTCTTTATTATTCTGTTGAGAATAACCTATCTGTGCGGTCTATCGCATGCATGATGAATTCTTCTGTTACTCCATTCTTTATTATTATGTTAGAATAACCTGTCTATGTGGATTACCGCATGCATGGTGAATGATCCTTTGTATTCATATGAATAGTATTTTCATTCAAAAGGGGTTTCTGCCAGGGGCATTTTCATAATTTTTCTGACCCTCAAAAGTTTTGGAAAAATTTTAAATGATAATTTGAAGAGTTTTCTAGATTGTGTCCAAAATTGGCGATTTTGGGATGTATAGATTAAGAGTTATGGATTTTATGGGAAAAGACTATTTTAAAAGTAAACCCTTATAACTCTTTGTGGTTAACTCCAAAATTGGTGAAATGATTATTGGGAGTACATGTATATAACAGGAGTATACCTTGTAAATTTCAGAATTTTTGGACAAAAGTATAATTTATGATAAATGTCTAAACATTCGGCAGTTTTGGCCATATGAAAAATAGTAAATGAATTTTAAAAATTCTAAGAAAAATATATATTCAATATGGGACTATATTCTGCTAAATCCCAGAAAATAAATATTTTTGGGACTGATTTAGTATTTTTCATGAAAATGAACTAGTTATGAGTAAATGAATTAAATATGTTATGTGAAGTAACAAAATTGGAAAATAGGATTTTATGGCTTGGAATCCTATGTAGGGAATATGCAGATTTTTGATGAGGAATTTGATCATTGGTAATGAAATCTTATGAGTATGGCATTTTTGAATGATTAAATGCATTATTTGGTAAAGTGTAAACAATTGAAATAAATTGTTTATAAGTTTAAGAAGTGATTAAAATATTGTTATAATATTAATAATATTAGATGATGAGTTTATTAAGTGATTGATAATATTTGGATAAATTTAAAGTCTTTAATATTTATCCTTATTTTCGTTTGATTAATGCTTATATCATTGTCATCATCCTCAAGCTTATATTGTGATGAAAGTCATCTTTGGCTTACGTGCATAGATGGACTTGGTATGATTATGACCAGGGATTATTCGGTATAATCATGACCTGTAATGTTATAAATGATGTGGTAAAAGTCCTCAGTAGCCTGTAGTGCATTGATGGACAGTTTTTGGTATGATTATGACCAGGGATTATTTGGTTTAGTCATGACCATTAATGATTTAATGAATATCCTTGGCCCATAGTGCAGGGATGACTCGATGATGTGGTTTATTTATTAAGCTGAGTCTCAGCGATAAAAATTGATGAAAATATTTTAAATCATAGAAGATAATAGATATCATGCTCTACTTGACTCTTTTAATGGATTGCTTATTCCGCTGCAATTAAACTTGATGTCTATTGTATTTTATCAGTTTAACATTTTTGAAGACTAATGATAATTTATTCTGCATTATCTTAGTCATAATATTTCTTATTGGGCTAGTTGAGCTCACCCTTTCTTTTACTTTTCTCTTCAGAAAATGAGAACGTAGCCGGGACTAGTTGGGGAACGGAGTGACGGTCCAGATGATAGCATTAGTAGTCCTCACTATTCTGTTAAATAGTGTGACAATAAATGTAATGAGGACTCCATTGAGTGTGGATATTGTCTAGATGACAATATTCTTATTAAAACTCTTAGATTATTTTTTGTCGTATTTTACACGACTGTTGTATAATTAAGTTGTATTTGAATTTTGTACCATGTATTTGGCTGAGACACTTTCATCGATCAGCCAGAACCAGCGGTGGTGACAGTTGTCAAAGAATTCTATGCGAACGCCGAGGACAAAGCCCCGTTCGTAGCTTTTGTCAGGGGCAAGATGGTGTCATTCAGTGCTAAGGAAATCAATTAGTATTACGACCTGAGGGCCACACCAGTTTGTGAGTATGCAGCATACCGAGATAGGTCATTAGTTTTTCTATTCGGCGTTGTTTGAGATGACCGGTACCAGGTGGGCGTCCACATCCATCTCTTATGTCTGGTCTGTGTCGCCAAGTAGAGGTTAGGTGGACTGCAGATGAGCTTGTACAACAACCTCTTCAGCTGCTAGACCCCAAGATTATTACTCGATATTCAGTGTGGCCAGGAGGTGAGTCTCACCTAAGAGGACTTGGGTTCACATTTCCTGAGGCTTCGGAGGATGAAGAGGAAGTTGAGACTGAAGTGGAAGATGAAGACTATGATGAGTTTGCTGGAGATGAGCTACATAAGGATGCGACTGCCACTACATTGAGTGCCTCATGGAAAATATATTTTATGTTCAGCATCCAATTTTGGAGTCTACAATAACGTTTAGACGCTAGAAAAAAACTTGAGGATAAAAGAGCCAACCTGTTAGCAGCGAGACATAATTATATGTTTGATACTCATAATAGTTTCAATGTTGCAGTAGCTGAAGCATTTGCACGACTAAACCCTTCTACTGAGCCTTTCTTGTTCCTGACTCCTCAGTTGCTCCCAGCTTATGCATCGTCAGATTCGGATGTTGAAGTGGTCGAGCCTGACCTGTAGCTATTCAAGGCAGTCCTCCATACATTAATTCTTATTCCATTACAATGAGGACATTGTGTGTTATAAGTTTGGGGGTAGTTGTACATCATATCATATAGTATTTTCATGATAGATTTTGTTTAGTTGCATAGTAGTTTCATTTAATTGCATATATTTAAATAAAAAATCAGCAAATCACCAAAAAAATTGTTTAGTTCGTTTAGTTGTTATTTGCACATCTTCGCACATAGTTAACTCATGTTGCATGATTCTAGCATGTCAGTGGGTATGAAATTATACTAGCCCGTGATGAGACTGGAATTGCATAGATATTGAATGGTAATTATAACTAAAGCATAGATGTAATCTCAGACCATGGTGTAAATCATTGTCTGTTAGAAATTGATGTAACCAGATAGCGCAATAGGATAACCATGTAGACTAACTTAGTTAAAATATACACAAAATTGACTTCTTAATGGAAATTGAAAGTTAATGAAAGAAATTCAATGAATTAGTGGTGAGGGCTAGGATTAAGCAGAGACCTAAGTTTGGGGGAAGATATGGGATCTATCTATAAAAAAAATAGAAATATATATATATATATGAATAAACACTATGAATAGTTTAGTTTTGTGGCCTTTGTTACTTGAGTAAGTACGCCCTAGGGGATGTCTTTACACCCAGTGCCCTAAAGCCATCTGGTTTAGGAGACGTTGGTCAAAAGTTCACTAATTGGGTGACACTAAAAAGTCTAAGGGAACTAGACATTGCACATTCATGAGTAGAGTAGAAATACAAGAAAAAGAGCAAAATGCCCCCGTAACTAAATAAAGGTAGCAAAAATATCCCATATTAACTTCTAATTTTGTATTTGCTGAGTCTTAGCTAAGCGTAGCTTGTTTACACATTTTCTTAAGTTAAACATGTGTATTTTCATCTAGGAAGCATATTATATTATACATTTGATCTGTAGTTAGTCTACATGGTTATTGAGCACACATATACTGCATCAATAATAACAGCTATAGATTTACAGTTTGCTTTGGATTGTTGACATGTTTTGGTGAAATTTACTATCTATTTCTATTATGATTTCTTTGAGGCAATCTTGGTGAATGATAATACTTGCTGGCAACTGAATTCGCAGGCATATAGTTAGTTTGCATTTGCATTACATTTCGCTTGAGGACAAGAAAAGTTTTAA
This sequence comes from Panax quinquefolius, assembly GCA_020205615.1. Taxonomy (NCBI): domain Eukaryota; kingdom Viridiplantae; phylum Streptophyta; class Magnoliopsida; order Apiales; family Araliaceae; genus Panax; species Panax quinquefolius. The sequence continues at coordinate 132,853 of JAINUW010000429.1, read as the reverse complement.
GTTGAGGAATTTGATGAGTGGGTTTATACCTACGAATCAGGTACTTTTCGAGCTTAACTCAGTGCTACTTTAAGATGTTTTCGTATTGTTTTACTCGTTTTCTATGGATTGAATTACAGGAATTGGTTAGAAGGAATAAGAAGGTTCAACAGAAAATTGGAGGAAATTTCCAGCTAGCACACTCACCGGGACGGGCGTCTATAAGCCAATTTACCCGTCGGGGCAAGGGTCACAAGTTGTCAGACAGGATTTAGTGCACCACCGCAAAGCTGTGGTCTTCAAGATAAAATTACCCGCTTGAGTATGCTCTGTGATTGTCAATATGGAGTTTCCTTGTTTGGCTCTGATTCTAGAGATCTTTTGTTGATGGATTTGGAACGCGATTAGAAGAGTATTAAAGGTAGATACAGGGGCAGAGAGGACATCTATCATTAATATTAACAGAACCCTAACTCTTGGATCATGAGTGGATGATTGAAATAAAGATTTGGAGCACAAATAATACAAAGGGGATTGGAGAAGAGCAGCGAGTCTATTTACAATTTTTATTCTTGATATTCATCTTTGTATTTAGAATGCTAGTATATTTGTGGATTTCAGTTGCTTATTCATTCATTATGAACTAATTACTATTTAAGTTTATAATGGATCTTTTTGTGTGACGAAGATTGACATGCTTCTATAGTAATTCATTGAGACTAATTTTAAATTTGTCTACTAAGGTTTATGCTTAATTATTTAATTGTTTGATCATTAATTACTTGATAACCCATATGAAATCGAGAGACGGGGTATATGTTTTGATCTGATCATAGTAGTATGTGATTGTGAATTCTGCATGATGATAGGACTCATAATTCATGCCTAGGATAAAGATATACTTGTGTATCGCGCGTAATTAAAGAAATAACTTGTGTTTAAACCTTCTTTAATTGTATTTTATAGAGAGATGTAGTGGATTAGTTAATTAGGGTATTCTACTTGATTCTATCAATAGTGGATTTAAGTGGATATGGGTATAATGCATTGAGAAATGGTTATATCTACTGTTGAGTTCTTAATTAACATTCTGGAATAGTTAAATTTGAGTTAAAAGGAAGTATATCATTCTAAGTGAAACATCAAGTGAAATTGTATACTTAAATCTCAATACCTGATTAAAAGTGTGTGGAAGTTAGTGGGTTGAATTCATTAGTAGTTTCTTAAGTTTCACGGATTTGATCTTTAGTTTAATAAAATAGAGATAATATAAGGAAATTGTTATATCCAAAACAGAAAATATTATTTCCACAATAAAAGTGTCGCTATAGATTCTATAGCGACGGTTTTCTCCGTCGCTATACATCTATAGCGACACTTTTATTGTGAAAATAACAAAAAGTGATGTGGATTTAACAATTTCCATAATATAAAATTGGTAATTGTTGGGATAAAATTGTTATGCCCCCAAATCCAAGTTACCTACCCCGGGTTTGGTGATCACAATCCATCATATTAATAACGTCTAACTATCCATTCATTATGAATATCATCATACATACCATTAATTAATATCTTTATAACATTATCCTAGGTTATCTAACCTTAACATATATTGCATACCTTCAGATATACAAAAAGGTTTACACATAATAACACAATAAGTAAAGTTTATAATAACTACTACTTCACTTTGCCCTTGCCCTTATCTTTCTCTGACCCTCATGCTACTTCGTTCTTAGCTGAAATGTTATATTTAAGCAAGGGTGAGCAACGAGTTTGCTCCACAAGTTAAAATAGACAATAAAAAATGTGAATCAAGAATATTAGTGTGTAGATTCAATAAGACTTCAACAATGTTTAAAGGACTTTGAATTAGCTGAATAAATCATTTATCAATAACAAGACTTTATCGAATTACATGTTAAACAACAATTCAATGATGAAAGAGTAAAACTCTTTCAAAGTTTTCAATAATGTTCAATTGATTATCAAGATATAATAATACTATAATAATAAAGTGGAATATTTCCAGATTTCACGCTGAGTGATCACAATGGATCTTGAACTAATCGAGGAATTATCAGATATACAATACTGAATTACCCCAAGTGTATCAGATAACTATAAAGATTAAATCATACAACTCTGAGAGTACATAAAGTGATCAGCTTCGTTTTACCTTATATTATGCATAATACTCAAAAATAGCGCAATAGTCGAATATATGCCACAAAGTCCCCTTTATATAAGGGTTGTTATCTCAGTCTTACATCATAAGTCTGTACCATGATAATATGGCTTGGATTGAATTACATATGCTAAATATTTTAACGTATAATATCCATATTGATCTAGCCAAAATAATTGGCTTTGATCTTTCAATAACAACTTAGTTCGATTATTAGAACGTATCAAGTTTCAACAAATATTAGTCTCGCCAAAACAATTAGCTAAGACATAGCTCGTAAGCTGTTCAATAATAGACAGAACTCAGTTGCACTATGTGCAAACAACAATAATAATTATAGATGCGAAAAACCAACAATAGTTACTGACCAATCATGCGTTTGAAATTTAAATTCAATTTTAGTAAATAAACTTGCAATAATTGCGACTGCTCAATAATAATCTTAGATGTGGATTAATCAGTAATAATTACCCACTACTATGCTTGAAAAATAATAACTCGAGTCTGAGTTAAGGAAACCTGCCTTAGTCGTTGAATACTGCTACATAATATAATTTAGCTTCGTTGAAAGACCTATCATCAATAATATTGGTCTCGCAATTAGCGTAATACATCACATCACATAATACTATCATTTAACGTTATTATATAACTTAGACACATAATCATGTAGTCACAACAGTGTTTAGAACCTATAAAAACACTTATCAGGTCAAACTATTTTAGTTTGGTGGGACTTCGGTATCAATACGGTGTCTCGATTGCCATGTCAGATAATTAACGAATTTATTTTCAAAAAAACTCTATTATACAAATTCAATATTATTTTAGATAATTTAATTATCCTTTATAATATTTTTCGGAAGCTCATAATAATTATTATCTTTTATAATGATTTTTCAAACACTATTATCATTTTTAAATGATTTAAATATGGAATAATCTCATTATCATTAATATTTAAATAATTTTAAAATATTAATGAAATTCTTGTAAAAATATTAAAGTTATTTATAATAACTCAAATCATTTTAAAAACTATTATTATTACCTAAAATGATTTTTAAAATATTTAAAATCATTTCTAAATAATTACCATTAATATTCAAATATTAATGTATTTCTCATCAAAATATTAAAAGTCATTTATTTAAATATTTTTAAATCATTTATATCACTTTTAAATGATTTTTAAATCATAAAAATCAATTTTAAACAATTTATTTAATATAATTATTAAATAAATTTATTATCATTAATATTAAATTATTAATAAAATTTATCTCAAAATATTAAAAGTCATCTTTTATAACTTCAAATATTTTTAACACTTTAGTATCATTTAGAATGATTTTTAAAATATTAAAATCATTTTTAACTAATTTATTTAATATAATTATGGAATAAATTTAATATCATTAATATTTAAATAAAGTAAAATATTAATGAAAATTATGTCAAATTATCAAAAGTTAATTTTTATAACTTCAAATAATTATTAAAACTCATTTTTGAATTTTTATGAATTATTTTCTATTTTTCTCTATTTATTAAAAATTAATTTAATTAATTTTAATAAAACTATTGTTATAGGCTTTTGCGACGAAAACTATCATTGTTGGTGTTCTTCATCACTGAAGAATAGCCATGGTCAATGCCCTGGGGGCTAGTTTGACCATGGTTTATTTCTTACTGGTTTTGGTTTTGGGCTTGAGAGTGTAATCATGGTGTTGTACTAGTGTAAGACTACAAGTACAAACCAATTTCATGGTCTAACTACTTTATATCATGAAGATCTAAGAATCCAAAGTGGTTGTCAGGCCTGTTCTTGGCTTTCTGGTTTACCTAGAAACCCAATCAGTGCTAAGTAGCTACCTTGGAGCTTTAATAACTTGATTTCTGGACATTGTTTGGGTGTTAGTGTGATGCCCCCAAAATAGGTATACATCACCCATCTTGAGTCGCCAAATACATTGTATAAAATTCAAATACAACTTAATAATACAACTGTCGTGTAAAATACGACAAAACATAAACTGAGAGTTTTAATACGAATATTGTCTTCTAGACAATATTCAAACTCAAATGGACTCCTCAATACATTTATTATCACACTATTTCATAGAATAGTGAGGACTACTAATGTAAACATCTGGACCGTCACCCCGTTCCCCGACTAGTCCCGGCTACGTTCTCATTTCCTGAAGAGAACAATGAAAGCAAAAGGGGTGAGCTCAACTAGCCCAGTAAGAAATATTATGACTAAGATAATGCAGAATAATTTATCGTTAGCCTTCAACAGTGTTAAACTGATAAAATATAACAAATATCAAGTTTAACTGCAACGGAACAAGCAATCCATTAGAAGAGTCAAGTAGGGCATGATATCTACTATCTTCTATGATTTAAAAGGTTTTTCATCACTTTTATCGTTGAGACTTAACTTAATAAATAGTCAACATCATCGAATCACCCCTGCACTACAGTCAAGGATATTCATTAGTATCACGACCATAAATTATCCATTCAGTATGGGCCAAGGATATTCGTGTATTTATCAATGGTCATGATCATGCTAACAACTGTCCATCAATGCACTACGGGCCAATGAGGACTTTTACCACATCATTTGTAACATTACGGTCATGATTATACTGAATAATCCCTAGTCATAATCATACCATGTCCATCTGTGCACTACGACCACAGATGACTTTCATCATAATATAAACATGAGGATGATAACAATGATATAAGAATTCAATTAAATGAAAGCAAAGGATAAATTTTTAAAGATTTATAATTTAATTTATCCAAAAAATCAGTAACATCCAAATTGTCAACATGATACTTCTTTGTGGAGTAAAATTCAAGAATAATATTGTACCAAAAATGATTTGGACCGAAAACGAATCAATTTTTATCATGAATAGTGCCCCGGATGAATAGTACCCCATGAATAGTAATTCGGAAATAGTACCCCGTGAATAGTACTCCGATATGAAAAAGTTAAAACTTATCAAAAATGCTCAGAATAATATTTTCATGAAAAGATACTAGATGAAACGCAAAATTTAAGGATATTCTACTAATTTCATAGAGTATAGAAGCCAGAACTTTAACCAAATGAGTATAGAATTCGAAATCTGAAACGAAATAATATTACTTACATACTACAGAGTATGAAAGAAAATATTATTTCAAGCGAATATTAAACGAAAATAACATCCCTTACCTTGAAAAGAAGAGTATTCTAACTGGTATAGCGGGGATATTCTTGAAGAAAACTTTAACTATTTTCTACGCTCAAAACTTTCTAAAACTCGAAAGAAATACGCTCAATATTATAGAAGAAGAATTCTCCGATTCTGGTGTGATTTTCATTTCTAACTAAGCATTCTATTTATAGGAGAATGGAAGGGGTACTGTTTGAAATTCTCACGAACGCACAGTTTTTTAAAAATTCACGGACGTCTTTTACAAGGTCACGGATGAAATGAAATTCCATGTAAAACAAAAAAAACTAAATATAATATAGTATAATATATATATATATATATATATATATATATATATTATATATATATATATATATAATACATATATGTTTAATCCTTCCATTACCTGCAACAAGAAATCCTGTGAACCATCCCATTATTCCACCAACATGTGGGCAACACCTGCCCCACTTGTGGCCCCCACCATTATTATATATATATACACTGAATAACTTTCTACCGATTATTTTAAAAAAATGGGTAAATGGGGGTCCGTATAATAAGTAAAATTTCCAACAAATACTTCATAAAAATTCCGTCAATATTTTTAACAACATTTATCATCATTAATATAATTCGCAATATTTAACAACCATGTCGTTCCCAGGAAAGAGGGAGCTTTCCAATAAGGATTTCTCCCTATTGGCGCGCAACTAGGTGACCAAACCTCTCCTCGACAGAACTTCTAGACATTGTCAATATTGAAAATAATAATATAAATAACTTTGTCGTCTCAATTATTGATTTAATAATATAAAATATTATGCAGATGATACTATGATAATAATTGAATCAATAATATTAGAGATATGATGCAGCAATTACTGTAGTAATAATTGAGTATAAATGAGTGACTTCTCACATAAGCATCAATAATCAATACCGTGTGTTACTATGCAACCACGCGTATTATTATACTTTTAACACCGGTTATTTCAACAGTTAACAAAAAAACTTCCGCCTTTATTTTCATAAAAGAATTTCTGTCGTTTTCTTATTCTGACAATAATTATGTTATGGGGTCCACCAATGATTGTGTTGTCGTACGAATATTCCCTGTTAAAATGAATATTCCCCAACCAATCGAATATTATATAACAACTTGCTTACTTTGCAAAATTCATAAATATTACCCACAACTATAACATTATAACAAATTCAAACCTTAATATTCAAAAATGATATTTATAGAAAAATTCATCTTTATTCATAAAAGTTGGGGTCTTACAGTTAGAGTGTTACACTCTTATAGATAACATGTTAAAGAACAAAAGTACTACACTTAGGTAGCTTAACTACAGCACATACGTCAGATCTTGGTTGGTCAAACCCTGTCAGAAAAATTGTTCTTCAGTTTTTTGGAATTTCCAGAAAAACCCAAACTGTGCTTGGTTAACCTACTTTGACTGCTAATAACTTTGATTATGTTGGTTATTTATGTGTTTTAATGTTATGGTTCTATAGTCCATATACCAAGGTATAACAATGATACACTTTCACAAGCAAAACACATAACACATGCAAGATCTAAGCCCAACAAAAAGCTGTCAGACCATTCTGGAGATTTTCTAGGTTACCCAAAAACTCATATCCATGACTGATCAACCATGTTCGACCACTACTAACTTGTGTAACAATCCAAGATTTTTTTGTAATTTAAAATATTTATTACATTAAATAAATATTTTATTAATGTAGTTGTTGTTCGTAGATAATTGTGAATTAAATTTATTAGATAATACTCTAATTTAATTTAATAGTTAGAGAATTGTTAAAGACAACATGAAATGCTGTATTGTGATTTTAATTTAATAATTTAAAATGGTATGTTGAATTATTAAATAATATAGTCGCTTTTAATTTAATAATTTAAAATGGTACGTTGAATTATTAAATAAAATTATAATGAGATTATAATTTTCCGATAAGTATGTTGTAATTAGTTTATTTAACTAATGTTGATATGGAGATCCAAATAAATAATATGAGATTATAAACTCTAGTGTAAAGGATTTAATAAAATAAATTAAAGTAGTTTAAAATTGATTGAACCAAACAAGGCTTAAATACATTAACTCTTTATTTTAAAAGAGTGTTTGCCAAACAAAGCTTTATGGCGTTTGAATTTTGAAATTTAACTATAATAAATAAAATAAATAATATATAAATAAAATATATTAAATATTTTATAACTGATATATAATTATTATAATAATATGTAATTATAATGTTGAGCAAGTTTTGTTTTCAGCTTGCCATCAGTTAATGCATGTTTAGTAATTCCATTTCTTATTTAATTAGATCATAGCCTTAGCTTAATATTGTTCAAGCAAGGTTTATTGTTTTATTCAATCCTTATGTTCTTTTTAATTATTTCTAAGATTGCCTATGATTCTTAATCATTTTTACACTAAATTGTTATTGATCACTCGTAATGATGTTAAGTCTTGTTGATTCAACTAATCCTTTAGTTGATAGTCATGAAACCATAAATTACCCTTGATGTGAGACCCCAAATTTTATGAAATGAAAGTATTCAATTTTCTAATAATTATTATTTTATTTCGTAAATGGTTAAATTGATAAAAGGTTAAAGTTAATGGTGATATGTGAAAATTTTTACAAAGTATGCAAGTTGTTATAAATTATTCGTTTGGTCAAGGAATATTCTTTTATCGGGGAATATCCGTGCGACGGCACAATCATTGGTGGACCCCACAATGGAAGTATTGTCGTAGTTAGAAAATGACAGAATTATCTTTTTATAAAAATAACGGCGAGTGTTACCGTTAAAACTGTTGAACTACCCAGTAGTAAAAGTACAGTAATATGTGTGGTTGCATAGTAGCACACGGTATTGATTATTGATGCATATGTAAGAAGTCACTCAGTTATACTCAATTATTGCTACAGTAATTGCTGCATCATATCTCTCATATTATTGATTCAATTATTGCCACAATATCATCTACATAATATTTTATATATTATTGAATCAATAATTGAGACGATAAAGTTATTCATATTATTATTTTCAATATTGACAATGTCTAGAAATTCTGTCAAGGAGAGGTTTGGTCACCTAATTGCGCGCCAATAAGGAGAAATCCTTATCGGAAAGCCCGCTCTTTCCCGGGAACGACCTGGTTGTTAAATATTGTGAGTTATAATATTAATGATGAATGTTATAAAAAAATCGAATTTGAGTTCGGAGTTGAATTTGGAGACGCGGACGTGATATTTGAGTCTAGAACGATGAAATTAGTAGAAATAGACTATAAACACAAATTTTGTCGGGGTTAACTTTTTGGTCAAAAAAGTCAACAGTTGACTTTTTCGAAAAAAGTCAAACTTCAAAATTTCAAAAATGAAATTTTTGAGAAAAATATTTCCATTGTGTTGGGATTATTAGTGTTAGTGGAAATCGATATTTATTTCGATAATAATTGATGTTTGGAGGTTATTTTGACCAATCGGGTAATTAATCGAATAAATGAGCAATTAATTGCTATTAATTCACATGGTTATAACTATTTGTTCAAATATGTGTACTATTGATTCACATTCATGTACTATTAGGGGAGGTGGTGCCAGTTTGATAATACTTGCAAGACTAAATTAAAAATGAAGGAAAAGAGGAAGGTATTATACTGTGATATTTTGAGCCCCAAAACGTGCAATTATCGAAACTATATTTTCCTATAAATAGAAGCTCATTCCTTCATTATTTTTCACCAATTCACTAAAGCTATATAGCAATTATTATAGAGAGAAATTATAGAGAGAAAGAAGAAGAGAAGTCTGCTACCTCACTATTCCAGTATCAAGTCTTCTTTTGAGGTAAGGGGTATTATTCTTTCATATTCATGAAGAGAGTTATTTTCTTTCAATACTCGTAAGGGTTGTTATTCCATTCTTTATTATTATGTTGGAATAACTTTGCCTATGCTGCAATCGTATATATGGTGAAATTCTTCCATTATTCCATTCTTGATTATTTTATTGAATAACTTTGTTTGTGCTGATCTATCGCATGCCCGTGAATTCGTTGTTATTCCATTCTTTATTATTTTGTTGGAATATTCAGTTTGTGCGGATTACGCATGACCTGGTTCCATTCTTTATTATTCTGTTGGAATATCCTCGCATGTAAGTGATTACATACGACCGTTCCAATCTTTATTATTTAGTTGGAATAACTTTCAAAGCGCTTATCGCGTCTTTGGTGAATTCTGTTGTTATTCCATTCTTTATTATTATGTTGGAATATCTTATATGTGCGGATTACGCATGACCTGGTTCCATTCTTTATTATTCTGTTGGAATATCCTGTCTGTCCGGATTACGCATGACTTGGTTCCATTCTTTATTATTCTGTTGGGAATAACCTGTCTGTGCGGTCTATCGCATGCATGGTGAATTCTTCTGTTATTCCATTCTTTATTATTCTGTTGGAATAACTTGTCTATGTGGATTACTGCATGCATGGTGAATGATCCTTTGTATTCATTCTTTATTAAATTGTGGAAATGATCTGCATCACGTGGATTATCGCATTTATGTGAAAATCCATTTGCGCTTTAAATTTTTTTCGACCTCAAAAATTCTGGAAAAATTTGAAATGATAATTTGATGAGTTTTCTAGATTGTGTCCAAAAATGGTGATTTTTGGATGTATAGATTAGGAGTTATGAATTTTATGGGAAAAGACTATTTTAAAAGTAAACCCCTATAACTCCTTGTGGTAAACTCCAAAATTGGTGAAATTTTTATTGGGAGTACATGTATATAACAGAAGTATATCTTGTAAATTTTGGAATTTTTAGACAAAAGTACAATTTATGATAAATGTCTAAATATTCGGCAGTTTTGGCAATATGAAAAATAGTAAATGAATTTTAAAAATTTTGAGAAAAATAGATGTTCAATATGAGACTATATTCTGCTAAATCCCAGAAAAGAAAATGTTTGGGACTGATTTAGTATTTTTCATGAAAATGGTTTAGTTACGAATATATGAATTAAATATGTTATGTGAAGTTGAAAAATTGGTAAATATGATTTTATGGCTTGGAAATCCTATATAAGATATATGCAGATTTTTGATGAGGGAATTGATCATTGGTGATGAAATCTTATGAGTATGACATTTTTGATTGATTAAATGCATTATTTGGTAAAGTATAAACAAGTAAAATAAATTGGTTATAAGTTTAGGAAGTGATTAAAATATTGTTATAATATTAGATTATGAGTTTATTAAGTGATTGATAATATCTGGATAAATTTAAAGTCTTTAATATTTATCCTTGATTTCGTTTGATTAATGCTTATATCATTGTCATCATCCTCATGCTTATATTATGATGAAAGTCATCTTTGGCTTACGTGCAAATATGGACTGTTGATTATTGGTTTTACAGTTGTATATCTTTGGCTTACGTGCAAAGATGGACTGTTGATTATTGGTTTTATAGTTGTATATCTTTGGCTTACATGCATAGATGGACTATTGGTTATTGGTTTTACAGGTTTTTGTCTTTGGCCTATAGTGCAAAGGTGATCTGTTGTTTGATAGCTTTGGCCCGTAGTGTAAAGATGGACATGTGTATGACATGATCATGACCACTGGTGAAACTAACGAATATCCTTGGTTATAGTGCAGGGATAATTCGATGATGTGATTGGCAGGATCATGATCATTAGTTAACAGTTGAATGTCTTTGGTCGTAGTGCACTGACAGGAAATTGATTGGTATGATCATGACCATTGGCTTTATAGTTCAATATCTTTGGCCCGTAGTGCAAAGATAGACAACTGATTGGTATGATCATTGTTATTACATTTGAATATCTTTAGCCTTTGGGGTAAGGATATTGAGTAAACGTTCTATTAAGCCTTTGTGGCAAGGAGAAACTGTTGATTCACATTATTATAAATATGAATTGTGAATTTAACTTAACATCTTTGGTGGTTCAGGTAAAGACAGTTGATGAAAGTTCTATTTGTCTTGAGTTTAATAAAGAATTGTTGATGGGTATTACAACGATAAAATTGATGATAAACTTTTAAATCATAGAAGATAGTGGATATTATGCTCTATTTGACTCTTCTAATGGATTGCTTATTCCGCTGCAGTTGTTGATCTAAAACTTGTTGTCTATTATATTCTATCAGTTGTTATACGATTGAAGGCTAATGATAATTTATTCTGCATTATCTTAGTCATAATATTTCTTACTAGGCTAGTTCAGCTCACCCTTTTTTTTATTGTTCTCTTCTGGAAATGAGAATATAGCTGGGACGAATCGGGAAATGGAGTGATGATCCAGGATAAATGGCTTTAGTAGTCCTCACTATTCTACGTAATAATGTTATAATAATTGTAATGAGGACACCATTGAGTGTGGATATTGTCTAGATGACAATATTCTTGTTTAAACTCTCAGCTATGTTTTATCGTATTTTACACGACTGTTATATAATTAAGTTGTATTTGAATTTATGTACCATGTATCTGGCAACTCAAGATGGGTGATGTATACCTGTTTTGGGGGCGTCACACTTGAAGCTTATCCAAACCAAACTTTCTTTTGTGCGGACTTGTACTCTAAAACTGAGAATAATAACCCTATTATAGGGGAGTTATTTACGCAATGCGTTTAGATGTTTGTTCACAATACATGGTACGAAGGGCTGATCATCCTAAGTATGGGGAAGTCCTTACAGTATTACTGTTTAGGTTAAAGTTGAAAGATTACTTGTAACCGTGGACTGAGTACGTGGTCTTGTTACCCTCAGTTATATTTTATATGTTGATTCCAGTTTTTGGATATCATTGACAGAGTATTATTCAACTCTGATGAGCTTATTCGTTGGCATTTATTATGTTATTGTTATTTATTGGTATTTCTAGTGAGCATTTGTTTTGTTCACTCTTGCATATATATACTCATTGCAGCTAAGGTTGAGAAGGTCGATAAACCTACCACTAGCAAGGGAAAAGGGAAAAGGAAAAATGAAAAAATGATGAAGACTTGTAATTTACTTATGTCATGACAATAGACTTTATAGATTTTATATTTAATGATGTGATGTAATTATTTTATTTCCGCACTTGGTTTATGTTAAAGGTTAGATAACTTGGGTGACTTTTGATTTAATGATGTACCCCCTTTAATGGGAGGATTTTATGTTTTAATTTTATTGTATTTGGGTAGTTAGATATGAATGAATGGAAAGTGAACACCAAATCTTGTAGGAATGAAGTACCCAGGTTTGGGGGTGTCACAGGTTGGTATCAAAGCTTTAGGTTATGAACCTTAGGTGGGGAAAAGCCTTAGGAATTAACCTTATAGAAGATTGAAGAGATAATGGTGATAAACTCTTATCGAATTTAAAGAAAGAAGTAATAAAACACTTTATGAGCTTATTGTTAGGTTTGTAATATTCAAGAACGCAATCAAATTGCAAAAATTAAGCGGAAGCGAGATAAAAAATCAGAGTTTAAAATTTTACAAACCATATACCCGGATCACCCTTTATGCACAATTATTAATTAAACGAAAAGATAAAGAATAAAATCATACCCTTGAAGATCGAGCTTCCTCAGGTACAAGTTCACCTCCAAATCCTTTCGCGTTCAACTTGAATCCACCGGGTTTGGTTCCTTCCTTTGATCAACGTTAGCCACCCAAATGTTTGGCCTCTAGAGGTGATCCACCAAGGAAGAAGAATTCAAGAAGATGGGTATTTGGCTCAAACCCTAGTTTTCTATCTCTATAGAAAAAGGGCGTACTCTCCAACAAATTGGAATTATGTCGTATTCTTAATATCTGATATAAGACTCCTCTTATAAAGATATCAAGTAACCCTATTAAAATAAGGTATTATTTAATTAAACTCTTTTAATTAAATGGGCTCCCTAATCTTATTAGGGATAATTAATTAAACTCCTTTAATTAATTTTCCCTCCTAATCCTATTAGGAATAAATGAGAGTACTTATATTAAATTAATTCCTAAACTCTTTTAGAAATTAAAATAATAATAATAATTGTAATAATATTAATAAGACTCCTCTTATTAAATTTATATTTAATATTTCTAAAATATTAAATAATAAATATTAAGCTATTTAATTTATTCTATCACCATAGATTAAATTAAATATACATAACATATTATTACGATTATGCCATTAACTTCTTAAATAATTATTCTTCCTTTTATGGTGTGACCCTTTAGGTTCTCCATATTAATCCGGTTGTGAATAAATCAATTAGAACAATTCTAATCTTATTTAAATAAATAAATTAAATAATTAATTTATTTAAATAAATAATATTTATTCTACAATAGGGATAAGCCTCCTAGCGATCAACGACTTTCCGATAATATAGATTTCAACATTAATCATAAAAGAACCTTTGAGTGAATAGTTACCGTACAATTCAATCCTTCCACCATACAATGTCCCAATTAAATATAAGACATGGAATTACTGTCAAGTCTTATTTTATTTAATTATATGTATTTCGACTCTTAAATGTACAACTCCAAATAATGCAAATTAGAAACTCCTTTCTAATTTCATTCTGCCTTGGCCAAGGACTATTGGGTTGTCATTTATCGAATCACATAGGACATTTCTCTTCTTTTAATAAAAGTGGTAGATTCTTTATTGATCATACATTATCTCCATGTACAACTTATTATACCCAAGCATACCCTTTGATATACCCTAAGGTTCTTAAGGAATAAGTCAAAGTATAACTCATCATACACAAGATACTATGATGATCTCAAGTCCAAGGATCACTTGTACTACTATCACTACAGGAATTCCTATTAACAGCAAGTAAAACTCCATTAGGTATTCCTTAGCGAGCCAATGCTTCAGAACTTATTCTCTAATAAGCACCTACATACTTGCTTTAGTGTCTCCACACAAATGATCATGAGATCAATCATCCTCATCCAATGAGCAAGCAACATATGTACCAATCTATCCGGATTCACTAATCCCTAATTTAGTAATCCAATGATTAGGAACTATTTTAGTTTTAAGCTTTCTAAGAATTTAGATCTCATTAGAATGATCATCATCATTATTCTAAAAGCATTGCTTAAAACTATGGGTTTATCACATATTATAAAATAGCATCATGTAGATAATTAAAAGCCTTTAATAAATTAATACTTTTTATTAATAAATGAAAAAGATTGTTACAAAGTATATGCTTTATCATCAAACATGATTGGCTTGTGTGCATACTACTTTCAATCTCCCACTTGCACTAAAGTTAATCGTCATGGTATCTCATACTCTTCTTCTCTAAGTGACGATTATCCTGCTGTTGGATAAGCTTTAGTTAATGGATATGTAATGTTGTTCATGAGAGTCCACTATCTCTATAGTGATTTCCCATCTTTCAATGATTCTAATAATCAAATGAAAGTGCCACAACGCATGTTTAGATCCAAGATGAGACTTAGGAACTATTCCTAGTTCTGTAATGAACTTTTCATCCAAACAATCAACTTGTAGCTTCATTTATAGCTATATACTTTGTCTTTATCACTAAACCAGCAACTCTTTTCTGTTTGGAACCTTTCCAATTCATTGCACCACTGTTCAAGATAACGCTTTACCTTAAAGTGGATTTTTCTGTCATCTTGGTCTGTCTGAAAAACTTGAGTCTGTTAAGCCTTCTAGTTTTAATTTAGATCCACCATGAATATGATCACATTCTTAGTGGCGGTTAAGCACTTTAAGATGTTTTTCACTGACTCATAGTGAACTTCTCCATAATATGACTGATCAACATCAGGTCTCGTACATTTCATAGCATACATGATTGTCACTCATGCGACCTCTCTTTTCAGGAGTCTGTGGGGACTATTAAGAGAGATACACTCCATAGCTCATCGACATGAGACATCTCTTGGAGTTTGCCATGCAAAACGACTTTAGCATCAAATGAATATACGTTCCTTGGGTTAAGTCGAGCATCCTCTTAAATCTATCTATATAGATTCATATCCCCAATTAAGATACTCTTCCAAATCATTCGTGGAGGAATGTTTAGACAACTTTATCTTTACTGATTGTAGCATTGGTATGTTATTCCTCATCCGTAGTATATCAACATATAATACTAGAAATTTCACGACGCTCCCATTGACCCTTTTGTACACACTAGAACTCTTACCTCATCGTATGTAACTGGATCATCATCTTCTATGATGTGTACCTCATCATCATCATCCATGATGAATCCATACCTCCTAGGTATCTTTGGTACAATTCTAGATTTACGATTGATTTGTGGGTACAATAGGTTCATCTCTGTGTTTCTCTTATTTGACTTATAGTGTTTTGTGGTTCTTGAACTCTTCAAGATCTATTATCCTCCCACTAGCCCTTTCAATGATAAACACCTTTATCTTAGAAGGCAGCGTGTTTCGCAACAAACACCTTTTGCTAATTAGGATTATAGAACACATGCCCTAAACTTACTTTAGGATGTCCAACAAATCTACACTTGTCAAATCTTGTCCCAAGCTTATCCTTCGAAACCTTTTTCACATAAGTTGGACAACCCCTTATCTTAACATACTTAAGATTCGGAATCCTCCCTGTCCATAACTTTTATGGAGTCTTGGGGCTGGATTTTGAGGTTACCATTTCGTAGATATGCAGTCATTTCTAGGGCATGACCCTAGAGGGATACTGGACTGTCGATAAAATCATTATGGACCGCACCATATCCAACAAGGTACGATTTTTCCTTTCGGATACATCAATTAATTATTAACAGATCTGGAGGCGTCCCATTGTGAGAAAACCATTTGAGATGATCTAAAAACTTATTGCACAAATATTTATTCCTTGATCTAATCAATGAATCTTAATACTTTGCCAATTTGTTTCACTTCTGAATTCTTTGAAACTTTCAAATAATTCACACTTGTATTTCAGCAAATACACACATTCAACTCTTTGAATGATCATCTCCTTTTCTTATACTAGTTTGTTCAATTTACAAAATTATTTTCCCGTAAATCAAGTATACAAAATCCATTAAGTAATATTCCAGTTCTATACAAAACATTATTATTATAAATAGAACAACAATTGTTCTTAAATATAATACCAAAGATTTCATTGTCCAACAACAAAATGGAAATAATGTTTCTAACAAGAACTGGAATACAATATCAACTTATTGACTTAATAGATTTGCTCGTAGGGATTGCTAAACTATAAGTTCCTATGGCTAATGCAACAACCTTTGCTTCATTTTCCACACATAGGATTACTTATCTTTGTTTAAATTTCTACTTCTGCTTGGTCCCTTCATAAATCTATATTTATGATAACCAAAGTCGATATCCAATATCCAAGTAGAATCTTGGCTTAAAGAAAAATTTATTTTAAATCTTGAACAAAATTGTATTTGTAACCGAAACTTCATTAAGCTTCTTTGGTTAGCCAACGCAAGGTGCTTCTCATGAGCTTTCTTTCCAAAGGTCCATGCTTATTGCGAAAGGAAGCAAACTCCTTTGCTATCCGTGACGCTTTTGCTCTTATTATCCTTTGTTTACGCCTTTCTATTTACCTTCTTTGAATCGTTCTTCTTTTCAGAAGATCCTTTGGCCCCTACCAGTAAGACTTGATCTTTCTTGGTTAGAAAGTGACTCTCAACATTTTTTAATATGTTAAGCAAATCAGCGAGACTGATATCTAGCTTGTTCATATGAAAAATTCACAACATTTGTGAAAGGAGTCCGGGAGTGAGTGTAAGATCAATTCTTGGCTCAACTCTCCATCCATGACAAAACTCGTTGTCCTAATTGATCAATCAAACTGATAATGTTAAGGACTTTTATCATCATCAGAGTGTCACCTGTTATTCTAGATCGGAAGAGCTCCTTAGATATCTCGATATCTATCAGTCCCACTTTCCTCACCATCAACTACTTGATGTGCGGGAATATAGTAGAAGCATCCATAGTTTCATGCCGACGTCAAGCTCGTTACTCATGATGCTGCGGCATGATGCATTGAGCCAATCAGTGCATCATCTTGCCACTTTCTAAAAGTAGCAATGTCTTCCTCGGAGGCATTGGCGCAACCATTGCAGGGATAAAGCGATTAAGGACATAAGATAGCTTTTCACCATGAGAACTATTCTCAATTCCTTAACCAATCCGCTTTTATACGGTCCGGTTAAATAACATCTAATATGTTTCGCAGTTGATAGTAATTTAGACATTGTAAAATCAGAAATGAATATGTAATTAACAACATTTTAACATACATTCTTTTATTAATTACCAAAATAAATTAGGTCTTGTTTTAAATTGTTATCTCCCACTATTTTCTTCAAACTATATTACCCTCACTTATATAGTTCGGCAAAATCTAATTAAAGATTTGCTAGTGAGAATAAGGATCCCATTTCAAATGTATATAGCCTTGTGGTGACACAACAAACTATATATAAATAAATAGGTAGACAACTTTTGTTAATTACATCAACTATGCAACTCCTTTTCTTTTGCCTCTTAGATTATTTTGATCAAGTGGTGGCACATCCGAATCAAAATTATCCAAGTTAAATCCAACCTAGAACTCCATATATTCAAAAAAGAAAAATATCATCCTTGTGGTGACACAACAAAACAATATTGTTCAATTTTCTTTATAAGCATCAAATGTGATAAATTAACATCTTAAATACTTAATACTTGCCTTGTGGTGACACAACAAACTCATATTAAATATTTAATACTCTATTAATTTTATCATGCTAGAAGGTGACGTTCGATATTCCAAATATCTTTGAACGCATAGGACTTAATATAAAAAATTGAGGGGTTTGTTATTAAATTTGTCTCATCTTGTTTAGCGCGCATGCACATATATACATAAAATACGTGTCATATTAATTAACATGCGAAGCATGTTTGCATAATATATAATATATATAGTATAAGCATGCACATATAGAATACTATATTCTACCCGGATTGATTATGGACTTTTATTCTAGTTTGGTTCACTAGAGCCACCAAGTGAACCAAAAGGTCAAACCCTAGGGGTGCAAGAAATAATATTTAATTATAACTATTACATTTAAACCCGGGCTTCATTACAAACAGTCTTCAAGCGCCTTATTCTTTGATCTCTAATTTTTCAAAATTAATTCTAACTATTCCTATGACAAAACTATTTAAAATAAATAGAAACCTTGATCGTGAAATCGAGGGAAAGTACATAGGAGGAGATAGAATTTACATTAAGAAAAAATTAGAGAAGACGAGGCACGCAGACCCCATTTAATAAAACCCATACATTCATGCATCCAACTAAAATAAAATCCAATCACATCGTCAATAGTCCATAATCAATCCCATTTATTATCATACACATCATCATATGCATCAATAAATAACATTCATCTTATGAATAATAAACATTTAATATATATATTGATATCATTTAATGGGCAAATTTAGTTAGTATAAAATCTAATTTTGAATCAAAATAAACTCCTTTATTTTAATCTAAATTTAAATCAAAATAAAACTATTTTATTTTAATTTATCCAATTTTGAATAAAATAAACTATTTTATTTTAATCAAAATCATTAATCAAAATAAACTCCTTTATTTTAATTAATTATGGAATCCAATTCAAGTAAAAATAAATAAACTCCTTTATTAAAGGAAACATGATTCTCTTTCCTATTCACAAATAAACTCCTTTATTTTGAATAATATGAAATCATATTTCATATCTAAATAAACTCCTTTATTTAAGGAAATTAGGATTCTATTTCCTATTCACAAATAAACTCCTTTATTTTGAATAATATGAAATCTTATTTCATATCTAAATAAACTCCTTTATTTAAGGAAAGATCAATTTCAACTCCAATTAGTTATCATGGAATCCAATTCCAACTCTAATTAGTTAACATGAAATTTAATTTTAAAATTAAAATAAACTTTTTATTTTAAAATTAAAATAAACTTTTATTTTAATTATATAATAATTAAAAATAATATATATATAATAATAATAATAACCGAATATTATAATATATATATATATATATATTCGAATGTTTCTAAAAAAAAAATTCGGCAGGAGCTTAAATTTCGGATATACATAATATATATAAGTTAACTATTAACTATATATATATTATATATATATATATATATGATTATATATAATGTGAGTACTTGAAACCATGAAATCAGATGGTCCGTGATTCACCTGCCTTTTCTTTTTTTTGAAATCAAACTTGATTCATGTAAAGTGACTAACGTGTCATAAAAAAAAAGCTTTTTTTTTTTAATAAATTTTATATAATAAAATTAAGCCCAATTAAATTTTTCTAAACACATATCAATATACATATCAAATCAAAACAATTAATAATTCGCATAAAGGTTTGGCTCTGATGTCACTGTTAGGTTTGTAATATTCAAGAACGCAATCAAATTACAAAAATTAAGCGGAAGCAAGATAAAAAATCAGAGTTTAAAATTTTACAAACCATATACCCGGATCACCTTTATGCACAATTATTAATTAAACGAAAAGATAAAGAATAAAATCATACCCTTGAAGATCGAGCTTTCTCAGGTACAAGTTCACCTCCAAATCCTTTCGCGTTCAATTTGAATCCACCGGATTTGGTTCTTTCCTTTGATCAATGTTAGCCACCCAAATGTTTGGCCTCTAGAGGTGATCCACCAAGGAAGAAGAATTCAAGAAGATGGGTATTTGGCTCAAACCCTAGTTTTCTATCTCTATAGAAAAAGGCGCATTCTCAACAAATTGGAATTATGTCGTATTCTTAATATCCGATATAAGACTCTCTTATAAAGATATCAAGTAACCCTATTAAAATAAGGTATTATTTAATTAAACTCTTTTAATTAAATGGGCTCCTAATCTTATTAGGGATAATTAATTAAACTCCTTTAATTAATTTTCCTCCTAATCCTATTAGGAATAAATGAGAGTACTTATATTAAATTAATTCCTAAACTCTTTTAGAAATTAAAATAATAATAATAATTGTAATAATATTAATAAGACTCCTCTTATTAAATTTATATTTAATATTTCTAAAATATTAAATAATAAATATTAAGCTATTTAATTTATTCTATCACCATAGATTAAATTAAATATACATAACATATTATTACGATTATGCCATTAACTTCTTAAATAATTATTCTTCCTTTTATGGTGTGACCCTTTAGGTTCTCCATATTAAACCGGTTGTGAATAAATCAATTAGAATAATTCTAATCTTATTTAAATAAATAAATTAAATAATTAATTTATTTAAATAAATAATATTTATTCTACAATAGGATAAGCCTCCCCAATGATCAACGACTTTCTAGATAATATAGATTTCAACATTAATCATAAAAGAACCTTTGAGTAAATAGTTACCGACAATTCAATCCTTCCACCATACAATGTCCCAATTAAATATAAGACATAGAATTATTACAAGTCTTATTTTATTTAATTATATATATTTTCGACTCTTAAATGCACAACTCCAAATAATGCAAATTAGAAACTCCTTTCTAATTTCATTCTCGCGCCTTAACCAATGACTCTTCGGGTTGTCATTTATCGAATCACATAGGACATTTCTCTTCTTTTAATAGAAGTGGTAGATTCTTTATTGATCATACATTATCTCCATGTACAACTTATTATACCCATGCATACCCTTTGATATACCCTAAGGTTCTTAAGGAATAAGTCAAAGTATAACTCATCATACACAAGATACTATGATGATCTCAAGTCCAAGGATCACTTGTACTACTATCACTACAGGAATTCCTATTTACAGGCAAGTAAAACTCCATTAGGTATTCCTTAGTGAGCCACGTTCAGTGAACTTATTCTCTAATAAGCACCTGCATACTTGCTTTAGTATCTCCACACAAATGATCATGAGATCAATCATCCTCATCCAATGAGCAAGCAACATATGTACCAATCTATCCGGATTCACTAATCCCCAATTTAGTAATCCAATGATTGGGAACTATTTTAGTTTTAAGCTTTCTAAGAATTTAGATCTCATTAGAATGATCATCATCATTATTCTAAAAGCATTGCTTAAAACTATGGGTTTATCACATATTATAAAAACAAAGATCATGTAGATAATTAAAAGCCTTTAATAAATTAATACTTTTTATTAATAAATGAATAAGATTGTTACAAAGTATATGCTTTATCATCAAACATGATTGGCTTGTGTGCATACTACTTTCACTTATGTGATTGTAACCTATATGCTCGTGAGTGTCGAGTAGTAATGATTAGTAATTAAAACTTAAAATGTTGTTGTCAGGATGACTAATATGGATTATCTAGTCAGGATAGGGAGGAAGGATCTCAAATGCCTAGCGAGGAAGAGCCTCGAGATATTCAGGTGGTTTGTGAACATCTACTGCCATGGGAGTCATCTCCGTTGGTCACAGTGGTTGAGCAGAAGAGGTTACCTGATGAGGATGATGAGGTAAAGACATATGAGGAGGATCCCATTGAGATACCACAGTCGGAAAGGGATGAGGATGACGAGGAAGAAGAGTTTCCACCAAACTAGATTGCTGCCCGTATGTACGACGAAGTACACGACCGTAATGTGGAACTGCAGGATAGAGTCGAGGGTTTGGAAGAGATGGTAGCTGGATAACAGACCTCGATGGCGCAGAAAGACGACGAGATTCGAGATCTAGATGAACGTCCAAGTACTGTCAAATGGAAGCTGATTCACACTAAAGGAGAGAATGAGCAAATGGCAGAGGAAATTATAGAGCTGAAGCACAAATTGAAAGAAGAGTCTACTAAGAGGGCAAGGGCTGAAGACGCGTACGAGGAAGCTTTTCAACGAGCCGGGGTAACATAGAGAGAGGTACAAGTAAAGAAGATCAAGATGGAGGAAATGAATAGTGTTTTCAACACCGTTGTCAACCGAGCTCAAGACCAAATTATGTATTATCCGATTCAGTTTGAGAAGCTGCCATGGTACATGCTAGATCGGCGAACAATGTTTCGTATTATGGAAGAGGAGCGTCGTAAGGCTATGCAGCATTTTAATAGGTCGTCATAAGAAATGTAATTATTGTGTGATTAATGAGTAAATAAGATGTAAATCTCGGGTATTACATAACCAATGGGATATGATAATGATGATGTTATCCTGAAACTTTTGTAGTTCAGGAAAGTAATGTAGATAGCAGGGATGCTATCATGGTTATGTTTTTAAAAGATGATGAATAAATAAAAGTTACTAGTTATTCAAGATATTGTGTGCTATGTGGTAATTTTTGTGATGTGCAAGTTAAATATATAATGTCTAAAGGATTGCATAATAATCTAATGAGCGTATTTTAACAGAAAATGCCTCCAAGACGTCAACCAAGACAAAGGACCCCTGAGGGATCTACCAAAAACAACAATGCTAAGGCTAATCAAGTTCAGCAATTAGTAACGTTACTAATGGGTGCATTGAAAAATCAATCGCAGAACCAAGCTGCGACATTAAAAGATTTTAAGGCAGTTGGGCCACCAAAATTATGTGGGTCTATGAATCCGGTTGAGGTGCAGACCTGGATCATGGAGATAGAGAAAGTTTTGGATGTTGTTAGAGTAGGTGAGAGTCAGAAAACTGCTTTTGCAACATTTATGTTGAAAGTAGAGGCTAGTTATTGGTGGCAAGCCAATAAAACTCAAGGAGATCAAGGGGTAATGACTTGGGCTAGGTTTAAGGAAATATTTTTCAAAACTTATTTCCCAGAGAGTTCAAAAAATCAAATGGAGGTCCAGTTTTTAGAACTGGAGCATGGATCAATGACAGTATCAGAGTATGCTACAAAATTTAATGAGTTGGTGAGGTTTGCGCCATATCAAGTCAACATAGATGAGCGCAAGGCTAGGATGTTTGAACAGGGACTGAAGCCCTGGTTGTACAACAAAGTCTCCATGTTTCAACTGAAGTCATTTACAGTGGTACTAGAGAAGGCAATTCTCGCTAAGGGTGGAGGCAAGGCTGTGACAAAGTACAATCAAGAGCAGAAAAAGAAGAAGAATGAGGGTGAAGCTAAGAATGGTGGTGGTAGTGGCGGAAATAAGAATAATAACTTGAAGAGGAAATGGAATGAAAATGTGGGAGTTGGGAACCAGAAGGGTAACTTACAGAAGAAGAAGTTTGAAGCATGTGCTACATGTGAGAGGTTTCACACGGGTATATGTTTAAGGGGGAGACGAGTATGCTTTAACTGTGGCCAGGAGGGTCACATTGCCGCAAATTATAATCAACCCAAGAAGAATGCTTGCTACACCTACGGGTCAAAAGATCATTTTGCTCGCTAGTGTCCTAAGAAGAAATCTGGTGAAATAATTGAAAGCAAGGGAGGTGGCGGTGGAGGTACATTGACTATTGCGGGGCCAACTTCATCAAATAAGCCCACATCCAGAATTTCAACATGACAGTGTAATCAAAAGATGTAGTGTCAGGTATTATTCCAATCAATGATATAAATGCATATGTATTATTTGATTCGGGTGCTACTTGCTCGTTTATATCTGATGAATTTGCTAAGAGGTTAGAATTACCTAGTGAAGAGTTGAATTTTCCTTATAGAAATTGCGAATATGGAGGTAATTCCTATTAAGTTCATATACAAGAATTGTAGGGTGAATATTAAGGGGAATGTTATGATAGTAGATTTAATCCCGATAAAACTTGGAGAGTTTGATATTATATTGGGAATGGATTGGCTATTCAATTATGGAGTGATAATTGATTGCCAAAAGAAATGTGTAAACCTTATGACTCCATCAAAGGTAGTTTTCTATGGTAGAAAATTTCCTAGACAAACGAGATGTTTGACGATTATGTATGCCAAGAAGTTATTGGGTCAAGGCTATGTAGGATACTTAGCTTACATAGTCGATACTCAGAAGAGGAACGGTGTGAAACTTGAGGAGATACCCGTGGTTAGGAATTTTGTGGACGTGTTTCTAAAAGATTTGCCAGGACTTCTGCCTGACAGAGAAATCAAGTTCGTGATCGACTTAGCTCCAGGAACTGCTCCAATATCGAAGGCCATGTACAGAATGGCTCCGATAGAGATGAAGGAACTATCAGTTGAAGGGTGTTAGATATTTCTCAAAAATAGATTTGAGAAGTGGGTATCACCAATTGAAAGTAAAGAAGGAGGATGTACCGAGGATGGCATTCTGAACTTGGTATGGACATTACGAGTTTCTAGTAATGTCTTTTGGTTTGACAAACGCCTCTGCTGCATTCATGGATTTGATGAACAGAGTGTTTAAACCATTTTTAGATAAGTTTTTGGTGGTATTTATTGATGATATTTTGGTGTACTCCAAATCTCAAGAAGAACACATGGAACATTTGCGTTTGACGCTAGAGACACTAAGAAAAGAAATGTTGTACGCGAAATTATCCAAATGTGAATTTTGGCTAGAACGTGTACAATTTCTTGGGCATGTAATTGACAAGGAGGGGATTTCAGTGGATCCATCAAAAGTTAAAGCTGTGATACATTGGGAACAACCAAGAACTCCATCAGAAGTGAGAAGTTTCTTGGGTTTGGCAGGTTATTATAGACGATTTATTCAGGATTTTTCCAAGATTGCCACTCCGTTGACAAATTTGACGAGAAAATCTGTAAAATTTGTTTGGACGGAAAAATGTGAAGAGAGTTTTACGGAATTAAAGAAGAGGCTTAGGATGGCACCTGTGTTGTCATTACCAGATAATACAGGAAACTTTGTGGTGTATAGTGATACTTTACACAAAGGATTAGGTTATATCCTTATGCAGAACGACAAAGTCATTGCATATGCATCAAGGCAATTAAAAGACTACGAGAAAGGGTATCCGACTCATGACTTAGAGATGGCGGTAGTGGTATTTGCTCTGAAGATATGGAGACATTATCTCTACGGAGAAAAGTGTGAGATCTACATAGACCATAAGAGTCTGAAGTATATTTTCACCTGAACATGCGTCAATGGAGATGGTTGGAATTAATAAAAGATTATGATTGTGATATCATTTATCATCCAGGCAAAGCAAATGTGGTTGTAGATGCCTTGAGTAGGAAGGGTCATGAGAAGTTGATGTTGCTAACCCACCAGGATGAGCTCATTTCAGCAATGGCAGGGATAGAGTTGGAAATCAAATTTCCAAGAGAATCTGATGAAAGATTGTACCTGATGAAAGCTAGTCCAACTTTGGTGGACAAGATAAAGAATGCTCAACTACAAGATGAAGAATGTAAAAAAATAACGGAAAGTATGGTAGGGGGTAATGAGGTGAAGTACAAGGTTGATACCGAAGGAGTACTAAGATTTGAGGGATGAATTTGGGTTCTAGCATTACCGGATATTAAAGAAGAAATCTTGACAAAAGCTCATAACTCAAGATATTTAATCCATCTGGGAAGTACGAAATTTTATCAAGCTTTATGGCAATATTTTTGGTGGCCAAATATGAAAAGAGACGTAGCAAAATGTGTTGCGAAGTGTTTGACATGTTAGAGAGTGAAGGCCGAGCATCAAAGACCAAGCAGATTACTTCAACCGTTGGACATATCAGAATGGAAGTGGGAGCATATCACAATGGATTTTGTAGTAGGTCTTCCAACAACGCAGAAAGGATACGATGCGTTATGGGTAATAGTGGATAGATTAACGAAATCAGCACACTTTTTGCCAATAAAGATTAGATTTAATCTTTATCAGCTGGCAAAACTATACGTCAAGAAGATCGTTTCAAGACATGGAGTTCCAGTGTCAATCGTATCAGACAGAGATCCGAGATTCACATCAAACTTCTGGAAGAGACTACAAGAATGCATGGGAGCACAACTGAAGAAGAGTACAACATATCATCCGCAAACCGATGGTCAAAGCGAATGAACAATCCAGACGTTAGAAGATATGCTTAGAGCATGCATTATGGATTTCAAAGGAAACTGGGAAGATCATCTACCATTGGCATAATTCACATATAATAACAGTTACCACGCAAGTATTGGAATGCTGCCATACGAGGCATTACACGGCAGGAAATGTAGAACTCCACTATGCTGGGATGAAGTTGGTGAACGTCAACTCTTAGGACCGGAACTGGTACAACAGACCACTGAAATTATCAAACTCATCAGAGCAAGACTGGTAGCTACTCATGATAGATAGGAGAAGTATGCTGATCAACATAGGTAGAATCAAGAATTTGACGTGGGAAATTTTGTTTTCCTGAAAGTTTCACCTTGGAAGGGGAAAATTCGTTTTGACAAGAAAGGAAAGTTAAGCCTGAGGTTCATTGGACCCTTCGAAGTACTGTAAAAAGTAGGAGAAGTAGCTTACTAGGTAGCTTTACCTCCAAAATTAGAACATGTTCACAACGTTTTTCATGTGTCGGTGTTGCGACTGTACAAACCTGATTACAAACATGTGATCGAGTATGAACCATTATAGTTCAATAAAGATTTATCTTATGAAGAGGTTCCTATCCAGATAGTCGACATGAAAGAAAAAGTGCTCAAGTATAAGGCGATACCTTATGTGAAGGTCATATGGAGAAACCACAATGTCAAAGAGGTTACGTGGGTCGGTGGGAACTCGAAGCTGAAATGATAAAGAATTACCCTGAGTTATTTGTTTAATCTGTGTCTTCGATTCTGGGGATAGAATCTTTGTAAGGAGGGAAGAATGTGACGAACGAATTGTTTGAGTTGTGATTCTGGGGACAGAATCCTTGTAAGGAGGGAAGGATGCAACAATCTAAGATTTTTTTTGTAATTTAAAATATTTATTACATTAAATAAATATTTTATTGAATATTTTATTGATGTAGTTGTTGTTCAGTAGATAATTATGAATTAAATTTATTAGATAATACTCTAATTTAATTTAATAGTTAGAGAATTGTTAAAGCTAACATGAAATGCTAAATTGTTTGTTTTAATTTAATAATTTAAAATGGTACGTTGAATTATTAAATAATATAGTTGTTTTAATTTAATAATTTAAAATGGTACGTTGAATTATTAAATAAAATTATTATGAGATTATAATTTTGTGATAAGTATGTTGTAATTAGTTTATTTAACTAATGTTGGATATGGAGATCCAAATAAATAATATGAGATTATAAACTATAATGTAAAAGATTTAATAAAATAAATTAAAGTAGTTTAAATTTGATTTAACCAAACAAGGCTTAAATACATTAAATCTTTATTTTAAAAGTGTGTTTGCCAAACAAAGCTTTATGGCTCTTGAATTTTGAAATTTTACTATAATAAATAATATAAATAAAATAAATAAAATATATTAAATATTTTATAACTGATATGTAATTATTATAATAATTAGTATACGGCAGTTACATACGTTGGGTGCATCACTTTTATTTTACATAAAAGGTCTAGTAAGGTTTGGTATTGGCTTAAGAGTAAAAGAAGAAGAATATAGAGAGAAATTGAGGGAGTTTGAGAGAAAACTTGAGAGAAGATTTCTATGTTTCCGAGCAATTCTTTGTGGTTAGCAAAGATTACCAAGTAATTCAAGGTATTTTCCGTAACCTTGATATTATATATATGTGTATGTTCTACGTTATGTATTTCAAGTCTCTTTGAATCCAATTTTTCTTGAATTGTTGTTATATAAACTGAATTAATGCATTTGTGAGTAATTGTGATGTTAGAATTTGCATCTAGACTAGAATTAGTGTGCTAATCACGTTAAAAAGAAAGAAAATTGTTTATAGTACATGTTTTTACATATGGCTTGTGAAAGTACCAAATTTGGTGGTTAATTTTTAAACTAATCTATAAATTGAGCATTGAATATGTTAATTCGGTATGAAACGAAGAGAACGTAGTTTGAATGAGTTAAATTGGTGTAGAGTTGTGATTACAATGATAATTTTTGTAAAAGATGTCAAAAATGGAGTTTTTGGTATAGAATATGGAATTTAAAGAATTTAAATTCATTGTAGTGTTGTTTAATTATTCTAAGTTGGTGAATATGTGAGTAACCATGTTTATATGAGTTCTATATCAATTGGGTATGTTAAATTTACTATTTTGTGGATGAAATTCATGATAGTTGGGCTAAACAGAGTACTGTTAAAAAGACTACGTAGTTTCTGTCTGTGCACCAATGCAGCTGCACTGTGTCAAGGCCAGAAATGGCACAACTACGTTGCAGCGCAGCTACGCCAATCCTAGGCTTATGTATGGCGCAGCTACGCCATACCCTGATCTGAGGCAATGATGCATGTTACTTATATAACCCTTGAAAGCTTAATGATTGTAACCTAGTCTAATGACAGGTTAGTGTGACAAACATGTAATGAAGAGGTTAAAACAGAATCGTATCATGTGATTAGTAATTCCAAAGTTGGAAAAAGATTACTAAGTTATGAAAGCGATACGTAATGATTTAAGGTATACAATGAATAGTGAACAAATGTTGTGAAGTTAACCCTTGAGATTTCTAAAATACATATGGTGTAACGTAAAACTTATACTAAAGTAACAAGTTTATCTACAAGTGAGTTTTATTTTGGGAAAGTGGATACTAGTTTATCTAATAGATATTGTGATTCTAATACTATGTGTAGGTGAACGTGAGTTGTAATTTATAGCTTACGCATGAGGCAAGTTCCTTACCCTAAACTTTTATTGAGCAAGTTCTTTTATCTTTAAGCCTTATTTGAGCAAGCTCTAACCCTAACTTTATTGGAGCAAGTTTTGAATTTTAATCATTGTTGATTTATTCTAACTAGTTTATAGTTTAGCAAGTTTCTTCAATTTCATTCTTATATAATTAATGCAACTTCTTGAACTCAAATTCCTAATTTTGAGTTGTCTTATTTCAACTACTTTAAACAAGTTATTATCATATTGAGCAAGTTTTTTTTTCATCTTGCTATCAGTTAATGCATGTTCAGTAATTCTATTTCTTATCTAATAAGATCATAGCCTTAGCTTAATATTGTTCAAGCAAGGTTTATTATTTTATTCAATGCTTATATTTATTTTGATTATTTCTAAGCATGCCTATGATTCGTAATCATTTTACACTAAATTTTTATTGATCACTCGTAATACTATTAAGTCTTGTTGATTCAACTAATCCTTTAGTTGATGGTCGTGAAACCATAAATTACCCTTGAAGCTTATCCAAATCAAACTTATTTTGGTGCGGACTTGTACTCTAAAACTGAGAAGAACAACCCTATTATAGGGGAGTTATTTACGCATTGCGTTTAGATGTTTGTGCACAATACATGGTACGAAGGGCAGATCATCCTAAGTATGGGGAAGTCCTTACAGTATTGTTGTTTAGGTTAAAGTTGAATGATTACTTGTAACTGTGGACTGAGTTTGTGGTCTTGTGATCCTCAGTTACATTTTGTATGTTGATTCCAGTTTTTGGATATCATTGACAGAGTATTATTCAACTCTGATGAGCTTATTCGTTGGCATTTATTATAGTATTGTTATTTATTGTTAATTCCACTTAGCATTTGTTTTGCTCATTCTTGCAAATATATACTCATTTAGCTAAGGTGGAGAAGGTCGATGAACCTACCACTAGAAAGGGAAAAGGGAAAATGAACAAGTGATGAAGACTTGCAATTTATTTATGTCATGACGATAGAATTTATAGACTTTATATTTAATGATGTTATGTAATTATTTTATTTTCGCGCTTGGTTTATGTTAAAGGTTAGATAACTTGGAAGACTTTTTATTTAATGATGTAACCCCTTTAATGGGAGGATTTTATGTTTTAATTTTATTTTATTTGGGTAGTTAGATATGAATGAATGGAAAGTGAACACCAAATCTTGTGGGAATGAAGTACTCAAGTTTGGGGGTGTCACAACTTAAAATCTGGACATTATATTAACATGATTCCACTTCTAGCTAGTTTACTCTCCTCATAGCATACTAAAACACTGATAAATCTAATAAGTCTAACAATTAACAGATTTGGATCTATGGCCTCTGACATTTGACTATCAGACCATATTTTAGGGTTCTTAACAATTTTTAAAATCTTCATTTTCAAGCACTTAGATGTTATGGATCCATGATATATCATCATAGATCACTATATAACATCCTATAACACATAAATAAACATAAAAACATATAATTTTTCTAAGCATACAAGATCTAGCTTGGTTAGGGTTTATACCTCTCTTTGAATATCCTTTGATCCTTGCTTCCTAATCTGATCTTGGGGTGTTAATGACTTATCTAGAGACTGATTCTCTTTCTAATTTTTGTGGCTTTGAGAGAGAAAGACTTGGTTAAGTGTATGGAACACAAATGAGACTTATCTTGATTTTTCTCCTTCTCTAATCTCTCAATCTTTGATTCAATGAACTTGGATGTTGCTAGGTGGCACTAAATGGCTGGTTTATGTAGATTTCAAGCACATGGTAATATCCAAAGTAGTGAGTCACTAGATTTGGCAATATCTCTTAACTTAAAAGTTAAATAAAGGGTATTTTAGTAATTTTGCCTCCAAAAGGATATTTTGGTAATTTCCCACATAATTTTAAGGGTAGTTTAGTCATTTGACATGATTCCCTTTAATTTTAACCCTTAAGGTTTAATAATCACCATTAGGGTTTGCTAATTAGGGTTTATGATTCCCTAATAGGAAATTAGGGTTTCTAAAAATATAATTAGGGTTTCTAATCTAACATTAGGGTTTACTAAGGTTATACCTTATCTGATCAACATTTGATCATTAATCCCATACTGTACAAACACATAATCATAGATACAATTATAATAATTGTATTAACTATCAAATTCCTATCCGTAACTAAAGTTAGGGTTTTCATCCGCTTTTTAACACAACCTCATACATATTTCTTAGTCAATAAATAGTTAGACTATCTTGCTTTACTTAAATTATAGATGCTCAACATAATATTGATTATCAATACTGATATTAAAAATAAAAAATATTATTCGCAAAAATAGAATAGTTTAAAATTCAGGGTCCTGACATTCTCCCCTCCTTATATGGATTTCGTCCCCGGAATCACTATTTCCTTATATTCAATTTATGTTTATTACCTCATTTATTCTTTATGATACTGATTCAGAGTTAAAAATTTTAAACCTTTATGGTTTACCATAGACCTTATGATCATATTTATATTCTAATATCTTTTAAAGTTGTATCATCAATTCCTCTATATATACACAATACTAATTGGTGACTCATATATTAACCTGTGACTTTGATCCGTAAATAGAAACAACTCACAACGATATATACCCAATAATACGCATGTAATTATATTACTGAGCGAAATCTTTATCTGTCACCACCTCCTGTGCAGCCACAGCATCTTGAACTGTCAAATTAAAAGTGTGTTCCATTGGTCTTCCCGCCTGAGTAGGTCTTTTGATCGTCAGTGTTCTGCTACTGGTTCATTTATTGATGTTTCCCTTATTCGCATTCTTCTTTGGGCAATTCCGAACCTGATGATCTAATGATCCACAAAAGAAACAACCTTGTATCTTCTTTGGACTGTGACAATTGGGAGAAATGTGTCCTTCTTAACCACGATCAAAACAGACTCCTTTTCCCTTTAAACAAAATCTCTTATGGTTCTTCCCACAAACCGCACACGGCTCACCTTTCTTCTTACTCTCTCTTGATTTGTTTCCAGATTGGGTATTATCACTCCATTTCCGCTTATTGGGATTACTCACACCACTACTACCTCCTTCATTCGTCTTCTTCTTCTTCTTTTCTTGATGGTACTTGGATGCGGTTTCACTTCCTCCTTTTGCAATGATCGTTTTTTCCAACAAAGTCACAAATGTATTAATCTGCAACATAGCTACCTTGTTAAATATCCCTGGCTTCAGTCCATTCTCAAACCTTCATGATTTTCGTGCCTCTGTATCCACCTGATGTGGTGTAAATCTTGCTAATTCATTGAATTTAGCGACGTACTTTGAAACTGACATGTTCTCTTGCTTTAATTCTAGGAACTTCACTTCCATTCTGGCTTGCATACTTGGCGAGAAATAGTTCTCAAAGAACAACTCCTTAAACATTTTCCAAGTTACTACTGATGTTCCAACTCTAGCTTGATTTGTTTCTCACGAGTAATTAGCTTCACCATTCATCAAATAGGTAGCAAAAGTTGTCTTTTTCTCCTCTACTACTCTTGTTATAATAAAAGCCTTCTCCATCTTCTTTACCCAAGTTTGGGCTTCAATAGGATTAGTAGTTCCTTTAACTTCTAGCGGCTCTACCGCTTTAAAATCTTTGAAATTTGACAATCTATTAGTTGGCTGATCTCTTGCTGCTGGTGCCCTATTTTCCATAGCTTGAGCTAACATGTCTACAAAGTTTTGCATTGGGTCTACTTGACCTCCTTCATTATTCATCGATTATTCCTCCCTTTGATTTTGATTTTGTCGTCTAGGCAACATTATCTAATTAAATAAAAATTTATATTAATCCCTTATCTCTATACTACATCTTATTATTAGCATGCTAAGAATGTAGTACAAAATTTTAAACATAAAGCATTTCAGTCTTGCTTGATTTAGCAATTTCAGTTTGCCAAATTAATAAATTACTAGATAGACATTGTACTATCTTAATCTTCAAAATTTTTATCTAAGTAATCAAACATATACTCATATTATTTCATATTTATTCAAATAGCACATAGTACTTTTTAGTACAATACACATACTGCTATAATCAGTTACTATCCCTATTTGACAAAAGTCAGGATTAACCACTACAACTTTATGCAAAAAGTTGAGATTCACAAAATTATTCTAATATTCATACAAAAATAAGGATTACATTTATACCGCTATATATATATATATATATATATATATATATATATATATATATATATATTTACATATACCTACTTATCGTTTATAATTTTATAATATTTAATACATTATTTCACTTCCCCAAAAGGTACTACTGCTCATGCTTAATCTGTCTACAGTCCACCCCCTTCACTTGTCTTCTTCTTAGGACATTTGTTGAACCTCTGACCAATTCCACCACATAAGAAACATCTTCTTTTATTTGGCTTAGGAAAATTTGGTGAAATATGTCCTTCCTATCCATAATTAAAATACATATTTTCCCCATCATACATTCTCCCAGATGATTCTTTCCACACTTGCCACATGCTTGCTTCTTCTTTGAATTTGA
This sequence comes from Panax quinquefolius, assembly GCA_020205615.1. Taxonomy (NCBI): domain Eukaryota; kingdom Viridiplantae; phylum Streptophyta; class Magnoliopsida; order Apiales; family Araliaceae; genus Panax; species Panax quinquefolius. The sequence goes on along the minus strand of JAINUW010000429.1, from coordinate 99,056 downwards.
ATTCCCTGAGTTATTATCACTGTCATTGTTCCTTTTCCTTTTATTATTACCCTTCTTCTGCTTGATTGTACCTTCAGATGATTTACCACCTTCATTCCTCATTCTATCCACTTGTGCCTTCAGATCATTCCTTTCTTCTGTCATCTCGCACAATGCCCTCTCCGTCTTCCACAATTCCTCCAAAAGAAATACCTTATTCCATAGTTCCTGAACTTCCGTAGATACTTGACCTTTTTCAATTCCTACTCTACCTTTTTCTCCCACTTCGGCCTTTATTTCTGACTCTACCTTAGCTTATTTGGAATCTACTTCTTCATCTTCATTCAGATTCATTTCAGGATATTCGTCATAATCGCTTCCCAGATTCACCATAGGTTCGTCTCTTACAAATTCTTTAACTGACTCACTCTGAGTTGGCACCTTGGCTAATGGCGTTAGTGCAATAGCTGCTAACATCTCCGTAACTATTTCATCATCTCCTGACATCCTACAATTAGTTTTAAACAATCTAAATTAGTACATCACTAGTACGAAATTCATGAACACTATGTGTCCACATATCTTACTATTAATGCACTTCATCAATCCCTCACTTAGAACTCTAAATGAGTTTTCTTTATATTGCTTATGGTTATATTCCTAAGGTTCCCCCCCCCCCAACTTTAAGGTTCATAACCTAAAACTTTGATATCAACCTGCGACGCCCCCAAATCCAGGTTACATAACCCCAGGTTTTGTGCTCACGATTCATCATATTAATAACATCAAACTACCCATTCATTTATGAATATCATCATACATACCTTTAATTAATATCTTTATAACATTATCCCAGGTTATCTAACCTTAACATAAATTACATACCTTCAGATATACAAAAAGGTTTACACATAATAACATAATAAGTAAAGTTTATAATAACTACTCCTGCACTTTGCCATTGCCCTTATCTTTCTTTGACCCTCCTGCTACTTCGTTCTTAGCTGAAATGTTATATTTAAGCAAGGGTTAGCAACGAGTTTGCTCTTCAAGTTAAAACATACAATAAAAGATGTGAATCAAGAATATTAGAGTCTAGATTCGATAGGACTTCAACAATGTTCAAAGAACTTTGAATTAGCTGAATAAATCATTTATCAATAACAACACTTTATCGAATTACAGGCTAAACAACAATTCAATGATGAAAGAATAAAACTCTTTCGAAGTTTTAATAATGTTCAATTGATTATCAAGAGATAATAATACTATAATAATAAAGTGGAATATTTCCAGATTTCACGCTGAGTGATCACAATGGATCTTGAACTAATCGAGGAATTATCAGATATTCAATACTGAATTACCCCAAGCGTATAAGATAACTATAAAGATTAAATCATACAACTCTGAGAGTACATAAAGTGATCAGCTTCGTTTTACCTTATATTATGCATAATACTCAAAAATAGCGCAATAGTAGAATATATGCCACAAAGTCCCCTTTATATAAGGGTTGTTCATCTCAGTCTTACATCATGAGTTTGTACCATGATAATATAGCTTGGATTGAATTATAGATGCTAAATATTTCAACGTATAATATCCATATTGATCTAGCCAAAATAATTGGCTTTGATCTTTCAATAACAACTTAGTTCGATTATTATAACGTATCAAGTTTCAACAAATATTAGTCTTGCCAAAATAATTAATTGAGACATAGCTCGTAAGCTATTCAATAATAGACAGAACTCAGTTGCACTATGTGCAAACAATAATAATAATTATAGATGCGAATAACCAACAATAGTTACTCACCAATCATGCGTTTGAAATTAAAACTCAATTTGAGTTAATAATCTTGCAATAATTGTGACTGCTCAATAATAATCTCAGATGTGGATTAATCAGCAATAATTACCCACTACTATGCTTGAAAAATAATAACTCGAGTCTGAGTTAAGGAAACTTGCATTGGTCGTTGACTACTGCTACACAATATAATTTAGCTACGTTGAAAGACCAATCATTAATAATATTGGTCTCACAATTAGCGTAATACATCACGTCACATAATACTATCATTTAACGTCATTATATAACTCAGACACATAATCATATAGTCACAACAGTGTTTAGAACCTATAAAAACACTTTTCAGGTCAAACTATTTCAGTTTGTTGGGACTTCGGTATCAATAGGGTGTCTGTGACACCCCCAAATCCGAGTACTTCAATTCCCAGGAGATTTGGTGTTCATTGTCCAAACATCACATATCTATCTACCCATAATAAATGAAAAATCATTAATATATAGAAATAATTCCTCTCCTTATGGAGTTACAACATCTGAATGTAAAAGCATCAATCCTATGTCATACTAACCTTAAATCTCAAATAGGGAAGCATAACAAATAATAAGTCTTACAAAAATTAACATAAGTCTGAAACATACATATATCAAAAAAACAACAAGTCTTCATCACTTGTTGACCTTGCCCTTGCCTTTGCTAGTAAAAGGTTCGTCGGACCTTTAGTTCTTAGCTGCAATGTTATTATTACGCAAGAGTAAGCATGATTGCCCACAAGTATAATAATGTAACAACAATATAATAACATGCGAGTGAATCAAATACTTCAGAAATAAGAAAACTCATCTTTTGAATCAAGAATGAATAAAAAGAATCAAAAGAACTTCTGAGGGTTATAAGACCTTGAACTATGTCCTAGGTTGTCAAGTGTTTATACTTGAAACCTTTAACAGTCATAAAACTATGGACTCTTCTTCTATAACTTAGGGGAATCAACCCTTAGTACCATACTGTGCACAATATCCTAATGTTAAAGCATAATTAATCCCCTATAATAGGGTTGTTCATCTCAGTTTGACATTAGAGTCCGCACCAAAGGAGGTTTGGATTGTATAAGCTCAATAAGGGTTCTAAAATTTAGAACGTTCATCAACTATGGACTACTCTAAGGGTTCGCTAGTCTTAAAAGGTTCAACAATAAATGATATTCAATTTGAATCATAAACTCAAGAGGTATACAATTGAGTAAGTATTGTATAACAGGAATCATGCTTTAAAAGAATGCTAACATCTAATATGAAATCTTGAACTTGATCAATAAATAACAGGAACTTGCTCGATATAGAATATAAGTTTAGAACTTTCTCAATCGAATAATTTAGAATTTAAAGAAACTTATTTCATAAAAGTAAAGTTTTGAGTAAGGAAACATGCTCAACATAAAGAGGTAAGGTTAGAAACTTCCCTCGTGCATAGATTACACGATTATTATTCACGTTCCTCAATTTAATCCTACATACCATTTACATTCACAATACTAGTTAATTATAACGTAACTCACAGCATAAGTTCATTCTCTTTTATCTAAACTCTGATTATGATAATACTAATCAAATAACAACACTTGTTTTTGTAGACACTCGAAATTTTTTGCATACCTGTTACTAACATTGCAGGAGGGCAGATTTGTCTTTCAAAAATAACCCTGGAAGATAGCTCACATCCATTCTGGATACTATCGAAAGTTCAGTTCCAACCTCAGAACACACACCGGGGACATCATTTCCAACCCCGGAACAGACACCAGAAGGATCATTTCTAACCTCGGAGATAACCCCGAGTTTTGTCCTTAGCGATAACCCAAAAGAATGTCGTTGCAGTTCCGGCGATAACTTCGGAAATGCTTATTTCAAATGCATGCGATCAGCTTCAATAAGACCTCCTGCCGAGGCACTCATACCTCAGACTCGGAGCTAACACCGGGCAGACAAACACACTCATAGATGAACTTGTGGCATTCAAACACCTGCAGCAGTCCAATCTCAGATGTAACCCTGAGCAACGTCTGCTTTCAAATCAAACCGGAGATAACCCCGATGAGTAGTCAAATTTCATCTTGGCACCTCAACACGTGCGCGTCGTCTCAACATTTCATACATACATACATACAACAATGTTCTACAAGAACCAAGGAGTTCCAATCCCGAGTGACTATTACGCGTGGCATCACACCGAATAGAATTTGAAGCTTGAAGACCATGGGCATGGTCCCCTCTTCCTGATTTCGTACAACCTCTAATCCATGTTATTGCGTAACTCGTTCGGATGCTCGGATTGAGTTCTGTAAGTTCGAGCGAACATTATAGTGCACGATTGCACGTATTTCGAGACGACGAGACCCGTAGAACCCGAGGTACCCCGGCACCGTGTGCATCTGCGATTTGCCGCAGTCATCTCAATTGCAGCAGTAGTACACTATGGTTCCCCCTCTATAAATAGAGGGCTTGGGGTGGCCATTTTGAAAAAAGAAAAGGCGAGGAGGCCTTGTCAAATTTGCTCTATACACACCCATATTGAGTGCTTGCTCTTTTTAAACACATGTTAGCTCACATATAACTATACATTACAGGCGGAAGCTGTGTGTTTATCCGTATAGAGTCATAGATTTCTGCATTGGCAGCCCACTGTAAGCTTTCTCACACTCTATAAAGCCTTTCTCTTCATCTTTGCACACTATTCTACACATTGAGAGTCGTGTTGTGTGCGTATGCCCAGACTTCGGTCCGTGGTTTTCATTTCAGTCTATATATATATATACTTATATATGTATATATTTATATATGGACTAACATTATCGAGTTATGCCTCGATTGAGCCTAGACTTGTGTCTGGAGCGTTTACTTGCTTTTACATATATATATATATATATATATATATATTTATTTCTATCAGACCTGGAGTTTACTTCGAGGCCTTTTACTTCTTTATTTACATTTAGTCCTACCTGGAGTTTACTTCATGGCGATTGATCGTCTTTACTGCTTTATTTACATTTAGTCCGGCCTGGAGTTTACTTCGTGGCAGTTGATCGCATTTACTGCTTTATTTACTTTTCTGTTCCCCCATGGAGTCGCTTTGTGGTGGTTGATCATGTATATATATATATATATATATATATTTACCGCTTTTATATATTTACATTTCCGATCCCCCACGGACTTTCTTCGTGGTGGTTGATCATGTCTGTATATATATATTTACAGCTTTTATATATATAACTGCTTACTGCTTTCCATACAAACTGCAATATCATGTGAGCCTAGGAATCATGTGATCACAGATTCAATTTATGAATCTAGACTCGGTTCCCGTGATGGACATTTTCAGCTGTAAGCAGCTTGTACAATATTTACGGTGTCTGAATTTCCTTGGATTGTTGTCATGCCCATAAGGAGTTCGGCACTGTTGTATATTATTTTCTCGAAGATGCCTCACATCTTGAAAATAAAAGAAAACAAGCCGATCATTTTAATAATAAAATGGAAGTATGAAAAGGTCTCAATTCCTATTGAGCACAGGGTTTGAAAAACCTCTTTTACAAAACTTCATTGCTATATCTTGCTTAAAACAGAATTTTTCTATAAATTCAAACCCTTTGTATATAGGTGCGAACGAGGCCTTGCAGTACATTCAAATAATTTCACATTGATCCACAGACACACACACACACACATTCATATAACAGTTTCTTAAAAAGTGGCGATCACCGTGGCAACACGGATGTCGGGGGGTGCCTAACACCTTCCCTCCGCATAATCAAGACCCCGAACCCAAATGAATCTCGATTTCACAAACCCGTTTAGCAGTGTCACATCACTGGGTCAATGTGCAAACCTTTTCCGGTTGCGTTGGTGCAACTAGTTAAAATCACCAGCTGGCGACTCTTAAAGTCAAATCGTCGACATTACACATGTCGGACCTTTTTCACTTGTTTTTTCAAACAAATCTCACATAACAATGAGAACACCAAAGAACAAGTAACGAAAAGGTAATCTTAGACGTCGATAGTTTTCACATAATATTAGACTTCACAAACGACGAGCTAACTATGCGTTCGACAAATCAGTTAAACATGTAAATACATCATTAACATGTTAAGAATCTGTTTTAACATCACATTGTATGTTTAATGTATTTTTATGTTCATTATATTAGGTTACAATTACATTTCCTAGACTTGAACAATTAAAAATCTCATTTCGTAAAAAAGCTGTCTAGTGGCCAGTAGCTCCACCATTGAACTAAATCAAAAGCAAGAAGTACGACTGCACCGCAGCTTCTGGACTATAGGCTTAAGTCCAGCGCCGCAGCAGCGCTTCAGCACTATAGCTCGGATTTTAAGCTTGGATCTGGCACTATAGCGTAACACGCCAGTTCCAGAACCTGAAGTTCATGAAAAAACACAGATCATGGCCAAAACTTCATTCAAACAACGAATTCAAACGCACCCATGAGTTCTAAACATACCCATGAGTTCTAAACATAACATAAACATTTAATGATACTTCTAGCATGTTTTTAACACCTTAAATCATACAATTATTAAATCAAATCACATAATTTCACTGTTCTTGGTGTTTTTTGAAAGTTCTGAAGAAAAACATGAAATTTGATGTCACGGGTTCGTTATAACTCTGAATATGTCCGTTCAAAGTTTTTTTTCTTCATTTTAACATGTATTATCATAATCTACTGTCAAATTTAAGTTAAACAAACAATTTATGGCATACAATTGCTCATAATGGTCATATATATAACTTTTATACTCTCTAACTTCAAAAATCCAATTACGACATATTTATATGAAATTGATAGTTTGAAAACATACATATATGGTAGAAAATATGTTATGATTATATATTATCATGTATATGCACATACATCATCAATTCATGCATTTCTCATACAATAGTTGTTTCACAAAGAACTTAAAACACCTGTTAATGGAAAAACTTTGATTCTAGCATGTTTACATGAAATCGATTACTCTAATCACATGAATATATGATATAAACATATTGTAAACATATAGTAACATATATAATATCATATACTCATCAATTATCAATCTCTTCAATCATAGAGGAAAGTATAAGAACATAAATTAAAGTTTGGGTTGAAGAGATTACTCTGCTAGTGTGTATGTGACTTAAGGATGAAATTCTTCTCTATTTCTTCTTCAATTCACACTTTCTCTCAATTTTCTCTCTAAATCTCTCAGTTTCTCTCTAACTCTCTCTGCCATTTCTCTGATTTTTAACGAATGAACTGAATGCGTATAAATAAACTGACATTATTGTGGTCAGTTAATCCCTTAGTGGGTTAACTGGCCAACTCCTCTTAGGGCCATGTTTGGCTAGCTTATTAATTCCTTTTATCTAATTTATTTTAATTAACTTATTTATTACATAATTTAATAATGTCACACCCATTTAAGCAATTAATCAATATCTTATTTAGTTCAATTAAATAAAATAAAATAATTCCACATTAAAACACATAGTCACATAATTAAATTTTCATTTATTAATTATGTCAAATCATTAAATCTCTAATTAATTATTAAATTAATTAGAATAACATCAAAATTATTTAATAACTCACTTAATTTTATTATCTCAATTATATTCTTACTTTGATCAATAAAATTATTCCACATTAATTTTATCAATGCGGCACACTTAATTAAGTTAATCTACCACACTTCCATCAAACAATTATTTAACCCAATAATTAAATCATCAAAAATATTTATTTAATTCAATAAATATTCCAATTTAAATTACAAAATCTCATTCGTCACATGTTTCCCCCTTAAAAGGATTTTGTCCCCAGAATCACGACTCAATCAATTCGTCCCATTACATTCTCCCCCCTTACAAAGATTTTGTCCCTAGAATCTCTTACACATAAATTAAGCAAATAAGTGAGGATAATTTTTTATCATTTGTTTTTCGAGTTCCCACGTAGCTTCTTCAGCGTTGTGATTCCTCCAAATTACTTTAACAGAAGGTATTACTTTATTTCTGAGAACTTGTTATTTCCTATAAACAATTTGAATGAGAATTTCTTTATAGGTTAAGGCTTTCTCAAAATGTATGGGTTCGTATTCAATCACGTGTTTGTAATCGGGTTTGTAGAGTTATAAAACAGAAACATGGAAGACATTATAGACATGTTCTAAGGCCAGAGGTAAGGCTACATTATATGTGACTTCTCCAATTCTCCTCAAAACCTCGAAGGGTCCAATGAACCTCGAGCTCAATTTTCCCTTCTTACCAAATCGTATCTTTCCTTTCCAATGAGACACTTTCAAGAAAACGTAGCTACCAAATTCAAATTCTTGATTCTGTCGGTGTTGATCAGTATATTTCTTTTGTCTGTCTTGAGTAGCTATCAATCTTGTCCTGATCACCTTGACAATCTTAGCGGTCTGTTGCACCAATTCTGGTCCTAGTAGCTGTCGTTCACCAACTTCATCCCAACATAATGGAATTCTGCATTTTCTGTCGTATAACGCTATATAAGGCGGCATGCCAACACTTGTGTGGTAACTGTTATTGTAAGCAAATTCCACCAGCGGTAGATCATCCCAATTTCCTTTAAAGTCCATTATACAAGCTCTTAAAATATCCTCCAATGTCTGAATCTTTCTATCACTCTACCCGTCTGTCTGAGGGTGATATGTTGTACTCATTCTCAATTGCGTACCCATACATTCCTGTAGTCATTTCCAGAAGTTCGATGTGAAGTGCGGATCCCTATCAGAAACAATTGACACCAGAACTACGTGCCTCGAGATAATCTCTTTTACATATAACCTTGCCAACTGGTCTAAGTTGAATCTGATTCTGATCGGAAGGAAGTGTGCGGGTTTCATCCATCGGTCAACAATAACCCATACTACGTCATAGCCTTTCTAAGTTTTCGGAAGGCCAACCATGAAATCCATCGTAATATGTTCCTATTTCCATTTTAGGATTTCTAATAGTTGTAACAACCCACTCGACCTCTGATGTTCTGCTTTCACTTTCTAACATGTCAGCACTTGGCAACACAATCTGCAACATCTCGTTTCAAATTTGGCCATCAAAAATGTTGTCCAAGATCTTGGTACATCTTGGTACTACCAGGGTGAATCAAATATCATGAGCTATGAGCCTCGCTCAAAATGTCTTCCTTAATCTCTAGCACTGGTGATACCCAAACTCTACTCTCAAATCTCAGTAGTCCCTCACTATCTACCTTGAATCTCGATTCAGTTCCATCAAATATCTTCTTTTTCACCTTCTCACATTCTTCATCCTGAAGTTGAGCCCCCTTAATTTTATCAAGTAAAGTTATACCAACCTACATCTGGAACCGCTTCTCTTCAATCTCCATAGGATACTTCACTTCCAATTCCAGCTTCTCCATAGCTGAAATAAGCTCCTCCCGAGTGGTCAACATCATCAATTTCTCCTGACCCTTTCTACTTAAGGCGTCGGCAACCACATTTGCCTTACTTGGATGGTATAAAATCCCGCAATCATAGTCCTTAATTAACTTCAACCACCTTCTCTGGTGCATATTCAAGTCCTTTTATGTAAAAAATATATTTCAAACTCTTGTGCTCTGTATATATTTCACACTTATCACCATAGAGATAGTGTCTCCATATCTTCAAAGTAAATACCACCGCAGCTAGCTCCAAGTCATGGGTCGGATACCCCTTTTCATAGTCCTTCAATTGTCCTGACACATACGTAATGACACTACTGTTTTGCGTAAGCACACTACCCAATCCTTTATGAGACACATCACTATAAACCACAAAATTTCCTGTATCATCCAGAAGAGATAACACAGGTGTTGTACTCAACCTCTTCTTAAGTTCTTAAAACCTTTCCTCACACTTCTCTGTCCAAACAAATTTCACAGCTTTCCTAGTCAAATTCGTCAGCGGAGTTGTGATCTTGGAGAAGTTCTGAATGAATCTTTTGTAATAAGCTGCCAATCCAAGAAAACTTCTCACTTCCGATGGCATTTTCAGCTGATCCCAGTTCATCATAAGTTCAACTTTGGAGGGATCTACCGAAATTCCGTCCTTATCAATCACATGTCAGAGAAATTATACCTGCTCAATCCAAAATTCACATTTTGAAAACTAGGCATACAACTTCACCCTTCTTAACGCCTCTAACGCTACCTTCAAATGCTCTATGTGTTCATCCTTGGTCTTCGAGTATACCAAAATGTCATCGATAAATACCACTACGAATTTATCCAAAAGTAATTTAAATACCCTGTTCATCAGGTCCATAAATGTTGCAAGAGCATTCGTTAGACCGAATGACATCACTAGAAATTCGTAGTGACCATATCGAGTACTAAACGTCGTGTTTGAAACATCCTCTGGCCTCACCTTCAACTGATCATAACCACTCCTCAAGTCTATTTTTGAAAAGTATTTTATTCCTTTTAATTAATCAAATAGGTCGTCGATCCTTGGTAATGGAAATCTATTCTTATTCGTGACCTTATTCAATTCTCTGTAGTCAATGCATAGCCGCATCGTCCCATCCTTCTTCTTTGCAAATAACACTGGTGCTCCCTACGGCGATACGCTCAGTTGAATGTATTTCTTGTCCAGTAACATTTACAGTTGTATCATTAATTCTTTCATCTCTACCGGAGCCATCCGATACGATGCCTTCGATATTGGAGCCATTCATGGCACTAAATTGATCACAAACTCAACCTCTCTGTCTGGCGGAAGACCTGGCAGATCATCTGGAAATACGTCTACGAAGTCCCTCACTACTAGTATCTCTTCTATCTTTGGGTTCTCTTTATGACTGTCGACTATGTAGGCTAAATATCCTACACAACTTTGTCTTAACAACTTACTGGCCTCAATCATAATCAAACAACTAGCTTGTCTAGGCCACTTGTTGCCATAAAACACAACCTTTGACGGAGTCATAAGTTAATACATTTCTTTTGGCAATCAATTACAGCCCCGTAATTGAATAACCAATCCATTCCCAGAATGACGTCAATCACTTCTCTATTCGCAATCTCAATGTTCATGGGCTATTCTAACTCGTCCTTAGGCAATTCCAAGTTCTTAGCAAAGTCATCAGATATAAATGAACAAGTAGCACCCGAATCAAATAATACATAAGCATTAACTATATTGATCGAAATGATACCTGACACCACATCGCGAGACTGTACAGCATCCTGCACTATCATGTTGAATGTCTTGGCGGTCGGTCGGTTGGTTGCGGTTGGTCCCGTGATAGTTAAAGCATTGCCACCGCTGTTTCCCTTGTTACCACATGTTCCTTCCCCTCTAGATCCTTTCTTGGGACAGTCCCTAGCCAAGTGGTCGACCCACATGTGAAGCAGGCTCCCTTGTTTAGGTTAGGGCAGTTAGGTGCTATGTGGCCTTCCTGACCACAATTGTAGCATACTCTTTTCCCTTCCATATAGACCCCCAGGTGAGCTTTCCCGTAGGTCGAACATACTTCAATCCTCTTTTTCTAACCTCCTTGCTGATTTCCAGTTGACTAGTTGTCAGTCCACCTCCTCTTCTGATTGTTACTACCTCCCGTGTTGCTGCCACTGACCTTGTTATTTCCTTTATTCTCACTCTTCTTCTTCTTCTAATCCTGATTGTATTTGGTCACCGCATCGCTCCCACCTTTAGCGAGGATGGCATTCTCCAGTACTCCAGAAAAATTGTTCAGCTGAAACATTGGCACTTTGTTATATAACCAGGGCTTCAGTCCCTGTTCAAACCTTCTTGCTTTCCTCTCATCCGTATGTACTTGATAAGTGGCGAATCTAGCCAACTCATTAAATTTTGACACATAGTCTGATACGGACATATTGCCTTGCTTAAATTCTAAAAGTTGTACCTCCATTTGGTTCTGCGAGCTTGTCAGGAAATACATCTCGAAGAACATCTCCTTAAACCTCTCCTAGGTGATCACACCTTCTCCTCCACGGACCTTATTTGTTTGCCACCAATAACTGGCTTCTGACTTCAACATGAACGTTGCGTAAGCGATTTTCTGGTCCTCTCTGACTCTGGCAACATCAAAAACATTTTCCATCTCCATAACCCAAGTTTGAGCTTCTCTCGGGTTCATAGAGCTTTTAAACTATGGCGGTCCCACCACCTTGAAGTCCTTCAATGTTGTATTTGGTGAAGTTTAAGGTTGATTATTAATCGATCCAGCTAATAAGTTCACCAACTGCTGAACGGGGTTGGCATTGGCATCGTTGTTGTTATTCGTCGACCCTTTTTGGGCTGGTTGACAGTTTGGTCTTCTTCTCGGTGGCATATTTCTATTAAAATATATGTTTATTAGGTCTTTATTTAATCCTTTAAATATTAAAGGCTTAACTTAAAGATTTAAACATGATCACTTAACATATATTCTCAAATAAACTCTGATATTTTATTTAAATTGAAAGTTTTAATATAATACGATAGCATCACTGCTATTTACATCAACTATCCCTCGATAAAGAATATTCAGGATTAAGTAATCATACTCCATTACTTTTATTTACACTTGAATTTACATCATTAACTACCATAGATATTCAAATAACTCGTATTGTTCCTATCACGGCCTATTAAGACGTCGAACAGCTTCTCTGCGCTCTTCTTCCATGATATAAAACATCGTCCTACAATCCAGCATATACCACGGTAAGTCCTCGAATTGAATTAGATAGTACATAATTCGATCCTGAGCTTTGTTCACCGCATTGTTGAATGTGCAATCCATCTCCACCATCTTGACCTTCTTTATTTGCACCTCTTCCTCGGCTGCATCTGCTCGCTGAGAAGCCTTCTCATAAGCATCTTCAGATCTGGCTCGCTTAGCAGATTCCTTTTTCAAATCATCCTTCAGCTTTGCAACCTCTGACACCAACTCCTCATTTTCACCTTCTAAGTGAACTAATTTCCACTCCACATTTCCAAGTCGTGCATCAAGACCTTGGATTTCCTCATTCTTCTGACCTATAATATCCTGACGTCTATCTGCTAACTCTTCCAATTCTCTGACTCTATCCTGAAGCTCGATGTTACGGTCATACACCTCATCATACATTTGAGATGCAATAGAGTTCGGTGGGAACTCATCTTCCTCCTTTTCTTCCTCAGGGTCCTCCTCAGAATCAGACTCAAGCTCATTCTCCTGACCAACAACAGTGATGAACGGAGATGTCTCTCCCTGTACCAACTTCTCCTGGATGACATAAATGTCTTGGGGGTCCTCCTCTCTAGGTACTCGGGGTTCCTCCTCCCAAGCTCGACTAGATCCTCCAACATCTAACATCCTAACAACACAGTTTTAAGTTTTAGTTACTAATCGATACTCGCGATCACATAAGTTTATCACATAAGCACATAAAGTCTTTTATTATCTTCAATGAATTAAGGAATTAATTTCTTAGAACTCGATTAGAGTTTATCACCACTATGTTCTCAATCTCCTATAAGGCTACTACCTAAGGATTTTCCCTAATCTAATGTTCATAACCTACAGCTTTGATACCAACCTATGACACCCCCAAATCTGGGTACTTCAATTCCCACAGGATTTGGTGTTCACTGTCCAAACATCATGTATCTATCTACCCATAATAAATGAAAAAACATTAATCGATAGAAATAAATCCTATCCTTATGGAGTTACAACATCTGAATGTAAATACATCAATCCCAGGTCATACTAACCTTAAATCTAAAATACGTAAGCATAATAAATATTAAGTATTACACAACATTAACATATGTCTGAAACATAAATATATCAAATAAACAACAAGTCTTCATCACTTATTGACCTTGCCCTTGCCTTTGCTAGTAGAAGGTTCGTCGGACCTTTCGTTCTTAACTACCATGTTATTATTACGCAAGAATGAGCACAATTGCCCACAAGTATAATAATGTAACAACAATATAATAACATGCGAGTGAATCAAAGACTTCTGAAAATAAGAAAACTCAACTTTTGAATCAAGAATGAATAACAAGAATCAAAAGAACTTATGAGGATCATAAGACCTTGAACTATGTCCTAGGTTGTCAAGTATTTAAACTTGAAACCTTTAACAGTCATAAGACTATGGACTCTTCTTCTTGTACTTAGGGGATCAAATTTTAGTACCATATCGCGCACAATATCTTAACGCTAAAGCATAATTAATCCCTTATAACAGGGTTGTTCATCTCAGTTTGACATTAGAGTCCGCACCAAAGGAAGTTTTGTTTGGATAAGCTCAACAAGGGTTCTGAAATTTAGAACGTTCATCAACTATGGACTAGTCGAATCAATAAGGGTTCACTTGTGACGCCCCCAAAATAGGTAAACAACACCCATTCTGAGTCGCCAAATATATGGTACAGAAACAACAACTTTATTAATACAATTGTCGTGCAAAATATGACAACACATAAACTGCGAGTTTAAAAAATAAATATTATCTTCTAGACAATATCAACACTCAAATAAGTTCTCATTACAATTGTTGATACACTATTTTACAAAATAGTGAGGACTACTAAAACGACTTTCTAGAACCTTCATTCCATACCCCGACTAGTACTCGCTACATTCTCGCCTCCTAAGAAGAAAAATAGAACAAAAAAGAAAAGGGTGAGCTCAACTAGCCCAGTAAAGAATATTATGACTAAGATAACATAGACTAAATTATCGTTAGTCCTCAACAGGGAAAAATCTGATAGAATACAATAGACAACAAGTTTTAAATCCATATTCCCAGCGGAAATAATAATTCCTAGGAGAGTTACGTAGAGAATGAAATCTACTATTATCTATGAATTTAAAAGTCCATCATCAATAATTTATCCCTGTAACATCAATCAATATACATCTTGAATCAAATATTCATCTTTGCATTACAGGCCAAAGATATCCATCAGTTGGTCATGTTCATCTCAACACCTGTACATCTTTGCACTACGGGCCAAAGATATTCATAAGAAAATCAACCATCTATGCACTACAGGCCAAAGATATTCAGTAATATCATCATTTAGGACTGAGGATGATGAAAAATATTTTAAAGAAAACGAATCCAATGAAACAAAAGAACAAATATTAAGGATTCGTACTTTAAACAGTCCAAGTTCAAAAATACTTCATAAATAACTATAGTGAAGTAAAATTCAAGAATGATCAAAACATGGATACAAACAAAGCTAGTATCAATAATAGATATTTTGGACAAAAAAGCAAAAATTTATTTTTTATGTGAATAGTGTTTGATTCAGAATAAAGTCGATACGTGAATAGTGACGATACGTGAATAAGTAACCCCGACAGTAAAAGACAAGAATTTCACAAGAAAAATCTTACCAATATTTCGGCATAATGATATTAGAAGAAATAATATCATTTTTTAAAAAAAATATCCCTTACCTCGAAAAGACAGTACTTTTGATTGGAATACTGGATATAGTGCTGAAGGGAACTTGTACCATATAACACACTCAAAGTCTCAAAATACTCACAAGAATACGCTCGATAATATAGAGAGAGAAAGAGAGAGAAAACTTGTTTCTAGTGTGATTTTCAATTCTAACCTAAGCACCCTATTTATAAAAAATTGCTTTAGAACACCAAAGCATAAAATTTAATAAAATATTAATATAATTATAAAATTTTCCTATGCTCACTTTGAAAAACTGAACTCAGCACATTTGCAATACTAGTGGGGCCTACCAACTTGTTAAAAACGTTTTTCTTAAAAACACATTTTACACTCCAAAAATTAATTATTCCGGAAATTCAGAACTTCAATAATTTATAATAAATATCCCTTTAATCAGAAAAATTCAAATCTTATGTCCATTCCATAGGAAATTTAATTCTCTACAACTTTGCAGAAGAAAGTTTTTCCAAATTCCAAACAAAAATTGACTGAAATCCACATACGGACGATTTTACAGGCTATAATCAAATTTCAGTCAAGAAATGGGGTCCACAAACATGAAAAACATGTTTTAAATATTTTTAGTAATAAAAATACTCTTCCTCCTCATATATTCATATATCCCACATTCATTATAAAAATATCACCATTATTATATTATTATAATATAATAATATATTTAAATGAATTATTTTATCAGAAAAAAGAAAAAAAAAATAATTTTCAACAATTGTCACATTAAAAATTTGCTCCATCTATATCCACATAAAATGAATATTTTCCTTATCATATAAATCAATAATTAATTATTCACAAATAATATTACAGAATCACAATATCGACAACCAGACCGTTCGCAGGAAAGTGGGGGCTTTCCAATAAGGATTTGTCCTTACTGGCGCGCAATTAGGTGACCAAACCTCTCCTTAGAAAGAACTTTCTAGACATTGCCAATAATGCTATCTAAAAATATTATTCAAATAATATGAATTATTGATCTGATAATAGAAAATATTGTGTAGTGACAATTATTGAAACAACAATAATATAAAATATCAACGTACCAATTATTGAATCAACAAAATAAAATATTGAACAGTAATTACTGTAACAATTATTGAGTAATGCCTTCTTACGTAAGAATCAAATACCGTGTGCTATTGTGTTTTAAACCAATTTAGTATTCTAACAAAGATTAATCTGTAATAACTACGATGTTATTTATAAACAACTTATATTTGTCGCTTTCATCCTCATCCAATCGCCACATGGGGGGCCACACAAGGTCAAGGCCATCATTTAATATTCCCCGACAAAGAAGAAATATTCCACGACCAAACGAATATTCCCCAACAACAATGAATATTTTATAACTACTTACTTATTTGAAATATTTGCGCATTTTACCCATAACTAACCACATTAATCAAATCAACCCTTACTATTGCAAAATAATAAATAGAGGAAATTTAATTTCATTTAGAATAAGTTGGGGTCTTACAACCTCCCCTCCTTATGAAATTTCGTCCTCAAAATTGATGTACGTACCTGGTGTTTTGAAAAGGTGAGGATACCTTGCTTTTATTTCCGTTTCCAATTCCCAGGTCATTTCCTCAATAGCATGGTTCCTCCACAAAACTTTGACTTGTGGTATGACCTTTGTGCATAGGACATGCTCCTTCCTATCTAAGATCTAGACAGGTACCTCTTCGTACGTTAAATCTTCGGCTATCTCGTCTAGTTCAAACTCAATAACGTGGTTTGGGTCTTTCATATATTTATGAAGCACAGATATTTGAAAAACATTATGAACACGAGACATACTTGGAGGTAACGCGAGTCTATAGGCCACATTTCCTACTCGGTCAAGAATCTAAAATGGACCAATAAATCATGAATTGAGCTTTCCTCTCTTCCCAAATCTTGTAACTCCCTTCCATGGGGCAACTCGCAACAATACATGATCCCCAATACTAAATTCCACGTCCTTTCGATGAAGATCCGCATAACTCTTTTGTCGATCATGTGCCGTTTGTATACGTTGTCGAATCATTTGGATCTTTTCTGTAGTAATACGTAACAACTCTGGTCCCAAAAATGTTGCTTCACCCACCTCATCCCAACATACTGGAGAGCGACACTTTCGTCCATATAATGCTTCAAATGGAGCCACACCTATACTTGCTTGATAATTGTTGTTGTAGGAGAATTCCACCAATGGTAAATACTTATCCCAACTCCCTTTGAAGTCTAGGACACAGAGTCTTAATTGATCTTCAAGAGTTTGAATAGTCCTCTCTGATTGTCCATCCGTTTGAGGATGGTATGCCGAACTGAATCGTAAATCTGTGCCCATAGCTTTTTGCAAGCTAACCCAAAATCATGAAGTAAATCTTGGGTCACAATCCGAAAGTATGGATACTGGCATGCCATGCAATCTCACAATCTCATTTACGTACATACGAGCAAGACGTTCAAGGGAATAAGTCTCCCTTATTAGCAAGAAATGAGCAGACTTGGTTAATCTATCAACAATAACCCAAATAGCATTTATGCCTTGAGAAACCGTGGGAAGACCCGTAACGAAATCCATGGTAATGTGTTCTCACTTCCATTTCAGAATCTCAAGTGGTTGTAATGGACCCTTTGGCACTTGATGCTCCGCCTTTACACGTTGACAAGTTAAACACCTCGAGATAAACTTTGAAATCTCTCTCTTCATATTGTTCCACCAAAATATATATCAAAGATCACGATACATTTTGGTACTTCCAGGATGGATTGCAAACGGTGTATTGTGTGCCTCCATCATGATCTTTTTCTTCAAATCAGAATCGTTAGGAACACAAAATCTGGAGTGGACTCGAAGTATTCCTACTTCATCAATTCTTGCTTCTGGAATAGCACCTTCTTGTACTATCTTCTTCATACACATCAGCTCCGGGTCTGTGGCTTGAGCAACTTTAACTTTATCGATTATAGTTGGTTCTATGCGTATACTTGACATCATTGCATGGGTCCCCGGAGTCTTGAATTCTATCTTCATCTTTTGTAAATCACACAAAATAGGCCTTTGTGTTGACAACATAGCACTCGCTCCTCGTGATATGATCTTCTACTCAACGCGTCTACCACCACGCCTCGCTTTTCGGGATGGTATTGAATGGTGTGGTCGTAATCTTTCAACAGCTCGAGCCAACGTCGTTGCCGCATGTTGAGTTATTTTTGGGTGAAGAAATATTTGAGGCTTTTATGGTCTGAATATATATCCACTTTCTCCCCATATAGATAGTGCCTCCAACAGCAGGATAATCGTCACTTAGAGAAGAAGAGTATAAGATACAATGGCGATTGGCTTTAGTGCAAGTGGGAGATTGAAAGTAATATGCACACAAGCCAATCATGTTTGATGATAAAGCATATACTTTGTAACAATCTTATTCATTTATTAATAAAAAGTATTAATTTATTAAAGGCTTTTAATTATCTACATGATGTCGTTTTTATAATATGTGATAAACCCATAGTTTTAAGCAATGCTTTTAGAATAATGATGATGATCATTCTAATGAGATCTAAATTCTTAGAAAGCTTAAAACTAAAATAGCTCCCAATCATTGGATTACTAAATTGGGGATTAGTGAATCCGGATAGATTGGTACATACGTTGCTTACTCATTGGATGAGGATGATTGATCTCATGATCATTTGTGTGGAGACACTAAAGCAAGTATGTAGGTGGTTATTAGAGAATAAGTTCACTGAACGTGGCTCGCTAAGGAATACCTAATGGAGTTTTATTTGCCTGTCAATAGGAATTCCTGTAGTGATAGTAGTACAAGTGATCCTTGGACTTGAGATCATCATAGTATCTTGTGTATGATGAGTTATACTTTGACTTATTCCTTAAGACCCTTAGGGTATATCAAAGGGTATGCTTGGATATAATAAGTTGTATATGGAGATAATGTATGATCAATAAAGAATCTACCACTTCTAATAAAAGAAGAGAAATGTCCTATGTGATTCGATAAATGACAACCCAAGAGTCCTTGGCAATATGTAATGAAATTAGAAAGGAGTTTCTAATTTGCATTATTTAGTGTTGTGCATTTAAGGATCGAAATACATATAATTAAATAAAATAAGACTTGACAAAATTCCATGTCTTATATTTAATTGGGACATTGTATGGTGGAAGGATTGCATTGTATTAGTAACTATTTACTCAAAGGTTCTTTAATGATTAATGTTGAAATCTATATTATCCGGAAAGTCGCTTGATCGCTAGGGAAGTTTATCCTTATTGAGAATAAATATTATTTAAATAAATTAATTGTTTAATTTATTTATTTAAATAAGATTAGAATTGTTCTAATTGATTTATTCACAACCTGGTTTAATATGGAGAACCTAAAGGGTCACACCATAAAAGGAAGAATAATTATTTAAGAAGTTAATGGCATAATCGTAATAATATATTATGTATATTTAATTTAATCTATGGTGATAGAATAAATTAAATAACTTAATATTTATTATTTAATATTTTAGAAATATTAAATATAAATTAATAAGAGGTGTCTTATTAATATTATTACAATTATTATTATTTTAATTTCTAAAAGAGTTTAGGAATTAATTTAATATAAGTACTCTCATTTATTCCTAATAGGATTAGGAAGGAAAATTAGTTAAAGGAGTTTAATTAATTATCCCTAATAAGATTAGGGAGCTTAATTAATTAAAAGAATTTAATTAATTAAATAAAACCCAATTTCTTAATTGTTAAGGTGGGTGGCCCACATCTATAAATAAGAGGAGTCTTATTATGGGTGTTGGGGGTTGTTGACTTTTACAACATACGTAATTCCAATAGTTGGGAGAGTACGCCCTTTCTATAGAGATAGAGAAAACTAGGGTTTGAGCTCAATACCCCTTCTTCTTGAATTTTCTTCTTCCTTGGTGGATCACCTCTAGAGGCCAAACATTTGGGTGGCTAACGTTGATCAAAGGAAGGAACCAAACCCGGTGGATTCAAGATTGAACGCGAAAGGATTTGGAGGTGAACTTGTACCCGAGGAAGCTCGATCTTCAAGGGTATGATTTATTCTTTATCTTTTCGCTTAATTAATAATTATGCATAAAGGGTGATCCGGGTATATGGTTTGTAAATTTTTTAAACTCTGATTTTTACACGCTTCCGCACTTTTATGCAATTTGATTGCGTTCTTGAATATTACAAACCTAACATTGTTTTCACATAATATTAGACTTCACTAACGACGAGCTAACTATGCATTCGACAAATCAATTAAACATGTAAGTACATCATTGACATGTTAAGAATCTATTTTAACATCACATGGTATGTTTAATATATTTTTGTGTTCATTAGATTAGGTTACAATTACATTTCCTTGACTTAAACAATTAAAAATCTCATTTACAAGCAAAAGCGCCAAGTGGAACTATGACTCCACCATTTGAACTAAATCATGCCGCAGCATGATCAGATCTTCGCAACTCCTCCAATAAAGCTAAGATTAGCGTTATAGTAACGGTACCGCACAAATGGCTCGGATTTTAAGCTTGGATCTGGCGCTGCAACGCGACACGCCAATCCCAGAATCTTAAGTTCGTGAAAAAACACAGATCATGGCCAAAACTTCATTCAAACAACGAATTCAAATGCAGCTATTAGTTCTAAACTGAACATAAAATTTTAATTATACTTCTAGCATGTTTTTAACAACTTAAATCATACAATTACTTAAATCAAATCACATAATTTCACCGTTCTTGGTGATTTTTGAAGGTTTTAAAGAAAAATATGAGATTTGACGTCACTGGTTCGTTATAACTCTGAATTTATCCGTTAAAAGTTTGTTTTCTTTGTTGTAAGATGTATTATCATAATCTACTATCAAATTTAAGTTAAACATATAATTTATGGCATACAATTGCTCGTAAGGGTCATATATATAACTTTTATACTCTGTAACTTCAAAAATCCAATTACGACATATTTATATGAAATTGATGGTTTGAAAACATACATATATGGTAGAAAACATGCTATGATTATATATTATCATGTATATACACATACATCATCAATTCATGCATTGCTCATACAATAATTGTTTTACAAAGAACTCAAAACACCGGTTAATGGAAAAACTTTTATTCTAGCATGTTTACATGAAATCGATTACTCTAATCACATGAATATATGATATAAACATATTGTAAACATATAGTAACATATATAACATCATATACTCATCAATTATCAATCTCTTCAATCACAGAGGAAAGTATAAGAACGTAAATTAAAGTTTGGGTTGAAGAGATTACTCTGTTAGTGTGTATGTGACTCAAGGATGATGAAATTCTTCTCTATTTCTTCTTTAATTCACACTTTCTCTCAATTTTCTCTCTAAATTCTCTTAGTTTCTCTCTAACTCTCTTTGCAATTTCTCTGATTTTTAACGAATGAACTGAATGCGTATAAATAAACTAACGTTGTTGTTGTTGTTAGTTAATCCCTTAGTGGGTTATCTGGCCAACTCCTCTTAGGGTCATGTTTGGCTAGCTTATTAATATCTTTTTTCTATTTATTTTAATTAAATTATTTATTATATAGTTTAATAATGTCACACCCATATATGCAAGTAATCAATATCTTATTTAATTTAATTAAATAAAATACAATAATTCCATAGTAAATCTTATATGTTGGGAGATTGCATATTTAAAATTTGATGTTGAAAGTTAACAAGTCATGATTATATGTAAAGTGCTTCAAAGGAACACATGTACAAGGACTTAGTGATATATCAAATTTGTTATGTTGGTCTGAACTTTAATGTCTATCATTCTGTAAATGGATGTATAGAAGAAGAGATCAAAGTTGTTAGGTTTCTATATCTTGGAATGTTCGGCTTCAACTGAATCGTAGTCTATCAAGTTAATCAAGAGATTTCAGAAGACAATGCAGAAATATAGGGCATTGAGGATCAGAGTTTATCTGCTTTAAAGGGTCCCTCTAAAATCGCAAAGTAGTCCTAACGCTTACTGAGCCAAGTTAGAATTCGTAGAGTGGTCTCGGAAGCATAGATTCTGCAAGACAAACAAGTGAAGATCGTAGTGTACCAGTCCTCAAGAAAAATCGTAGTGCTCTCATCTATCAGCACCAGACTAAGCACCAAGGTTTCATGACACCACGATCAGAATCGTAGTGTTTCATCTATCTGTGTTAGAAGCATTGAGCCTCGACCACGTGTTTAAAGATTAATCACAACAAATGTGGAAAGAGTTGTAGACGTTGAAGAACTTGGGAGTCCCAATGACACAACAGTCATCCTTAGTATATAACAAAGAAACATATTGAAGAAGCTAAGGAAAGTACCATGAGTCAGCAGAAAACACCTTTTCAAGTGTTAGGTGAGATAACAGTCTGCTCTGTCAGTGGGCCAGTCTGCTAATTAGAAGTTATGCAGAAAGTCTCCATCAAAGCTCAGAAATGTCAAATACATTTAATGCTTCAACGGATGTCTTCAACGGATACATTTTCAAAGGAATTATACATACAAAACATCAGAAGATGAAAGAAGTTAAGCAAGCACAAAATGAAAAGCTGAAGAACACTCAACGATCAAACTCTACGATCTGAAAAAGAGAAAGCTTGCTCAGCTTCTCAGTTCTTTCGAACAAAAGCTTAACGACAACTGAGTAGCACCATTCAAGAACTCATCAACTACTATCAAGTGAAGTAAGAAGTTCCAAGTCAGAAGGACTTGAAAAGTTCTAAGTGAACTGTGAAGAACTAAGTCTGCTGGACTTGAAGAGTTCAAAAGTGAATTGAGAAGTGCCAAGGCTGCTGGTCTTGAAGAGTTCAAAATTGAACTGAGAAGTGCGAAGACTGCTAGTCTTGAAGGAATCTGTGAGATTCAGAAAGTGTAAATATATCCTTAGTGGATTTTCTACTCGAGGAGTAGAAGAATGGACTAGGAGCTTTAGGTGCTCTGAACCACTTAAAATTTTCGTGTCTCTTACACTCTTGCTATAACTGCTATAACTTCCTCACTCTCCTTAACGTACTATATCTTAAAGGGAGAACAAACAAATCTTAATTCCACTATGTTTGAACCATTATCAAAACTAACAAAGGGTTTTAAAAGAAGAATTTAAAATATCTATTCAACCCCCCTTCTAGATAACTATTGTGCCTCCGGGAACTAATAATTGGTATTAGAGAAGGTTCTATCAAATAGCCTACAAAGCTTAAGTAGATCCAATGGCACATCTGATAAGCGAATCAAAGACTGGAGGAGGTAGGAAGCCACCTGTGTGCAACAAGGATAAATTCGCCAACTAGAAAGTTCGTATGCAAGCCTACATGGACTCAATAGATGAAGATCTATTTGAAACTGTTTAAAATGGGCCCTACATTCCTACCAAGCTTGCTCCTACTGTAGACGATCCAAATAAAATCCAGATCAAGGTTAAAGAAGAATGGACTGAGAACGAAAAGAAAGTTGTCCAACTCGACAAAAAGGCCAAGAACATCTTGTTTCAATCGTTTGAAGACGATCTATTTGAAAATGTGGTAAACAACAAAACATCAAAGGAAGTGTGGGAAGCATTACTCATCATGCATGAAGGAACAGAAGAAGTCAGAGAAAATAAGAAATCTCTCCTGACTCAGCAATATGAAATGTTTGCACACATTCAAGGAGAAAATCTCACTTCCACCTACGAAAGATTCAATGTACTGCTTAACTCTCTCCGAGCCTATGGAAAGATCTATCCAAATAAAGATCTAATCATAAAGTTCATGAGAGCTTTACCCAGCAAGTGGGATGCCAAAACCACTGCCATCAGAGAATTAAAGAATCTCCATGAAATGATTGTTCAACAGTTATATGGCAACCTTCTCACATATAAAATGGAGCTCACTCAACGAGCAAAAACTCTATCTGAAGGAAGAAAGAAAGACAAAGGAGTTGCTCTAAATGCAACAGACAACACTTCCAAATCTAATACTCATAATGACTTTGACTATAATGAAGATGATGATAAGGACTTTGCAATGTTGGTAAAAAGACTCAGAAGGTTCATGCGTCAAGGAAAAAGAAGCAAACCTAAGAAGTTCAACAACTACAGCAGCCAGGAACAAATAAACGACTTATGCTACAACTGCAAAAAGCCTGGCCATTTCATTGCAAACTGCAAAAAACCTCTTAGAGAAGAACTAAAGAAGAAATCAAATTCAAAGAAGGAATTCAAAGGCAACAAAAGGTCTAAAAAGAAAGACAAAGGTCTTATAGCTGGAGGATCGTGGAGTGACTCAGACAACGACTCAACTCCCGAATCTGGAGATGATGAAGATCCTCAAATGGAAAATCTTTGTCTAATGGCCAAGAATGATAAGGATAAAAAGAATTCCAACATTCATGAAGTAAGTATAGATGAGGTATTTGACTTTAACTCTCATGATGTAGACATAGATGATTTAAGAACTGCACTGCATGGCATAACATCTGATCTGTATCACTACATGAAATGGTTCAGAGTTCTGTCTAAAGATTATTCACTTCTTATAAAGGAGAAAAAGAAAGTTCAGGAAGAACTGGAAATAGCCCTTCTAAGTACTGACTCTCTCTCCAAGCTTGAAGCTAATTATAAACTGTTAAAATAAACCGATGAGCTCAATGCTCAAAGAGAGTCAAGTCTAACTTCTAAAATTGAGGAACTAGAAAGGACAATATCTACATGGAATAAATCCTCTTCATCCATGGACTCCCTGATCTCTAGTTAGAGAAATGCATCTGATAGAACAGGTTTAGGCTTTGGGGAATCCACCTTAGAGCCATATGTGGAAAAAATAAAGGAAACTAGCCCTAGTAATGCTCCAATTTTTAGTAAAAGCATTATATTTGTAAAATCCTCATAGAAGGAAGAACCAGTCCAACCCTCCTCGTCAGATCCAACCTATGTTCCAAGGAATAAAGGATCTTATGCTAGCCTAGGTTTCAGAAGAAAGAAGAATAACTCAGTCTCTACTCTCCAACCTTGAAGGGTCGTAGAGTCGAGTAAAATTGACTGCATGAACCAACTGAGAAGGAATAGTAGGGTTAAGCCCCACTCTTCACAAATCATGAAACACAATGACACATGGAAAAAGGAAGGAATGACTGCTAAAAACCACATAAGTCCAAATGGATGAAGAAGCAACACACACACATAAGCATGCATTGTATTAGATGTTTTATATGCAATAAGACTGGTCATAAGGCTGCAATATGCTACCATAATCTTATGCATGTGAAACCCAGAATCAAGCAAATTTGGGTTCCCAAGGGTACTAACAAAGTTGGAGCCATGCAAGTATGGGTACCAAAATGAGAGTTTTATCTTACCACAGGAACCAAACTCCATGATCACAACCTGGTAGCTAGACAGTGGATGCTCAAGGCACATGACAGGGAACAAAGCCCTTCTGTCTAATTACATAGAGAAGGAAGGTCCTTCAGTCATCTTTGGAGACAATGGCTCTGGCAAGACAAGAGGATATGGCTCAGCTGGGAATGGTGCAGTGTCCTTCAATAGAGTAGCCTATATGGAAGGACTACAACATAATCTTCTGAGCATAAGCCAACTTCGCGACAAGGGTCATTAAGTCACATTCCTCAACAATCAATGTCAAGTCAGAGATATAAAAACTTCTGCTATAAAGTTTACTGGAACAAGAAAAGGAAATGTCTACACCGTAAATCTTGGTCAACTAAGCTCGGACGAGACGATATGCTTCCTGGCTAAAGCATCTAAAGAAATGAGCTGGCTATGGCATAGAAGTCTGTCTCATCTCAACTTCAAAAGCATATCTAAACTGGCTTCAAAAGATCTAGTTATAGATTTACCCAAGTTCAGCTTCACCAAAGAAAGGCCTTGCAATGCCTGTCAGCTTGGAAAGCAGACTAGAAGCTCATTTAAGAACAAAACTGTCAACTCAATTGACAAACCCCTGCAACTGCTTCACATGGACCTATTTGGACCAATTCCAACAATGAGCCTTGGAGGGAAGAGATACTCACTGATTGTAGTGGATGACTACACCAGATTCAAATGGGTGTTCTATTAAAAGTCAAAAGATGAAACTAGCTCCCAACTAATCAAAATGTTTAGACTGGTGATGAACGAGAGAGAGGAGAAAATCAAGGCTATAAGAAGTGATCATGGCAGAGAATTTGACTTCTCTGAGATGGACCAGTTCTGCACAGATAATGGCATCAATCACAACATCTCAGCTCCACGAACCCCTCAGCAAAACAGAGTAGTTGAGAGAAAGAACAGAACATTGATAGAAGCTGGAAGAACTCTCCTGGCAGCAGCCCATCTGCCTGAATACTTCTGGACAGAAGCTGTCAACACTACATGCTACACTCAGAATAGATCTCTTGTACACTCTACGTTAAAGAAGACTCCCTATGAACTATGAAGAGGAAGAAAGCCAAGTGTCAACTACTTTCATGTGTTTGGTTGTGCATGCTATATACTCAACAATGGTAAACAGTATCTGACAAAGTTCCAACCCAAATCTGACGAAGAAATCTTTCTCGAATATGCCATAGACAGTAAAGCTTATAGAGTGTTCAACAAGAAAACACTAAGTGTTGAAGTCTCAATTCACATCATCTTTGATGAAATAGACTTGGACAAAACAATGTCTCAAGACACTACTAATGATAATTCAGACACTACGAATGAGGTCATCGAGCTCAACACCAAGATCGTAGTTCTAGAAAATTAGATCGTAGAGTAAGAAGAGGAGATCCTAGAAAGAACTACGCAAGATAACGAACCTCCACATCAAGAAGCTGAAATTGATCTTGAAGGTCTTAGACAAGAAGGCATCAGGACATATGTTCCAACAAGAAATAGATGGGCAAGAGATCACACTCAAGACTTAATTATTGGAGACCCCAATGCAAGAGTCAAAATAAGAGTTGCCACCCAAAATGAGTGTTTCTATTTGAGCTTTCTGTCACAAATGGAACCCAAGAAGATAGAAGATGTTATGGAAGACTCCAGCTGGATAGAAGCCATGCAGGAAGAACTAAATTAGTTTGAAAAAGCAAAGTATGGAGATTAGTTCCAAGACCAAAGAGTCATCCTGTCATTGGCATCAAGTGGGTCTTCAGGAACAAGATGGATGAAGATGGAGTAATAACAAGGAACAAGGCAAGACTAGTGGCCAAAGGTTACTCTCAAGAAGAAGGCATTGACTACGAATAGACCTTTACACCTGTTGCCAAATTAGAAGCCATCAGAATATTTCTTGCCTTTGCTGCTCGCATGAAATTCAAAGTCTTTCGGATGGATGTCAAAAGTGCATTCCTGAATGGGGAACTTCAAGAAGAAGTATATGTAGAACAACCTCCTAGTTTCATCAATCCAACTCTCTCTAATTATGTCTATAGATTAGACAAAGCCTTATATGGTCTTAAACAAGCACCTAGAGTATGGTATGAAATATTAACTAACTTTCTTATTGAAAATGGGTTCACAAGAGGTAGAGTAGACACCACATTATTTCTTAGAAAGCATAGAGACAAAATCTTATTAGTTCAAATATATGTTGATGACATTATCTTTGGCTCTACTGATGAAAAATTATGTAAGAGATTTGCCAAGCTTATGCAGAGCAAGTTTGAAATGAGCATGATGGGTAAGTTAAATTTCTTTCTTGGACTGCAAGTAAAGCAGACTGATGAAGGAATCTTCATAAACCAAGCCAAGTACATTAAACACTTACTTAAAAAGTATGGCATAGAATCAGCCTCTCCCATGAAAACCTCAATTGTTCCAGCAACCACTTTTGACAAAGATGAAAAGGGTAAAAGTATTGATATAACTCAATATAGAGGTATGAAAAGCTCTCTTCCATATCTAACAGCCAGTAAACCAGACATAATGTTTGCAACATGTATATGTGCTAGATTTCAAGCTAAACCTAAGGAATCACACTTAACTACTGTAAAAAGAATTTTCAGGTACCTTAAAGGCACACCTCACTTAGGGCTTTGGTATCCCAAGGAGTCCTCTTTTGAACTGACAGGATATAC
Source organism: Panax quinquefolius (assembly GCA_020205615.1). Lineage (NCBI taxonomy): Eukaryota > Viridiplantae > Streptophyta > Magnoliopsida > Apiales > Araliaceae > Panax > Panax quinquefolius. The sequence goes on along the minus strand of JAINUW010000429.1, from coordinate 70,607 downwards.
AAATTCTAATTTTGCAGGCTGTAAAATAGACAGAAAAAGTACTAGTGGCACCTGTCAGCTGCTGGGAAACAAACTTGTGTCCTGGTTTAGCAAGAAGTAAAACTCAAGATTCTACATCAACAAAGAAAAGTTTGAATATATTGTTCACCGGCAAATTGTTGTGCTCAAATTTTGTTGATGAAAAATCAACTGGCAGATTATGGGTTTGATTTCAAATCTATACTTGTTCATTGTGATAACACTAGTGCCATAGCAATAACACACAATCTTGTCATGCATTGTAGGACTAAGCATATAGAAATAATATATCATTTTATTAGGGATCATGTTCAAAACGGAACCATATCTCTACAATATATCCCTACTAAAAATCAATGTGTTGCCGTCTTTACAAAGCCTCTAGATGAATCCAGATTTAATAAATTAATAAGTGAGCTAGGCATGTTAAATCTACAACCATAAAATCTATGCTCTAGTTTATGCTAATCATGCAGATATAAAGGCTATGTTCAAAATCATAGATATGACCAAAGAAAGTCCACGATCGTAGAGTTGCAATGACATGAAAGACCACGATCGTAGAGCTTCCTCAAAATGACAAAGAAGCATCTGGTGATGACAAGCGTTCCAACAAATCCAAGCAATCTCTCTGTCAAGCGCCTCAAAGACAAACCTAATCCTTAGTTCATTTTAAGAGGTTGACCCTTATTGAGCTACCTTAACTCGGAAGAAATGCTAAGTCAAAAGTTCATCAATAGGAACAGAGCAAATAATGTTTGTAGAGTGTATTCAATAGTGGACTCAACGATCACAATGACAACCTCAACAATCATAGTGCTACCTCAACGATCGTTGTCCTCCCAAAGACTACACTAGCTCAAGAGGAGCTAAGGGCAAATCGGTATTTTCCACACAAATTAAAATTGTGGAGCAAAGTAAAACTTGACTCATGTCCCACTACGCAGATCGAGTGGACGTTACAAGTATAGTTTAAAAAGGTTTTTTTTTGAAAACTCACCTCAGATGTTCAAAAAGATTATATATATATATATATATATATATATATATATCCTAGTCTTCCAAAAAGCTCAATCAACTTCAGTGCAAAGAAATCAATGGCGGCTTCAAGTATTATCACTGGTTACGGACTCTGTTTTGATGAGTTCAAGACAGCTGACTCTCAATTCCACAAGATTCTGTCTCTAGTAAAGAAAGCTGGTCTTGAGGAGGCTCTGGGCACCAGCACATGGATTTACCCAAAGATAATTAAGGAATTTTATAGCAATGGAGTTTTTGATAACAACATCATCACCGCAAGAGTCAGGGGAGTACAACTCAAGCTCAAGGCTGAAGACATAAATCTGGCCCTAGGCTTCAAGTCAAAGGGACTCTTATCGATAGAGGTCATCAATTTCCATGATGAACTGAAGAAGATGCATCACAAAAATAATCAGACTATCAAGGGGTACAAGAAGAAGTTGTTTCCCAAAAAATATGAGTTTTTGGCTGACATTATTGGAAAGTGCATATGTTGCAAAAGCTTTGGCCATGACTCAATAAATGAAGTACAACTGAAGCTTATGACAGCAATCTTCTATGGGATCCGACTCAACTTTGGAGCCCTACTCATCGATTGGATTGGGAAGTGGATTCTTAATTCAAAGAAATCAAAGAGCTCTGGTAAGATGCTCTACGGGCGATTTATAAACATCATCCTGCAATCAGCACTGGGTGACAAAATTAGAGATAATGACGGAGAATCCATTAATCCCAACAGGAGGATGACCCAGCAGCTATTTGAAAACTGGAAAAGAAATCCAGTAAAAAATGTCAGAATAATATCTGAGTCTAGTGGAAGAACTGGTGATGCAAAGGGGACTGGAATACCAGGAAATATATATGTTATAAAGGAGACTAAAGAAGAAGAAGAAATTAACAAGGAAGAACCCATTTCTTTAATCAAACAGAGCAAGGGTAAAAGAAAAATGAAGGCTCAACTGGTAGAGGAGCCTCAAGGCTCGACTACTGAGGCACCTTAAGAGAGTTCAGGCACTAAAACTCTAAAAAAATTGAAAAGAAAAGAACAGCAGTCTGAGGAAGAAGAAGACAGAGCTACCATCTCTCAGCTGCTCAAAAAAGGAAAGTGGAGTCATAAGTCTAAGAAGACCTCTTTCTCTTCGATCGTAGAATCTAGATTGGACACCACTCCCGAAGAGGATGATGCAATAGCTTCTCATCCTGATCAAGCATTCAGATCTAAAGCTGAAGAAAGTGTTGAGGCTATGGCTCAGCCAAAAAAGTCAAAAAGAAAACTTGTCAAGAAATACATTCTTGTCAACTAAAAATCTTTAAAGGAGGAAGATAAAAGGATAGTTGTAGAGTAGGGGCTAGCCAAAGAAAGTTAGAAGAACACAACTCAAATTGAGGGGGAGTTGACTGAAGTTCCCACTCTAGAGAGTGTTCCAACTGAGGGGGAGCTGTTTGAAATGCAAATGAATGATAAAGCTGAGGGGGAGCATCATGAAGTCCTCATGACAGAAGAATCTACTCCTGAGGAGGAACTGCCAAGAGATCATCAGGAATCTTTGTTCCTCAAGAAGTTCTAGTTTCAGAAACTGCAGAAATGGAAAGAAGTGGAGCTACGGAGGGTGAGAAAGAAGAAAAGCAAGGAAGTGCAGTGGAGGTAATTGTTGAAGTTGAATCCTTGCAAGAAGATAGAGAAGAAGAAGAAGAGGATGATGAGGTAGAGATTATAGATGTGGGCTATGATAGTTATAAGAAAGCTAACTACAATCAACTGTTCTCCTACCTACCTATGATACCTTTTCACAAAGCCCAAATTCTAAACTCCTGGGATCACATATTCAGGACCTTCAAAGCCTATCCATCAATCTCCGTGCTAGCTCATGGATTCCCAGAAAACCTCAACTTTGCCCGAAAGCTGATCACAAATGGCTCTTCTTCAGTAAACAGGCATGAGGTACAAACTATTCTGATCTCTTTCAGGGTTAATCACTGTCCACCATTATATTTAAACCAATTTTATGAATTACCAAGATGGTTGGAAGTGATTCTTCATCCACTTAATCAATTCCCATTTAAAAAATCCCAGCATTTTGTAATTGATGAACCAAATGTGCCCAATTTTCTTTTGATACAATCTCTTATCTTCTCTAACTCTACGATTACTGATCCAAGCCCAATCGTAGAGTCATATGCTCAAGTCGTAGAATTACCTCATCCTGAAGCTCATCTATTGTCTGAAGATTTGACGCTCCCTCCTTGCTCCTACTTTGAATCTTCAATGGTCTCCAAGTTGCTTCAATCTCCAAAACTCATTAGAACTAGGGTTTTGATCTAATTTACTCTAATATAATCTAATGGAATTCTTCCTCTAACTTCTCTAATCCTTATCAATCTCCTCCTTTTATAAGCCTCTTTATATGTCTTTAAGTCCTCTTGGAAGTCCTTGAATCAAACAACTCGAAACAAACCTTATCAGACTCAAATTCGGACAAAAACTACTCATTTCTTCACAATATAGCAAGCTCTGGCTTGCCTTTTCCCTTGTAAAAATCCAAATTTCGACTTGCTAGTGGCTCGCTATTCCGCCTGCACCCCAACCCCGGCTAGATCCTAAGGCACAAAAGGTGCAAATTTCTTGCCACTTCCAATCAATCTGCCAATTACTTTTCTCGCCGAACCTCCTCTTTCAAACGCCATAACTTTTAAACCGAGAAGAGTTACGGGGCCCGAGACCTATCAAATCGAACTTTCATTCTTTGAGTTTTCAAAAATAACAAACGGATGACTGTCAAAATTGCATCGGAAATAGCTGCTACTGTGTAAATGGCCACCCAAAACACTGAAGTTCAACGACGTCCGTTGGTAGAAATGTCATAACTCTTTCATCCGAACTCCGATTGGAATGATTCAAGATGTTCTGGAAAGCTAAGGAGAAGCTCTTCAATATAATCCAAGTTCTAAGCCAAGAACATGAAATGAACATGAAAGCACAAATGATATCCAAATTGCTTTTCTTTGCATTTTCCTTGTTTTTCCTTACCAATAGTTGCTCACACCGCTTCCAAACGTATAACCTACAAAATGAACACAAAATGCATGAAAAGTAACTAAGACACATGAATATAAGCAACTAATTCATGTAAAAGATACCGGATAAGTAGGTATAAAACCTACTTATCAAATACCCCCAAACTTAAACTGTTGCTTGTCCTCAAGCAAAAACAAAACAAAAATGCAATGCAATGCAATGGAGTGGAATGCAACTAATCTACATGCCTACGAATCCAGCAGTATTGATAAATACAAATCTATTCACTCGGTCTTAGAGCAATCAAGAAAACACGATAATACTTCATATCAAAACCAATCAACAATTTCCTAGTCAATCATCAAGTCTTAAATTGTTATTACAGGTATAGTGCATGTGTGCTCCACAACAATGTTAACTGATATAAAATAAAATTGAACACATAACAAGTCTCTTCGAAGGCATCATACAGTGTAAACTCAAGAAATCCAAGAACAAGCTAGATCTAACTAAAATCAAACAATTACCAATATCGAGGGTCAACATGGGATACTTATGCTTTATTTTTCATCTACGGGGGCTTTTTGCTCTTATTTCTTGTTTCATTTTTTTTTCTTTTGTATTTTTTTTATACACATAGCTATGCAATGTCTTATTCCCTTAGGCTTTTCAATGCTACCTTAACAAGCTTTCGACCAACGACTCCCAGACCATTAAGACCTTAGGGCGCTAGGTGTAAAGACAATCCCCTCGGGCTTACTTACTCAAGTAACAAAGGCCACAAAACTAGACAAGCACGCCACGGTGTTTATTCATACTTTTTTTTTCTTTTTTCTTTTTTTTTCAATAGCTTATATATCTCACATATTCCCCCAAACTTAGGTTCTTGTTTAACTTTAGCCATCACTACTTGTTCTTGTCATTCTTTCATTTAAACTAGCATTGTCCTTTAGAGTCCCATTATGTATCAATTTAAACTCAATCAATCAACAAGTTATTTTTACTGTGTTATCCTTATTATACCAGTTTCAAACAGAAAAAGACTCAATTCATAACAAGAAATCACATCAAAGCTCTAATAATAAGTACTATACTTGCCTACTCAATCCCATTCTCATCATTGGCCAAAATAGACTATAACTTATCAAACAGCTGGACTCATGCAAGATGAACATAGTAACTAACTATTATTTTTGAATTTTTGATTTTTGATTTTTGATTTTTTTTTAATAATGAACCTAAACTATATTAACAACATATGCAAAATAACATAACATAAACATGAAACTAAACATGCAATAACGAACTAAACTAAACTCCCCCAAACTTAGCAATTACAATGTCCTTATTGTAAGAATATAGCGGTAAGTAGAAGAGAACTTCCCTGTAATCAGCTAAGCGTGAGTTGATGGTGGCGATGGTTGTGATGATCATTTTGCTATCCATTGGACCTCCAATACCTGCAATGAAGATAGACAACATGGATTAGATTATAAGAGAACTTAATAAGCAACTTAATTCCTATCTACTAAATAAACTAGTAAAGCATATAAATATAAAAATTCATAGGTTGCCTCTCAGTCAGCGCTTGATTTATAGTCTTTCAGTCTGACTTTGTTTGGTCAATGCTATCCAATTCCTCTTCAAAAGTTGAGGAACCCTCCATCCATAGGAAATAATGTAGCTTTTGGTAGGTTCCCATTTGTGATAGTCATTGCATTAAAGTCACCTAGCATGCTTTGTTTTGGTATAATCTCCATGAAGAAGGGCAAATAACTAGGTGCTATTTCCATTATGTTTGTGATCATATTTGGGCATGGAAGTGTGTCAAACACAATGGGCTCTTTGTCTATCTTCTCTTTCTCGTCCCACCACGGCTTCATTGTTGCCATAGCTCTTATGTCATAAAGAGCTTCGCCGACGACATGACAACCTAGCAGGCAAGGTTTTGCGAATCTAACAGGTTCTTTGAACTTTGGTGGAGAAAGAAATTGGGGCACTAATAACATCGGCTAATCCTTATTAGTACTTATAGTTAGTTCTTCACCAACCTTGTTGTCATTATCCCCACGTGTCTCCTCTTTTTCAACATCTCGAGGCTCATCTAGTTGTAGATTTAGTTCGGGTTCTCCGTCAATTTCGTCATCCATGTCATAAAGCCAAGTGTTTGGAGGACGGTTACTTACGTCTTTGGTCATTTGCTCTATCTGATCCGCAAGATTTTGACTTTCCCGCGCTTGATTACTCATCTTCTCCTCATCTACTATGAACTTGGACAATAATTCCCCCAGCCTTGAATTTTTGCTTTCAGTCTCGGAAGCCATGTATTGAGGACCATTGGTTGAGGTTGTGCCAAAAACTTGTTCCATCCATTTATTAAAATTTTGGTTTGACAGCTCTTGGCTAATCCTCATCTCCTCTATGTTTGCTATGCTCTTCAACATTATATCCCTCAGATTTGGCTTTTCTTCTTGTGGCAATGGAGGTGGACATGAAAATTCCGGTGTGTATGATGGATTTGGAGCGTAATATTGGTCATCAGAAATGTAGCTCCATGACGAATCCGGGTGATACCCCAAAACATGATGGTAATTATCATATGCATACTGATTGAGGTCATTACCACCATACTGTACCGGCCCAAGATTGATGGTACATTGATGACTCGGATGGTTGCCAGCACAATAGCCACACGTAACTGCCATCCTTCGACTCTGTTGGGCTGCGATAACATCCAACTTCCTTGAAAGTTCTTCAATCTGTGCTGACATTGCAGAAAATGCATTAAGTCTATCAATCCCCGTTTCCCTTGGTTGAGTCATGGTCATGTATGGCCATTGATATGCAAAGTCATCCATGGTACCTAAAAAGAGAGAAATATAGGAAGAGAATTAAAAATAAAAATAAAAATGTTTAAATTAAGACGAATTTGATTGAAATTAATATTGGTAAAAATGTATTAAACTAATTCCCCGGCAACGGCGCCAAAAACTTGTTGGGTAAAATCTATATACGAACAACACGCAAGTATACGTGGTCAACAAGTAATAAAGTGATAAGTAGAGTATCGTTCCCATAGAGAATTATTTAATAAAAATCACCAAGTACTAACCCGTAACCAACTCAATCTTATTTAAACGAATGAATTTCAAATTATATAAATTAAACTACTATTAAATTCCACTAGTTAAATTAAGATAACAGAGATTTAAGATCACAACTTCACTTATTGCTTCATTTAAGTTAACACACTTCTCATCAATTATTCTCTATCTCGAATTGTTAATCAAGAACACTAAAGTAGTATTAACCACCTCTCGATGCACTAATACCGTATTAACGTCGATCCACAATTAAGATAGAAATCCGTTAAACACCTTAATCAACTAACCCACTATATCTCTATGTGAATTACAATTGAAGAAGGTTGAAGAATAAGTTCTCTATCCGATTACATGCGGTGTCAGGCATATCTCTACCTTAATACTCATCAAGTTTAAGCTACTAACAAAATCCTGAGCACATGCTATCATGTTAAGATCTAAATCAATACTTCATCTCTCGAGTTTATATAGATTATCAGGGTAATTGATTGCCAATCAATTAAACAATTAAGTCCAAATCAAAATAGACAATCCTCATAATAGAACATAATAATTGATAACGAAGCATACAAAAATAAACAACACAATAAGATCCATTGTAATCTCAAACAAAGAATTAGTTCATGATTATTGAATTAAAACTAAGAATCCACAATTGAATAATCATTAAAAGACAAAGATAGAAGAAGATAAGAAGATATAATCTATTGTCTGAAGATTTGACGCTCCCTCCTTGCTCCTACTTTGAATCTTCAATGGTCTCCAAGTTGCTTCAATCTCCAAAACTCATTAGAACTAGGGTTTTGATCTAATTTACTCTAATATAATCTAATGGAATTCTTCCTCTAACTTCTCTAATCCTTATCAATCTCCTCTTTTTATAAGCCTCTTTATATGTCTTTAAGTCCTCTTGAAAGTCCTTGAATCAAACAACTCGAAACAATCCTTAACGGACTCAAATTCGGACAAAAACTACTCATTATGCGCATAGGCAAGCCCGGCTTGCATTTTCCCTTGTAAAAATCCAGCCCCGGCTTGCTAGTGGCCTGCTATTCCACCTAGACCCCCAGTTCCGGCTGGATCCTAAGGCACAAAAGGTCCAGCCCCGACTTGCCTCCAATCTGCCAATTACTTTTCCTGCTGGAACCTCCTCTGCTAAAATTGCCATAACTTTTTAACCGATAGGATTTACGGGGCCCGCGACCTATCAAATCAAAGCTATTGACGAGCTCTTCAACCTTTATTCTTTGAGTTTTCAGAAATAACAAACGGATTACTGTCAAAATTGCATCGGAATCAGCTGCTGCTGTGTAAATGGCCACCCAAAACAATGAAGTTCAACAACGTCCGTTGGTAGAAATGTGATAACTCTTTCATCCGAACTCCGATTGGAATGATTCAAGATGTTCCGGAAAGCTAAGGAGAAGCTCTTCAATATAGTCCAAGTTCCAAGCCAAGTACATGAATTGAACATGAATGCACAAACGATATCCGGATTGCTTTTCTTTACTTTTTCCTTGCTTTTCCTTGCCAATAGTCGCTCACACCGCTTCCAAACGTATAACCTACAAAATAAACACAAAATGCATGAAAAGTAATTAAGATACATGAATATAAGCAACTAATTCAATTAAAAGATACCGGATAAGTAGGTATAAAACCTACTTATCAAACCCCACACACCAGCCCCTCCATCAGATGTCCCTTCTTCGTCCTCTAATGAATATTTCAACCTTGATCTTGCTCTCTACACTATGCAAGATCAATACACAAGGACCCCTCCTCAAAATAGTTCGCAACTCCTTGAACTCATATAAGATCTTCCCACCAAAACAGAGTTGTCTGAAGCATCCAAAAAGGTGACCAAGGACATACAAGAAGAACTTAAAGTTCACTCAGACCTTGTTCAACTAATAAGGCTGACTCATCTCATCAATGATGCCAACACTCTCCCATGTACCCTAAGTTCTGAGCTCACAAAGAAGCTTAGGGAGATCATAAAGGAGATGATTCAGAGCATAAACGAAAGGGATCAAATCCACTTTCAAGCAACTAAGAAACACAGGGATGTTTATAGACCACTCAGGAGTCCCAGAACAACCTTATGATATAAAGTATCATGAATCTATAAACTGCAGTGAAAGAATTTCAAGAATTCTCAATGGGTCAAATAAAATAGACGAAAAATGTCCTGGCCATTCTCCAAAAGAGGGAAGCTCGCTATGATTCTCTCATTAAGGAGAACCGTGAAGACATTACTCAATCCCAGCATCAGCTCAACAAGCTTGTCCAAGGTATGACTTGGTTATCTGAAGACATTCGACCCCTTAATGCTGACATAAAGGGGGAGAATAAAGGGAAAGTAGGCAAAGGTAAAGGCACATTCATAGCTCAATCCTCAAGAAGCCCTCCTACAAGACAGTCTCAACATCAGACTCCACGATCTGAACAGCAGTAAATTATCATGGCATAACCACTAATGAGTCAAGGTCCTTCTTCCAGCTCACACGAAGGGACCACTACAGGCCTAAGAATGTCAATTGGAGATCCTGTATTCATGAATAGGCACGATCATAATGAAAGACTAAGTCAAAGTGAGTTGGAAGATAGAGCACGGAGATACGAAGCAAGCGGGAGAAGAAGAGCTGAGGAGTATGCAAATCCTCCGAGAAGCAAAAGGCAAAAGAAATATAGATAAGTTGAAACTCAATTCCTATTAATGTAACTAAGCTTAATTGTAATATCTATCTTTACAAACATCAATAAATTCATCTTTATTCTCTAGAAGTTTCAGCTGCTCACTGAAACACTAAGTCATATTTACTTTCTAGCAACTACATCTAGAAATTAATAATCATGATACAAATCTCCTTGGTTATGTCAACATCAAATAAGGGGAGATTATTGGGAGATTGCATATTTAAAATTTGATGTTGAAAGTTAACAAGTCATGATTATATGTATAGTCCTTCAAAGGAACACATGTACAAGGACTTAGTGATATATCAAATTTGTTAGGTTGATCTGAACTTTGATGTCTATCATTCTATAAATGGAGGTATAAAAGAAGAGATCAAAGTTGTTAGGTTGATCTATATCTTGGAATGTTCGACTTCAACTGAATCGTAGTCTATCAAGTTAATCAAGAGATTTTAGAAGACAATGCAGAAATATAGGGCATTGAGGATCAGAGTTTATCTGCTTTAAAGGGTCCCTCTAAAATCCTAGAGTAGTCCTAACGCTTACTGAGCCAAGTTAGAATTCGTAGAGTGGTCTCGGAAGCATAGAGTCTGCAAGATAAGCAAGTGAAGATCGTAGTGTACCAGTCCTCAAGAAAAATCGTAGTGCTCTCATCTCTCAGGACCAGACTAAGCACCAAGGTTTCATGACACCACGATCAGAATCGTAGAGTTCCATCTATCTGTGTTAGAAGCATCGAGCCTCGACCACGTGTTTAAAGATTAATCACAATAAATATGGAATGAGTTGTAGACATTGAAGAACTTGGGAGTCCCAATGATGCAACATTCATCCTTAGTATATAACAAAGAAACGTATTGAAGAAGCTAAGGAAAGTACCATGAGTCAGCAGAAAACACCTTTTCAGGTGTTAGGTGAGATAACAGTCTGCTCTGTCAGTGGGCCAGTCTTCTAATTAGAAGTTATGCAGAAAGTCTCCATCAAAGCTCAGAAATGTCAAATACATTTAATGATTCAACGGATGTCTTCAACGGATACATTTTCAAAGGCATCATATATACAAAACATTAGAAGATGAAAGAAGTTAAGCAAGCACAAAATGAAAAGCTGAAGAACACTCAACGGATCAAACTCTACGATCTGAAAAAGAGAAAGCTTGCTCAGCTACTCAATTCTTTCGAACAAAAGCTTAACGACAACTGAGTAGCACCATTCAAGAATTCATCAGCTACTCAGAAGGACTTGAAGAGTTCTAAGTGAACTGTGAAGAACCAAGTCTACTGGACTTGAAGAGTTCAAAAATGAAATGAGAAGTGCCAAGACTATTGGTCTTGAAGGAATCTGTGAGATTCAGAAAGTGTAAAGATATCCGTAATAGATTTCCTACTCGAGGAGTAGAAGAGTGGACTAGGAGCTTTGACTGCTCTGAACCACTTAAAATTGTCGTGTCTTTTACACTCTTGTTATAACTGATATAACTATTAAAACTGCTATAATTGCCTCACTCTCGTTAACTTACTATATCTTAAAGGGAGAACAAACAAATCTTAATTCCACTGTGTTTAAACCATTATCAAAACTAACAAAGGATTTTAAATGAAGAATTTAAAATATCTATTCAACCCCCCCTTCTAGATAACTATTGTGCCTCCGGGAACTAACAACATAGTCACATAATTAAATTTTCATTTATTAATTATGTCAAATCATTAAATCTCTAATTAATTATTAAATTAATTAGAATAACATTAAAATTATTTAATAACTCACTTAATTTAATTATCTCAATTAAATTCTTACTTTGATCAATAAAATTATTCCACATTAATTTTATCAATGTGGCACACTTAATTAAGTTAATCTACCACACTTCCATCAAACAATTATTTAAACCAATAATTAAATCATCAAAAATATTTATTTAATTCAATATATATTTAAATTTAAATTACAAAATCTCGCTCAATCACAATGTCTCGATTGCCGTGTTAGATAGTTAACGAGTTTATTTTTAATAAAACTCTATTCTACAACTTTAATATTATTTTAGTTAATTTAATTATCCTTTATAATATTTTTCAGAAGCTCATAATAATTTTCAAATAATTATTATCTTTTATAATGAATTTTCAAACACCGGTATCATTTTTAAATGATTTAAATAAGAAATAATCTCATTATCATTAATATTTAAATAATTTTAAAATATTAATGAAATCATTGTCAAAATATTAAAGTTATTTATAATAAATCAAAATATTTTTAAAACACTAATATTACCCTTAAAATGATTTTTAAAACATTTAAAATCATTTCTAAATAATTACCATTAATATTCAAATAGTAATGTATTTCTCATCAAAATATTAAAAGTCATTTATTATAACTTCAAATATTTTTAAATCATTTATATCATTTTTAAGTGATTTTTAAATCATAAAAATTATTTTTAAACTATTTATTTAATATAATTATTAAATAAATTTATTATCATTAATATTAAATTATTAATGAAATTTATCTCAAAATATTAAAAGTCATATTTTATAACTTCAAATATTTTTTAACATTTTATTATCATTTAAAATGATTTTAAAATATTAAAATAATTTTTAACTAATTTATTTAATATAATTATTAAATAAATTAAAATATTAATGAAAATTATGTCAAATTATCAAAAGTTAATTTTTATAACTTCAAATAATTTTTAAAACCCATTTTTGAATTTTTATGAATTATTTTCTATTTTTCTCTATTTATTGGAAATTAATTTAATTAATTTTAATAAAACTGTGGCTATAGGCTTTAGCAACAAAAATTGTCGCTATTGGTGTTCTTCATCACTGAAGAACAGTCATGGTCAATGCCTTGGGGGCTAGTTTGACCATGGTTAATTTCTTACTGGTTTGGATTCTGGGCTTGAGAGTGTAATCATGGTGTTGTACTGGTATAAGACTATAAGTATAAACCAATTTTATGGTCTAACTATTTCATATCATTAAGATCTAAGCATCAAAAGTGGCTATCAAGTCTGTTCTAGTCTTTTTGGGTTACCCAGAAACCCAGTTAGTGCTAAGTAGCTACTTTGGAGCTTTAATAACTTGATTTCTGTACATTGTTTGGGTGTTAGAGTGTTACACTCTTATAGATAACATGTCAAAGAACAAAAGTACTACACTTAGATAACTTAACTACAGCACATAAGCTAGATCTGGGTTGGTCAAACCCTGTCAGAAAAATTGTTCTTCAGTTTTCTGGAATTTCCAGAAAACCCAACTTATGCTTGGTCAACCTACTTTGACTGCTAATAACTTTGATTATGTTGGTTTTATGTGTTCTAATGTTATGGTTCTATAGTCCATATACCAGGGTATAATAATGATACACTTACACAAGCTAAACACAGAACACATGCAACTAAGCCCAACAAAAAGCTGTCAGACCATTCTGGAGATTTTCTAGGTTACCCAGAAACTCATATCCATGACTGGTCAACCATGTTTGACCATTAATAACTTAGAATTTGGACACGATATGAACATGATTCCACTTCCAGTTTACTCTCCTCATAGCATACTACAACAATGATACATCTAACAAGTCTAACAATTAAAAGATTTGGATCTATGGCCTCTAACATTTGACTGTCAGGCCATATTTTAGGGTTCTTGAGAGTTTTTAAAAACTTCATTTTCAAGCACTTAGATGTTATGGGTACGTGATATATCATCATAGATCACTATATAACATCCTATAACACATAAATAAACATAAAAACACATAATTTTTCTAAGCATACGAGATGTAGCTTGGTTAGGTTTTTACCTCTCTTTGAATATCCTTTGATCCTTGCTTCCTAATCTGATCTTGAGGTGTTAATGACTTATCTAGGGAATGATTCTTTTTCTAATTTTCGTGGCTTTGAGAGAAAAAGACTTGGTTAACTGTTTGGAGCACAAATGAGACTTATCTTGATTTTTCTCTTTCTTTAATCTCTCAATCTTTGATTCAATGAACTTGGATGTTGCTAGGTGGCACTAAATGGCTGATTTATGTAGATTTCAAGCATATGGTAATATCCAAAGTAGTGAGTCACTAGATTTGGCAATATCTCTTAACTTAAAAGTTAAGTAAAGGGTATTTTAGTAATTTTGCCTCCAAAAGGGTATTTTGGTAATTTTCCAAATAAGTTTAAGGGTTGTTTAGTCATTTGACATGGTTCTCTTTAATTTTAACACTTAGGATTTAATAATCACCATTAGGGTTTTCTAATTAGGGTTTAGGGTTCCCGAATAGAAATTAGGGTTTCCAAAAATACAATTAGGGTTCCTAATCGATTGTTAGGGTTTCCTAACTACAGATTAGGGTTTCTAAACTAACATTAGGGTTTACTAAGGTTATACCTTATCTGATCAATATTTGATCATTAATCTCATACTGTACAAACACATAATCATAGATACAATTATAATAACTGTATTAACTATCAAATCCCTATCCGTCACTAGGGTTAGGGTTTTCATCAGCTGTTTAACATAACCTCATATATATTTCTTAGTCAATAAATAGTTTGACTATCTTGCTTTGCTTATATCACAGATGCTCAACATAATATTGATAATAAATACTGATATTAAAAAAAATTATTCGCAAAAATATAATTGTTCAAAATTCAGGGTCCTAATGATAATTTAATTATTTTCTCTGTAGAAACGATACTCGACTCATCATTTTATTACTTGTTGACCACGTATACTTGTGTGTTGTGTGTAACTCAATTTTAACAAATAACTCCGCTACAATCCCTGCAAAGGTTATCGCAAAGTCTTCAAACCTAGTGAACCTCGTCATGAAATCCATGATGGACTCATCATCTTTCTGTCTAATAGACAGATACCCTCTGGCATGGCCTTTTTATCAAAAATTGAGAAATACTGCTGATAAAAGAACTCACAAAACTCTGCCAAATTAAGTGTCTCAACATATCCATCACCCTTTGCTACTTTCATCGCCTTCCACCATCTTTGTGCAGCCCTTCTAGTTTATAAGTTGCAAGCAACACTCTCTGATTATCTAAACACCCCAATACATCAAAGATCTTCTCTAGGTGGACAATCCAATTCTTTGTCTCAATTAAAGTCGAAGCTAAACTAAATGACTGTAGTTTCTGCTACTGAAATATCTCCAACCATATATACATTGGAACCACATGTTGATCAAGACCATCTGCATTCATTTCCTCTTCGTTTGCCTGTTGACCATTATTTCCCTAGTTCCCTTGTTCAAAAATTTATGGTTGTTGTTGCATTGCCTGCATAACCTGTGCCACCAATTGCGGTAAAGCCTGATTAACCACCTGATTCATCATGGCAGCCAATTGAGCATTAATCTAATCATTAGGTTGTTCATTGGACTGACCCTCAGCACTTCCCCTATTCATGCATTTCCTCCCAACAACTCTAGCGGATTTACGAGCCATCTAAGAAAGAAATCAATGAATGGATAAAAAAAACATATTAGAGACAGATTCGAATATAGCTTATATGATAGCTAAACAGAAAATCAAACTGAACAAAAACATAACCCAGAAGTCTACCCATAACTCAAAGGTCAAACCTAAATAGGTTTTCTACAAGAAATAAGATGGCTCTGATACCAACTCAGTAACACCCCCTTTCCAAAATATAAAAAGATGTTGCACAAAAACATAACATAATTGCTGAAATTATAATAAAAATCTAACCCACAAAAGAATAGTCTTATAACCAATAAATGTTACAAGACAAACCATAATAAATGCCAAATTTGCTCAATCCGCAATCTAAGGTATTAAATACAACTTGAAACAAGCTTATGTATCATCGTCTAAACAAAATATCTAAACCATTGGAAAGAAAGGAGTTTTCCTCACATTTGCCATTGATCCCTTTGATTACCTATCGAAAGAAAAATACAGCATGAGCCAAATGCCCAGTACGGATATAGAATGCAAGAATAATGAAACAAAATAATTAGCTCAATTAAATGAACTGAAATGAATAAAATTAACACAACTAAATAATAGGCTGAATCAAATGGTTGGGTGTTATTTCATACCGAGACGACGTTGACTAATCACACCGCCAAGGAAGGTGTCATGCCTAAGTGCTAAGAGGACATGCCTATGGTATCCCCACAGGTGGTTATAACTCAGGTATACCCTGTGGTATATTCTAACAAAAATATCATGTCCCAACACATGTGACACAATATCAACACAATGGAGTTCTGAATGTACATGTTAAATCGAAACAGATAATCAACATAAGGTCTCCACAAAAATATATTAACATGTACTTTTCTACAATGATTGAAATAAATACTAAACATGATACACTAGATCGAAGTGTACAAATATGAGTTCTAAATATCAATGCCAAGACAAAAATATCACATGAATTTGAGAATGAACGATCTTGTTAAACAATAACCAACTTCTAAACGAAAAGAAAAATGAACAAAACAAAATTACAAGAATTATTGTTGAAGTAGTACGGAATCCGTACCTATAATAAGCAATGAAATACCCAAATTTAAATAAGATTATGCTAATCTCCTTCAACTTGATCTAATAAAATAAAAATAAATAAAACTTTATTACAAATCTAATAGTTAATAACATGATATTGTTTAATTTATTATTAAGTACATTTTATAATTTTATCAATAGAATTAACTAATTTGAATTTATATACACAATTTTTCAGTCCAGACTCCCGGACCTTGTTAAAATACGGACTTTTTTTTTTCTTTTTTTAAAAAAAAAATAAAAAAAGTTTAATATTTTTTAAAAAAAGTTTAATAACTAAAACCTTTTTTTTAGTTGTTTTTAAAAAAAGCAAAAAAATAAAAATTTGTATTTTAATCAGGTCTGGGAGTCTGGACCTGATCCTGTGTGTGTGTGTGTGTATATATATATATATATATATATATATATATATCATACTAATTCAGATTATTATTAACTAGTTTATTAGTGTTGGGCCATGATTATTTGGGTCCGGTTTGTATGGTGGGCTGCAGTCCACATGAGGTTGTTCAAACCCATGTGGGATTCTGTTTTGGTAGTTGGAGTTTTTTAAGTAGTTGAGGATTCCTAATTATGTTTGGTTTCTGAACCCTAAGGAAAGTGTCCGGTATTAAACCAACTTTCTTTCCTTAAGGTAATTGAGTTTGTTCCAGTTAAGGTATCTTACCTAATAAGGAACCCTAATCCAATACAGAGAAGGATTCTATGGAGGTGGTGAGATCACTATAAATACAAGGTTTTACCATGATTATAAGGTACACATAATTATTATTTTTCAGCACTAGAGCATTAAGCCTCCATTGTTAACCATATTCAGCCTATACTTATTCTCACATCGGAGCTATCCCCCAGCGACCCATGCCATCAAGCTTTGGGTATTTACCCGTTTCTATGCGGAATTGGACACGCTTTAGTGATTAGAGCACATGGACGGATCTTGGCGTTAACATTGGCGCTAGAAGGAGGGCTTTTCTAGTGTTAGTTTTCAATCACAATAGGAGTTATCTCTATTAAAATTATGGTGAATAGCAAGATAGTGTCAAGCGTTGGACATGACGAGTGGGTCCTCTCAACCTAGAGGGTCTGTCAAAGACAGGTTGGGGCCATCTAAGAGCATCCATGATAGGCTCGGACCTCACAGTTGTTCAGTGGGACATAATGACTTGGATAAAGGTGATGTCAGGCAAAGACTATTCTCTAATGCCAACAAAAATGACGGACATGGGGGCCACATTGAAGACTTACCATCCTAAACACGTCTACATAATGAAAAGCAGTATGAGAGGAGGCAGATTTTGTCTAAAAAGGCTCAAGAAACTGATGATACTTTAAAGGCTCTACTCGAGCAATGAAAGTTGAATGATCAATAGATGGAACTTCTAATCGGAAGGAACGAGGATGGTGCCTTCAGTCACAGCCGGAGGCGGGAATGATCCCCAGAGGTTTAGTCCAGGACTCATCATTTGAATGGTACCAGACGTACCAAGGGCAGGCTTCGGAGCTGTTCTCGGGGCAGGATTAGTCGCAGAAGTCGGTTAAGAGGTCGATCACTTGGAAACTAGTCCAGGACAAATCATCAAGATGACCCTCGGCAGAAGCAGGTGCCGAAGTTATTCTAAGGCAGTAAGTTTCAAAATCAGGGGTCCAGTGCCTAGTTAGAGGCGGGATCCATCTCCTGATGGAAGGATTGACAGAAGAGATCCTTCTCCCTGAAAAAGTGGGATAAAGGAGTTGGCCAATAAGTTATCCAAACTGGAGAAATAGGTAGCCAAAAACAAGCGTGAAAGGGAGAATCTGAACGATGCAATTCTGGTCAAATCCTCGTCACCCTTCTCTCCAGTGATTATGCAGGAGAAGGCATATCTGAATAAGAAACCCCCGTACATAGAGAGTTATGATGGTTTAGGGGATCCTTATGAGCATAGTTAGTCTTATGATCAGTTGATGGACTACTATGATTACTCGAATGCTGCCAAATGTCAGATGTTTATGACCACCTTGAGGAAGGACGCTCGTTAGTGGATTATTACTCTTGCCCCGAACTCAGTATCGTCTTGGAAAGGACTCTGCGATAATTTCCATTCACGGTTCGACAACAATAAATAGAGAATAAAGAAAACCAGTTTGTTATCCCAGATCCGATAACATTTAAATAAAACCTTGGGTCCGTACGTGAAACAGTTCTGCGAAACAGTTGGGCATATCTTGGATTTGAATGGCCTTCAAGCGGTGGGGCTGTTTCAGAATGGATTGGACCTTGTTAAGTCTATAAAGTTAGTAAAGGAGCTAATGTTTAACCATCCGAAGAATTTGGCCGAAGCCTTCGACAAGGTCGAGGCTTTCATTATGGTAGAAAAGGCTATGGGTAGTCTAAAGTCGAACTCGTCAATAAAATTGAAGGAGAAAAAAAAAAGGACAGGGGAAACAACAATAATGACAAGTCGGGTGGCTATAAGAAGAAGTATGGCAACAACAATGATGGGTCGATTGAAGGACTCCCTCCGTTCTCGAATCAGAGGGTCAAAATTTTTTACACTAAATTGAACACTGATCGGACTATTATTTTGGAGCACATGAAAGACAAGTTGTACTATGAACCACCCAAGTACAATTTGGAGATTGATAGAGGAAATCCGAATAAGTACTATGAGTACCATGGAAGTGTTGGACATCCCACGAAAACTTGCTGGACTTTGAAAGACCTGATCGTGAAGAACATCAAGAATGGGAATTTGGTTCAGCATGTCGCAGGACGAGATGCTTCGAGGGTACAACAGGCGAGTAACATCCCAGCATCGAATCTGACCACCCAGCCTCAGAACCAAGATCAGACCTAGGAGGCGGATCGGGTGGTGGATGTGATCACAGACGGATCGGTTAGAAAGGTTGCTGGGAAGAAGAAGAAGAAGAAGAAGAAGAGAGGGTTTTTAGATGTGGTATTATCAGTGTCCAATTAGCCTATTAGGCATGAAAGATTGTACCACAGTTTGGTAATTTATTTTACTGTTGAAGATTTCCCTCCAAAGTCTATCGAACTGTATGAACGAATGATGATTGATAATGTCTTGTCAGTGGACATATTATGCGATCACGTCTACTAGAGGATAGATTTAGGAGTCAGTAAATTAGAGGTTAGACAGGAGCCTCCTCTGTATGGGTTTAGCAATGACCCGATGAAAGTTCCAGGGACGATTGAGCTACTGGTGGGCTTCGGGACAGCCCCTCATCAAGTGTAGATAGTTTGTAAATTTTTTATGGTACATGTGGATTCTGAGTATAATTCTATATTGGGAAGACCGACCTTGACATCTCTTCAGGCGGTGACTTTGATTACTCACTTCAAAATTAAGTTTTCCACACTGAATGAAGTTGGGGAGGTGACAGGGTATCTCGACCTAGCGAGGATATGTTACAGGAATGCTTTGATATCTTCGGGGGTAGGAGTCAGTAAGTAGAAGCAGATAATGGTGATTGAGATCTAGCATTTTACCGATAGTATTATAGAACCTCTAGTCATGCCAACCGAAGAGACTGAAGAGGTCTAGCTGATTCATAGAAAGATGGATAAGACAGTTAGGATCGGGATAGGGTTGTAGGAGCCTTTTCAGAATAGCCTAGTGGAGTTGTTGCAATGTTACACCGACATCTTTGCATGGGCTCCCAGTGATATGAATAGCGTTGATCAAAAGATAGCTGTGCATAGACTGCATGTTGACCCAAGCAAAGAAGCCAATTCGGCAGAAGAGGAAGGTCTTTGTTCCAGAAAGGGAAACGATATATAGATGAGGAGATAGTCAAACTTCTAGCAATGGATTTCATTTTTGAGATTGACTACCCTGAGTGGATGGCAAATGTGGTACTGGTTCAGAAGTAGAACGGGAAGTGACGAGTCTGCATCAATTAAACAGATCTGAACAATGCGTGTCTGAAGGACTTCTTTCCACTCCCACATATTGACCAGTTGATCGATGCCACTTCAGGGTATGCCTTGCTCAGTTTTATGGATGCTTCTTTGGGATATCATCATATTTTGATACATAAGGACGATATCCCGAAGACAACATTTATTACTCATCGATCAGTTTATGTATACAAGAAGATGACGTTCAAATTGCTGAATACAAGGGCTACATATCAGAGGATGATAAACTACGTATTCTCAAAACAGCTAGGTCGGAGCATAGAGGTCTATGTAGATGATATCATTATCAAGAGCATGTCGATTTGAGGTCATTTGGATGATTTGGAGGATTGCTTTCAGGTTGTTTGGCACTTTAATCTTAGGTTGAATCCGACGAAGTGAACCTTCAGTTTGGGAGCGGGCAAATTTTTGGGGTATCTAATCAGCAAGAGGGGAATAGAAGCTAATCTAGAGAAGATCAAAGCTATTTTGGATATGAAGTCTCCTCATTCATACAAGGATGTTCAACTTCTGATGGGTTGGATAACAGCTTTGAGGATATTCATGTCTAAGTCAGTAGAAAGGTGTTTGTCATTTTTTGATACGTTAAAATGGCCAAAGAATGAGAAGACCTTCCGGTGGACTTTGGCATACCAGGATGATTTTCAAGGGATTAAAAAGTATTTATCTTCGTTCCCTCTGTTGGTGAAGCCAGATCCCGCTGAGACTTTATATTTGTACTTAGCTGCGAGTTCTTTGGTGGTAGGAACAATTTTGGTGAAATAGATTGGGGGTAAGTAGCACCCGGTTTACTATGTGAACCACGCCCTTAGGGATGCAAAAAAACGTATCCGAACCTTGAGAAGTTTGCCTATACATTGGTAATAGCAAGTCGAAAGCTTCGACAGTACTTTCAGGGTCGGTTAATAGTGGTATACATGGATCAGCCATTGAAAAAAAGTGTTGGGAAAACCAAAGGTTTCGAGTCCTCTTGCTGCGTGGGCCATGGAGTTGTCATAATTTATACTAGAAAATCATCCTCAAACAGCAATAAAGGGCCAGGCTTTGGCTAACTTCATGGTGGAATGTTTGTTCTCCAAGATAGATGATAGCTTAGATCAGACGGGAGTCGTTCGGACAGTAATGGATGCTCATCCAGCCCAAAGTTTATGGACGTTATATGTTGATGGGTCTTCTACCTCAGATGTTAGCGGGGCTAGCATTATTTTGACAAATCCAGAAGGGTTTAGAGTACAACAGAAAATCTATTTTGGGTTTAAAGAAACCAACAACGAGGCTGAATATGAAGCAATCTTGGCGGGCCTTCGGTTGGCGAAGAGTTTGGAAGTTCAGAAGATAGTGATTTTTAGTGATTCCCAGCTGGTGATCAAGAAGGTTTTAGGGGAGTACGAAGCCTGGGGGCAAGAATGGTAAAATATTTGGCAGAAGTGAAAGATCGATTACAATACTTTAGTTCATTTACTTTTTGGGGGGTAGACAGATCTGATAATACTATACCAGATGCTTTGGTGAGGTTCGCTACAATGGATGCAAACTCGTTTGGTGGATCAATTTATTTAGAAGTCTTGAATTAGCCAAGTGTTCAGTATGCAGAAGTAATATTTATTGAACGGTTGAATAGTTGGATGGCTTCCTATTTGGATTATCTTGTTGATGGCATCCTGCCTTCAGGTCGGATGTTGGCGAAGAAGGTTAAGCGTAAAATTCAAATTTTGTGCTAATAGACAGAGATTTGTATCGAATGGCCTATTCTTCTCCTTTTCTTAAGTGTTTGGTGTCGTCCGAAGTTGAATATGTCCTCTGGGAGGTCCATGAGGGGATTTGTGGTGATCATATGGTGGCTAAGGCGTTGGCTTATAAGGTGTTTCGACAAGGTTATTGCTGGCCTACTATCTTCAAGGAAGCTACGGAGCACGTGAAAAAATGTCCCAAGTGCTAGCAGAATAGCCATGTTGCTCACCAACCCCCCGAACAATTGTATTTATTCATGTCTCTGATCCCTTTTGTTGTGTGGGGAATCGACATATTAGGTCCATTTCCAAAGGCTAAAGGGCAGGTTAGTTTTGTGATCGTGGCAATAGATTCAAGTGGGTAGAGGCAAAACCTCTTTGGCAGATTACAGAGCAGAAGTGTCTAAAGTTCTTAAAGGAATTTATGGTGTTTAGATTTGGGATGCCAATGGTGGTAGTCTCCAATAATGAATGGCAGTTTGTGGGTTCAAAGTTTGAGGAGTTTTAGGGAATCTAAATATTCAGCATTAAAAGACGTTGGTAGCTCATCCTCAGTCGAACGACCAAGTGGAGATTACCAACAGAACGTTATTGCATGGAATAAAGAGAAGTCTTGATGAGGCAAAGGGTAGATGGTCGAAGGAGTTAATTATTGTGTTGTGGGCCTATCGGACCACTCCGAGATCTACAACTGGGGATTCACCATTTAGGTTGTCTTATGGTACCGATGTTCTTATTCTGGTTGAAATTAGTTCTATTTCACTTTGGGCCAGCCGATTGCAAGAGCTATATAATGATGAGGGTCTACGTGCTAATTTGGATTTAGTAGAGGAAGTCTAAAAGGCAACCCTTGTGAATTTAGTAGTTTATCAGAAAAGGGTTGCCAGACATTATAACAGAGGACTTAAGCCCAGGAGGTTTGAAGTTGGTGATCTTGTTCTTCGAGAAGTGGAAGCCTCTAAGCCTCAGGATGAAGGGAAGATGATGCTGAATTGGGAAGGCCCTTATGAGGTAATTGAAGTGTCAAAACTAGGAATATACTGACTTTAGGCGATGGATAGGATAGAGATCAAGAATACCTGGCACACTGGCAGATTACGAAAATATTTTCAGTATGGTTTGAAGTTTCAAATCTGTAATTCTTCAAAGACTATTAATAAAATGAGTGTTTGGTTCTTTAAAGATTGTTGTTGATCTTGATGCTTGATTCCTTATTCAGCCCTTGGGGAGAACATTTATTTTTTATGGAGTTCGGTGGTATTTTCAGCCCTTGGGGCGAACGTTTATTTTTTATGGAGTTCGGTGGCATGTTAAGCCCTTGGGGTGAACGATTATTTTTTATAGAGTTCGGTGGTATGTTCAACCCTTATGGCGAACATTTATTTTTTATAGAGTTTGGATGGATGTTCAGCCCCTTGGACGAACATTTATTTTTTATGGTGTTTGGATAGATGTTCAGCCCCTTGGGCGAACATGTTTTTATGGTGTTTTGTTGGATGTTCAGCCCCTTTGGGCGAACAAGTTTTAATGGTGTTTGGTTGGATGACCAGCCCTTGGGGAAAACATGATTTTATGGTGTTTGGTTGGATGTTCAGCCCCTTTGGGCAGCTTGTTTTAATGGATTTTGGTTTAATCTGTTCAGCTCCTGGGAGCGAACAATATTTTTTTATGGATAACGAATCCTTATATTATTTTGCATACTTGTTTATTTTTTACATGAATTATTTATCGTTTATTATGTGACAAACTGTGAAAAATTGTTCAAAGAAGTTAATGTTTTCATTCATAAATAAATAAGTACATAGTGATGGTTATATTGTATGATTGAGGATACCAAAGAAAAGATTAATAGTTAATTATTGTTCGTCCTCAAAATAGTTTGGTATGGTTGGGTTGAGCCCGACAGCTAGCATCCTTTCCTTATCTTTGTCTCGAGCACCTTGATACCCATCACCGAATTGTTGTATAACTTCCTTGGTTAGCTCAGGAGAGATTCGGTACTCTTAATATATTTTTTATCTTCTCTCTTCGGTAAGGGGTGGACCTAGGGCTCGATATTTGGCAAATTCTTTTTCTTTGGTGTTGATGAAGCCGGTCAATCTTTTCTTTTCTTCATGCATCTTGTGGACTTGGGTGATCATAATGTTGGTATTCTTCTTCAGATCTTCGTTTTCTTCTTGAAGTGTTGCATTATGGGTAAGAAGGGCTTTGCAACGCTCTTCTGCTTCAATTATTTTTAGTTTTTTAGCTTTCAGTTCGTCCTCAAGTTTGTTGTAGTAGACTTTTGTGTCAAGGTGATAGCTTTTTTCCTTTCTGATCCCAGCTACGGCAGCGTCGGCTCAAAGTTTGGCTTAGTAAAGATCATCCTTGAGTAGTTCAGCCTCGATCAATTCGAACGTAAGTTGCTAAATTTCTACTTCTAGTTATTTCTCCCTAGCATTAACTTGGTTGAATCGACAGATGATATGGACGGAGACTGTGGTGGCCTGAAGATAAGAGAATTGGGCAGATCAGTTATCATTATAAGAGGGAAGTTAACATGGGGTGAAGCATTTCTTACTTGAGCCTGATGCATCATGCCAGCAAAGATTAATTCTTTGATACTGATATCTTTGAATCAGGGTTCGTCAATAAGTAGAATGAAGTCCCCGAACAACTCGTGCGGATATTCTTCAAGTTCGATTGGCCATAGTGGCATTTGGACTCGGGCATCCTATACTTGGTTGGTGGAGGGGCCGATTTATATTGAGGTTTTGGGCGGTGACGAATATGGTGGGGGAAATTTAGTTCAAGGTTTATTAGTTAGGGGGGTCTTCAGGTGTTTCTTCGTTCATTTCTTGGTTAAATGTGTTGGGGATATCGAGTTGTTAGGTTGTATTGACAGTTGGGATGGTAATGATGATGCATGTTAATGTGTTCGAAGCGATTGTGGTTGTTTGAGCTGACGAGGTTTTGAGAATTGTTTGGGTGGAGTCAGGAGCTCCAATTTTTGTCATCTTGTTAGCTGGTTTTGTTCATCTTCTTTTTACCCGAAGTAGTGAGGTCTTTTTGGAAAAAGGCATGTCCAGGGGGCTTATTTCGATAAAAGAGGGGGTTGGAATTGTTGGTGGCTGGGATGAAGTTGTAGATGGGGTTAGTTCAAATAATGAGGAGGATAGCCCTTTGGCGTCAATGGTTGAAGGGTTGACTTTGGTAGTGTTTGGGATTATAGAATTCTCTGGAGCTCTTTCCCCAGGAAGTCTTTTATATCTTTTATTTCAATGGAGGTTGGTCTGATGAGAGACACTACAAATTAGAGAAAATGGTTATCAGACAGTTAAGGGTTATGCTTCAATGAAGGGATTCGGGACCTACATTTATTATTAAATAGCCATGTCCTTAGTAGGTTGAAGTCTCACTTTTTGGTCGGTAATCTTTCGGTTAGTTTGGCTAACTCCCGGAGTCTATCTGGTGATGTTTCTCCTAAGCAGGCATTTGGACGACTGAAAGAAGCCCAGTCAGGGATCTAGTGGATGTCTGACCCTTTAATGTAGAACCAATTTTTATGCCATCCTTTATTGATTGATGGGGTGTTCATGATGGATCATTTCTCAATTTTTTGGGTGGGCTTCGGTGGCTTTTTGCTTATGGTTTTAAAGCAAGGTTCTCTGGATCAGTTAAGTTGGAATAAGGCGAAGAAAAAGTCGATGGTGGGAGGAATACTTGCCTCGTGGTAGAAGACGATGAAGGCGATAATGTTGATGTATGAATTTGCCTCCAGTTGGCTAAAGTCAATGCCAATGAATCCTAATAGGGTGAGGATGAAGCAGTTGAGAAGTAGTTGAACACCTTTTTCCAAGAGGGTGAGTGGCATGGTGGTCCAACTGTCAGTTCGGTGGTACATTCAATCAGATGGTGATGGGTCTTTGAGTTGGTAGGTGTCTGGAATGTGAGAATGTTGTCTAATTATGGTGAGATCTGCTTTCATGATTTGGGAAGGTGTGTTGGCATGGGGGAATTTTTCCTCGTTGGAGTACTCACGTATCATTTTTTTCAAAATCATTTTCAGCCTCTGTAGGGTTTTGGGTACGAGTGGAGATGTTGGAGTTGGCAGTGGTGGAGACGATGGGTGAGTCGGTGGCGCTGGTGGTGGACATAGTTCCTGCGGTTGTTTTTGGAATGTCAGAGGAGGTGGATGTGGTGGTTATTTATAAGATGGGAATGGAGAAAAGGGGTATGGCTCCAATTGGTTCATCGGTTTGAATCACCTTAATAGATTCGTCGGAGCGAGGGGGGGATGTAGTAGGGTTACTTGAGGATACCATAGATGGGAGGATCTGAGAGGCTATTATTGCTGGAGAGTAATTGTAGAGAGGAAGAAGATATTTTGGGGCGGAGTTGGTAGAGGTTTTTGAAATTAGGGGTGTGGTTTTGTTTAATGGGGAGGCGGAGAGGTTTGATTGATTTTCCTTTTAAGTTTTTATGAATGTCGAGGTGCGGCTCATTAGTGGGGCCTCGTGATGAGGCACGTGGATGGGAGTTAAGGGGTTATTGCATCAAGGGCTAGGTATCATTTTAAGGGTGTTTGGTTTACCAGCATTTATTATTAATCATTGGGCCATGTTTGGAGTACTCTTCCATTAAATATTTTATTTGAATGGAAGACTTGGGGGAAATGTTGGGCCATGATTGTTTGGGTCTGGTTTGTATAGTGGGTTGCGGTTCACATGAGGTTGTTTAAACCCATATGGGATTCTGTTTTAGTAGTTGAATTTTTTTAAGGAGTTGAGGATTCCTAATTATGTTTGGTTTCTGATCCCTAAGGAAAGTGTTCGGTATTAAACTAACTTCCATTCCTTAAGGGAATTGAGTTTGTTCTCGTTAAGGTATCTTACCTAATTAGGAACCCTAATCCAATACGAGGAAGGATTCTATGGAGGTGGTGAGATGACTACAAATACAAGATTTTACCCAGATTATAAGTTACACACAATTATTATTTTCTAGCACTAGAGCATTAAACCTCAATTGTTAATCTTATTCAGCCTATACTAATTCTCATATCGGAGAAATCCTCCAGCGGCCCAAGCCGTTAAGCTTTTGGTGTTTACCCGTTTCTATGCAGGATTGGACGCGTTTTGGTGATTGGAGCGCGTAGACAGGTCTTGAAGTTAACAATTAGTTTAATTATTAATTATTTTATTAGTTGGTGTGCATGATTATCATTTTCACGTAGCGGAAGTACAACAAAATCGCGCACGATTACCAAACGATAACCTTCTATAACCTATTGATTCTATGAATACCAGGAAATAGGCAACAAAATTCTAATTTAGAGAATTTTGGAAAATAAAAAAAGTCTATTATTCATCAAAACTGCTTCTTCCAATCATAACAAACATTTAAATAACAAAACCCTAAAAGTGGAACCCAAAATAGAAAAGGAAAACTAATAAAGAAAATTACAAAAATAACCCAAAAATAATAAAATGTAATTTTGAAGGCCTAAATGATGGAATTTGACCAAAAAATCCTACATTTCACGAGCAAAACGCTTGTGACTTTTGATTGTTGACCCGTTTATGATGAAATTAGGCTCCGAAAACGCAAAAATCCAACAATCCAAACTTGATAGAAATTACTGAATTTCCATTGGATCAAATCTTTCCATATTCTATCAAATCTTTCAATAAACTGACACGCCTGCTCTTCAACCGCATCATTCTCCCAGGGTGGATAGAATTCACCTTCGAATTGTAATCATTAGAAGAATCGTCTGTGTAAGGAATCTGATGCTTGACATTAAAAAAATTTGTTGTACGAATATGACTCAGCAGTAGCAAGAGATATGCATTAGGATTGATCTTATCAATGATTTCCACTGGTCCAATCTTCTTGGTAGATAACTTATTATAGTCACCTATAGAAAATCTATCCTTAGTTAGGATAGCCCATACATAATCTCCCACGTCGAACTCAACATGACGCCATTTCTTATCAGCAGCTTACTTATACTTGTTCGCAGCCTGTAGCAGATTATCACTAACAGCCCTGTGAACCTCCTGTAATCCTGTCACAAAGGTTTCTGTCATTCCATGAACTCGTGTTTTTGCTGGTAATGGCAGCAAATCAATGGTCCCCTAGGAATAACAGAATGCACTACTACAAAAGGTCTAAATCCAATACTCCTGTTAACTGCATGATTGTGGGCAAATTTTGCTTGACATAATTTCATATCCCAACTCTTCACATGTTCGCCAACCAAACACCTCAGCAAATTACCTAGAGACTGATTCTCCCCTTCAGTCTGCCCATCCGTCTGTGGGTGGTAGGCACTACTAAAATTCAACTATGTGTTCACCATCTTCCACAAGCTACGCCAAAAATGGTTAAGAAACTGAGTATCACGGTCAGACATAATAGTCACTGGTAAGCTATGCAATTCATAAATTTCTCGAAAGAACAATTGAGCAACACGAATAGCATCTGTGGTCTTCTTACATGGAATAAAGTGCACCATCTTAGAAAAACGATCAACTACCACATAAAAAGAATCATTACCTCGTTGTGTCCGTGGTAATCCAAGCACAAAATCCATACTGATGTCCACCCATGGTTGTGATGGAACTATTAGAGTTATATATAATCCTGCATTAGTTGTTGTTCCCTTAGCGACTTAACAAACCCGACAACGTTGCACCAGTTTTTCAACCTCTTTCCAAATAGTAGGCCAAAAGTAGTTAGACTGCACTAACTGCAAGGTCATGTCTCTTCCTATATGTCCCTCACCATGCAGCTCCTTAACGATCTTCAATCGCAAACTACAATCTAGAACACATAGTTGATTGCCTTTAAACAAAAATCCATCATGCAAATGGAAATCTGTCATCTCCCATGCCCGAACCTTTGCCAAAATGTAACGCCCCCAAATTCAGGTACTTGAAACCCGAACTCGGTGCTTTAAGATACCATTTCTATGAGCGGAATAATACTAATAATGATAACAATAATATAAATATCAAACTTAACTTATATTTATCAGAGTCTAATCCCAAGTACGCAACATTTACTAAAATTCTTTACATGATAGATAATACATATCATTGTCTTAATATAGTCTAACTATTATAAAAGATACCATTAAACATATTCTATTTACTTTCCCTTTTCACTTGTTCTTGTCTGAACCTTCGGGTTGATCATGCCTAGTTGAAAACATTTAAATTTAAAGCAAGAATGAGCATTTGGGTGCCCAGCAAGTAATAAAAATTATAAATATAATTAGCTGAAAGAATTAAATGTTTTCTTTGTCAATCACTTCTACAACAAATCAATAGTTGTGAAGTAAACTGAACCGATAATAATAACATAACAATTTTATCTCAAATTTTTGAAACTTAGTATTGACTATAAATGGGGTTTAGTTGACATACTATGAACATTGTTTTCAATTTTCGAATAGGTTTAACAGAACTTCATCCGCAAACCGTCATAACTTACGGGCGCGAGGGTGTACATCCCATGGGCCCTGTATTGATTAATACTACATGCAAGAACGATGTTATCGTTCACTCTGTCCTCTTTGGGTGCATAAAAATTTTCCCATGTTCAGGATGTTCACCCTTAGTCTGGAATCTGAACCAAAACAATTTGATTGGATACAAAAAGTTTTTATCATAGTCAACGATATTTCTCAATCATGTCTAATTGATCAAATAAAGATGTATTTACTTTTACTTAATGTATACATACGGGGATCAATAGGTATATATATATATATATATATATATATATATATATATATATATATATATATATATATATATCAACATTTGTTTAAATATAATGATTATCCAAGTGAGGTCACTTGATAACCATATTTAGAAATTAACGAATGTATATATTGAAAAATTATATAATATAATATCATGTTGATAAATAATGATCGGATATATGAATAACAATAGGGTTAATAATCTGGTACAATAATAATATAATTCTGGAACTTTCTTACTCATGTCCATTGCATAAAGAAAATGCAAAGGTAGGATACTTGCCTGGTCTGCTACTTACAATAGGCAACTTAGTTTTATCTTTTATACTAAAACCTATCATTAATAAGATCATTTTACTGATTAGAACAACATATCGTAACACATAATACTGCTTATTGCAGTCAACACATAACATAATCACCTTGTCACACACATTCATCAGTCATTGAATCACAAACAAACATTAATACATTAAAAATTATCTAAGTCTAGAACAATTTCTGAAACATGTCGGTCTATCGACGGCTTTATCGGGTAATAACGAGTCTAAGACTCTATCCTGTAGCTCAATATCTACAAGTATCAGTCATATTATTTTTAAGTGACTTAAAATAATTTTTAAATATTTATTATAATTTATTATGAATTCTCAAACACCGGAATCATTATAAAATGATTTAAATATCAAATAATTCTATTATAATTAATATTAAACTATTAATGAAACCATTGCCAAAATATTAAAGTTATTTATAATAACTTAAAATACTTTTAAAACATTAATATTATCCTTAAATGATTTTTAAAATAATTAAAATCACTTTTAAATAATTATCATTAATATTAAAATATTAATATACTATTCACTCAAATATTAAAAGTCATTTAGTATAACTTAAAATATTTTTAATTTATTTATATCCTTTTTAAATAATTTTAAATTAATAAAACCATTTTAAAACTATTTATTTAATATAGTTATTAAACAAACTTAATATCATTTAATATTAAATTTGCCTTTAAATATTGAAAGTTATATTTTATAACTTAAAATATTCTTAAATTCTTTAATTTTGTTTAAAATAATTTTTCTAATATTAAAATCATTTTTAACTAATTTATTTAATATAAAATATTAATATTTTTCATAACAAAATATCAAAAGTTATATTTTATAACTTCAAATATTTTTATAACCTTTAAATCATTTTTATATAATTTTTAAATCATTAATTCTATTTTTCATAATTTATTTAATACATTTATTAAATAACTTAATTATCATGAATATTAATTTATTAATGAAATTCATCACATAATATTAAAAGTCTTTAAAAATAACTTAAAATATTTTATTACATCATAATATAATTTTAAATGATTTTTTAAGTATTAAAATCATTTTTAACTAATTTATTTAATATTATAATTAAATTAATTAAATATCATTTATATTCCAAAAATATTAAATATTTATGAAATATACTCAAAATAATTTAAAATAAATTTTTGGACTTTAAAATAATTTTTAATAATTTATTATGTATTTTTAATAATTTAAAACTATTATTTTCTATTTATTTAATTAAAATAATTAATTTTCGAAAATATTTGTGTCTAAAGGGCCCTATAGCGACGAAACTGTCGCTATAGGTGTTCTTGAGCTGTTCTTGGTCAAACCAGAAACCCATGTCAGAGTTCAAGTTGCTAGGTTTGACCGATTCTAGATCTTTGGTTATCAAGATTCTGGGTTTGCTAATGTATTAATATTGTAGTATAGCTATAATACTATCATTATCAATTGATTTCATGGCCAAAACACAACAGATCAGAGAGTTATAAGCCCTCAAATCTCTTGCCAGAGTTGTTCTTCATTTCAGGGTTTTTCCAGAAATGAAGAACAGTTCATACTGCCTTCTTTCGATCATCATAACTTTCACTACAGATCTGCTTTATGTGATCTAACACTTTAAGTGTGTAGATGACATGTAATTGAAGAGATATAATACATAAAACACATATATAATCAACATAATTGCAAGATACATGCCGGGCCAAAACCCTCCCTGAATCGTTTTCTGAACATTTCGGGTTTTCCGTAAATGTTCTTGAAAGCGCTTTAACTACCCCTTTGACCATCACTAAATTTGATTCTGTTAAGGATCTAGGTGATATAAAGGCTTTAGTGTGTAATATTCATGCCATTCTACAAGTATAAAACATCAACATGTCAAAAAAACTTAAACACATCAAGATCCATGGTCTGCAAAAGGGTCGTCAGACTTTTCTGGGAAAAATATGGGTTTCCAGAACAGCAGGTGAATGCCGGTCAACTCTGTTTGACCACTTATAACTTTTAATCTATAACTGATATGTACCAGACTCAAGTTCCATATTAAAGATCTCATAACAGACTACCACTTCAAACATTTAAACAACAAAAACACATAACAGAATGAGATTTACAAGGTCTGACATTCGTTGTCGGATATAATATTTTAGTTGAAAGTAGTATCAATCATTTTGATGATAAAGCATATACTTTGTAACAATCTTATTCATTTATTAATAAAAAGTATTAATTTATTAAAGGCTTTTAATTATCTACACGATGATCTTTTTTTATAATATGTGATAAACCCATAGTTTTAAGCAATGCTTTTAGAATAATGATGATGATCATTCTAATGAGATCTAAATTCTTAGAAAGCTTAAAACTAAAATAGTTCCCAATCATTGATTACTAAATCGGGAATTAGTGAATCCGGATAGATCGGTACATACGCTGCTTTGCTCATCGATGAGGATGATTGATCTCACGATCATTTGTGTGGAGACACTAAAGCAAGTATGTAGGTGCTTATTAGAGAATAAGTTCATCGAACGTGGCTCGCTAAGGAATACCTAATGGAGTTTTACTTGCATCACACAATAGAATTCTCAGAGTGATAGTAGTACAAGTGATCCTTGACTCTGATCATCATAGATATCTTGTGTATGATGAGTTATACTTTGACTTATTCCTTAAGACCCTTAGGGTATATCAAAGGGTATGCTTGGGTATAATAAGTCAGTATATGGAGATAATGTATGATCAATAAAGAATCTACCACTTCTATTAAAAGAAGAGAAATGTCCTATGTGATTCGATAAATGACAACCCAAAGAGTCCTCGGTTATTAAGCGTAATGAAATTAGAAAGGAGTTTCTAATTTGCATTATTTGGAGTCAGGCATTTAAGAGTCGAAATACATATAATTAAATAAAATAAGACTTGACAAAGAATTCCATGTCTTATATTTAATCGGGACATCAGATGGTGGAAGGATTGAATTGTATTTGAAACTATTTACTCAAAGGTTCTTTTATGATTAATGTTGAAATCTATATTATCCGGAAAGTCGCTGATCGCTAGGAGGCTTATCCCTATCAGAGAATAAATATTATTTATTTAAATAAATTAATTGTTTAATTTATTTATTTAAATAAGATTAGAATTGTTCTAATTGATTTATTCACAACCTGCTTAATATGGAGAACCTAAAGGGTCACACCATAAAAGGAAGAATAATTATTTAAGAAGTTAATGGCATAATCGTAATAATATATTATGTTATATATTTAATTTAATCTATGGTGATAGAATAAATTAAATAGCTTAATATTTATTATTTAATATTTTAGAAATATTAAATATAAATTAATAAGAGGAGTCTTATTAATATTATTACAATTATTATTATTATTTTAATTTCTAAAAGAGTTTAGGAATTAATTTAATATAAGTACTTCATTTATTCCTAATTGGATTAGAAGGAAAATTAGTTAAAGGAGTTTAATTAATTATCCCTAATAAGATTAGGGAGCCCCTTTAATTAAAAGAGTTTAATTAAATAATACCTTATTTTATTAGGTTACTACTTGATATCTTTATAAGAGGAGTCTTATATCGTATATCAAGACTACGTAATAATTCCAATGGTCGGAGAGTACGCCTTTTTTATATAGAGATAGAAAAACTAGGGTTTAGCCAAACCACCCATCTTCTTGAATCCTTCTTCTTCCTCGTGGATCACCTCTGAGGCCAAACACTTGGGTGGCTAACGCCGATCAAAGGAAGGAACCAAACCCGTGGATTCAAGTTGAACGCGAAAAGGATCGAGGTGAACTTGTACCGAGGAAGCTCGATCTTCAAGGGTATGATTTTTTATCATCTTTTTTCGCTTAATTAATAATTGTGTATAAAGGGTGATCCGGTATATGGTTTGTAAAATTTTAAACTCGATTTTTACACGCTTCCGCTTTATTTTTGCAATTTGATCAAGGTTCATCATAATATTACAAACCTAATAAAGGGTATCGTGAGCCAAACCTTTATGCAAATTATTAATTGTTTTAATTTAATATGTATATTGATACGTGTTTAGAAATAATTTAATTGGGCATAATTTTGTTGTAAAATTTAAAAAAAAAAAAAAAAATCATATAAAAATGGAAGCTTCAAAAAAATCATATCGAATCACAAATCAATATATATATTTGGTTTTTTATATATATTATATATATATATATATCAATATATTATCTATTCATCGCCACGTGATTAATAAATAAAATATATATAGCTAATATGATTACTTGAATTACTTATATATATATATATATAGTTCAAAAGTTTTTTTTTTTCATGCTTTTCGGATAAATTTATATATAAATATATATATATATATATATATATATATATATATATATATATATATATATATATATATATATATATATATATATATATATATATATATATATATAATATATTTATATGATATATATATATATATATATATATATATATTATATTATTATTTTATAATTAAAATAAAAAGTTTATTTTAATTTTAAAATAAAAGGTTTATTTTAATATTAAAATAAAAAGTTTATTTTAATTTTAAAATTAAATTTCATGCTAACTAATTAGAGTTGGAATTGATTCCATGATAACTAATTGGAGTTGAAATTGATTCTATTTTTCCTTAAATAAAGGAGTTTATTTTGATATGAAATTAGATTTCATATTATTCAAAAATAAAAAGGTTTATTTTGTGAATAGGAAAAGAATCGATTTTTCCTTAAATAAAGGAGTTTATTTAGATATGAAATATGATTTCATATTATTCAAAATAAAAGAGTTTATTTGTGAATATGAAAGAGAATCCTAATTTCCTTAAATAAAGGAGTTTATTTAGATATGAAATAAGATTTCATATTATTCAAAATAAAGAGAGTTTATTTGTGAATATCCTATTTCAAATAAAGGAGTTTATTTAAATATGAAATAAGATTTCATATTATTCAAAATAAAGAAGTTTATTTGTGAATAAAAAGAGAATCCGTTTTCCTTTAATAAAGGAATTTTTTTTATGTGGAATCGATTCCATAATTAATTAAAATAAAGGAGTTTATTTTGATTAAAGATTTTGATTAAAATAAAATAGTTTATTTTATTCAAAATTAGATAAATTAAAATAAAATAGTTTTATTTTGATTTAAATTTGATTAAAATAAAGGAGTTTATTTTGATTCAAAATTAGATTTTATACTAACTAAATTTGCCCATTAAATGATATCAATATATATATTAAATGTTTATTATTCATAAGATGAAATGTTATTTATCGATGCATATGGTGATGTGTATGATAATAAATGGATTGATTATGGACTATCGACCAATGTGATTGATTTTATTTTAGTCGATGCATTTAATGTATGGGTTTTATTAAATGGGGTCTCACAGACTGCCTTCTCTAATTTTTCTTAATGTAAATTCTATCTCCTCCTATGTATTTCCCTCGATCACGATCAAGGTTTCTATTTATTTTAAATAGTTTTGTAATAGGAATAGTTAGAATTAATTTTGAAAAATTGAGATCAAGGAGCAAGGAGCGCCAAGACCCGCTTGTAATGGAGCCCGGTTTAAATGTAATAGTTATATTTAAATATTATTTCACACCCCTGGGGAGCTCAATTTTTTGTTCACTTGGTGGCTCTAGTGAACCAAACTAGAATAAAAGTCCATAATCAATCCGTGTAGAATATAGTATTCTATATGTGCATGCTTATACTATATATATATATATATTATGCAAACACGCTTCGCATGTTAATTAATACGACGCGATTTTTATATATATATATACATGCTACTAAACAAGATGAGACAAATTAATAACAAACCCTCAAAAAAATTTATATTAAGTCCTAAGCGCTCAAAGATATTTGAAATATCGAACGTCGCTTTCTAGCATGATAAAATTAATAGAGTATTAAATATTTAATATGAGTTTGTTGTGTCACCACAAGGCAAGTATTAAGTATTTAAGATGTTAATTTATCACATTTGATGCTTATAAAGAAAATTGAACAATATTGTTTTGTCAGTGTCACCACAAGGATGATATTTTTCTTTTTTTGAATATACGGAGTGCTAGTTGACTTAACTCGATAATTTTGATTCTGATGTGCCACCACTGATCAAAATAATCTAAGAGGCAAAAAAAAAGGAGTCAGATAGTTGATGTAATCGACAAAAGTTGTCTACCTATTTATTTATATATAGTTTGTCAGGTCACCACAAGGCTATATACATTTGAAATGGGATCCTTATTCTCACTAGCAAAATCTTTAATTAGATTTTGCCGAACTATATAAATGAGGGTAATATAGTTTGAAGAAAATAGTGGAGATACCAATTTAAAACAAGACCTAATTTATTTTGGTAATTAATAAAAGAATGTATGTTAAAATGTTGTTAATTACAAATTCATTTACGTAATTTTACAATGTCTAAAATTACTATCATCATGGGACATATTAGATGCTAAATTAACCGCAATCAATTAAACTGATTGGTTAAGGAATTTGAGAATAGTTCTCATAATCAAAAAGCTATCTTATGTCCTTAATACGCCTATCCTCGCAATGGTTGCGCATAATGCCTCCGAGGAAGAGATTGCTACTTTTTAGAAAGTGGCAAGATGATGCACAAATTGGCTCAACGATCATGCTCGATCCATTAGTAACGAGCTTCAAATACACAAGATGAAACTATGGATGCTCCTACTATATTCCCGCACATCAAGTAGTCGATGGTGAGGAAAGTAGACCGATAGATATCGACATCTAAAGGAGCTCTTCCGATCTAGAATGGCCAATGGCACTATAAAGATGCATAAAAAGTTCTTAACATAATCAATTTGATTGATCAATTAGACAACCGGTTTTGTCATGGATGGAGAGTTGAGCCAAGATTTGATCTCGCACTCACTCCCTGACTCTTTTTTCACAATTGTTGTGAATTTTTCATATAAACAAGCTAGATATCGCCTTCACTGATTTGCTTAACATGTTGAAAAATGATGAGAGTCACTTTCCAACCAAGAAAGACCATGTCTTACTGGTAGGGGCCAAAGGATCTTCTGAAAAGAAGAACGATTCAAAGAAGGTAAATAGAAAGGCATAAACAAAGGATAATAAGAACAAAATCGATACGGATAAAGAAAGGAGTTTGCTTCCACCGCAATAAGCCCGACACGGAAAGAAATCGTGAGAAGTAGAAGTGGTTAACCAAAGAGGCTAACCAAAGAAGCTTTGTGAAGTTTTTTCTACATAAATACTAATTTGTTCATGATTTTAAAAATAATTTTTTCTTTAAGTCAAGGTTCTACTTGGGTATTGATACCGACTTTGCTATCATAAATATAGATTTATGAAGGACCAAGCAGTAGTAGAAAGCTAAACAAATATAAGTAATCCTATGTGTGGAAATGAAGCAAAGGTTGCAACATTAGCCATAGAAACTTATAGTTTAGCAATGCCTACGGCAAATCTATTAAGTCAATAAGTTGTTATCAGATTCCAGCCTTCTTTGAAATATTATTTCCATTTTATCATTGGACAATGAAATCTTTGGTATTATATTTAAGAACAATTGTTGTTCTATTTATAATAATAATGTTTTGTATAGAACCTAAATATTACTTAATAAATTTTGTATACTGACTTTACGTGAAAAATAATTTTTATAAATCGAACAAACTAGTATAAGAAAAGGAGATGATCATTCAAAGAGTCGAATGTATGTATTTGTTGAATACAAGTGTGAATTATTCAAAGGTTCAAAGAATTCGTATGAAATAAATTGACAAAGTATTAAGATTCTTTGATTAGATCAAGGAATAAATACTTGTGCAATAAGTTTCTAGATCATCTCAAATGGTTTTCTCATAATGGACACATCCCGATACGTAATAATTGATTGATGTATCCGAATGAAAAATCATACTTTATTGGACATGGTGCGGTCCATAATGATTTTACCGACATTCCAAAGATCCTTCTCGGGATAATGTCCTAGAAATGGTCAGACATCTACGAAAAAGGTAACCTCAAAATCCAACCCCAAGACTCCATAAAAGTTATGGATGTGGAGGATTCCTAATCTTAAGTATGTTAAGATAAGGGGTTGTCCAACTTATGTGAAAAGGTTTCAAAGGATAAGTCTTGGGACAAGATTTTATAAGTGTCGATTTGTGGGACATCCTAAAGTAAGTTTAGGGTATATGTTCTATAATCCTACTTAGCAAAAGGTGTTTGTTATAAAACACGCCGCTTCTAAGATAAAGATGTTTATCATCAAAGGGCTAGTGGAGGATAATAGATCTCAAGAGTTCAAGAACCACAAAATACTATAAGTCAAATAAGAGGAACCCAGAGATGTACCTATTATACCACAAATCAATCAGAAATCAATATAGCACCAAGATACCTAGAGGTATGGATTCATCATAGATGATGATGATGATGAGGTACACATCATAGAAGATGATGATCCAGCTTATATACGATGAGGTAAGTGTTGTAGACACTCGTAGAAATGGATCAAAGCAAGTTTCTCAAATACGGAACATTCTGCTTTGATGAGGCAATCAAAAGAGTTTGATTTTATCAAAATAAGAATGAACCTAGTGTGTACAAAAGGGTCAAGTGGAAGCATCGACATTCCTAGTATTATATGTTGATATACTACTACGATAAGGAATGACATACCAATGCTACAATCAAGAAAGATAAAGTTGTTCAAACATTCCTCCATGAATGATTCGGGAAGAGTATCTTATCGGGGATATAAATCTATATAGATAGATTTAAAAGGATGCTCGACTTAACCCAAGGAACGATATTCATTTGATGCTAAAGTCGCTTAGCATGGCAAACTCCAAGAGATGTCTCATGTTGATGAGCTATGGAGTGTATCTCTTTAATAGTCCCCACAGCACTCTCGAAAAGAGAGATCGCATGAGTGACTATCATGTATGCAATGAAATATACGAGACCTAATGTCGATCACATATTCTTATGGAGAAGTTCACTACGAAGATAAAGAAAAACATCTTAAAGTTCTTAACCCAAACTAAGGATGTGATCATATTCATGGTGGGTCTAAATTAAAACTAGAGGGCTTAATGCACTCAAGTTTTTCGCATGCACTAAGACGACATCGAAAATCCACTTTAAGGTAAAGTGTTACCTCAATAAAGGTGTGTAGTGAATTGAAAGGTTCCAAATAAAAAAAGAGTTGTCGTTTTAGTGATAAAGACAAAGTATATAGCTATAAATGAAGTCGCAAGTTGATTGTTTGAATGAAAGTTCATTACGTAACTAGAATAGTTCCTAAGTCTCATCTTCGATCTAAACATGTGTCAGGGCACTTTCATTTGATTATTAGAATCATCGAAAGATGGGAAATCACTATAGAGATAGTGGACTCTCAAAAACAACATTACATATCCATTAACTAAAGCTTATCCAATGTTAGGATAATCGCCACTTGTAGAAGAAGAGTATGAGATACCACGATTTATCGGGACTTTAGTGCAAGTGGGAGATTGAAAGTAAGTAGTATGCACACAAGCCAATCATGTTTGATGATAAAGCATATACTTTGTAACAATCTTATTCATTTATTAATAAAAAGTATTAATTTATTAAAGGCTTTTAATTATCTACATGATGTCGCTTTTATAATATGTGATAAACCCATAGTTTTAAGCAATGCTTTTAGAATAATGATGATGATCATTCTAATGAGATCTAAATTCTTAGAAAGCTTAAAACTAAAATAGTTCCCAATCATTGATTACTAAATCGGGGATTAGTGAATCCGATAGATCGGGTACATACGCTGTTGCTCATCGATGAGGATGATTGATCTCACGATCATTTGTGTGGAGACACTAAAGCAAGTATGTAGTGCTTATTAGAGAATAAGTTCACCGAACGCCTCGCTAAGGAATACCTAATGGAGTTTTACTCATCACAATAGGAATTTCTCAGAGATAGTAGACAAGTGATCCTTGACTCGAGATCATCATAAGATTCGTGTATGATGAGTTATACTTTGACTTATTCCTTAAGACCCTTAGGTATATCAAAGGGTATGCTTGGGTATAATAAGTCAGACATGGAGATAATGTATGATCAATAAAGAATCTACCACTTCTATTAAAAGAAGAGAAATGTCCTATGTGATTCGATAAATGACAACCCAAAGAGTCCTCGGTTAAGGCGTAATGAAATTAGAAAGGAGTTTCTAATTTGCATTATTTGAGTCAGTGCATTTAAGAGTCGAAATACATATAATTAAATAAAATAAGACTTGACAAAGAATTCCATGCCTTATATTTAATCGGGACATCAGATGGTGGAAGGATTGAATCAGACGCAGAATTATTTACTCAAAGGTTCTTTTATGATTAATGTTGAAATCTATATTATCCTGAAAGTCGCTTGATCGCTAGGAGGCTTATCCCTATCAGAGAATAAATATTATTTATTTAAATAAATTAATTGTTTAATTTATTTATTTAAATAAGATTAGAATTGTTCTAATTGATTTATTCACAACCTATTTAATATGGAGAACCTAAAGGGTCACACCATAAAAGGAAGAATAATTATTTAAGAAGTTAATGGCATAATCGTAATAATATAAAGATGTATATTTAATTTAATCTATGGTGATAGAATAAATTAAATAGCTTAATATTTATTATTTAATATTTTAGAAATATTAAATATAAATTAATAAGAGGAGTCTTATTAATATTATTACAATTATTATTATTATTTTAATTTCTAAAAGAGTTTAGGAATTAATTTAATATAAGTATTTCATTTATTCCTAATTGATTAGAAGGAAAATTAGTTAAAGGAGTTTAATTAATTATCCCTAATAAGATTAGGGGAGCCCTTTAATTAAAAGGGTTTAATTAAATAATACCTTATTTTATTATATTAGGGTACTTGATATCTTTATAAGAAGAGTCTCTTATATCGTATATCAAGACTACGTGATAATTCCAATGGTCGAGAGTACGCCTTTTTTATAGAGAGATAAAAACTAGGGTTTAGCCAACCACCCATCTTCTTGAATCCTTCTTCTTCCTCAGTGGATCACCTCAGAGGCCAAACACTCAGGTGGCTAACGCCGATCAAAGGAAGGAACCAAACCCTTGTGGATTCAAGTTGAACGCGAAAAGATCGAGGTGAACTTGACCCGAGGAAGCTCTCGGATCTTCAAGGAAGCATCTTTTCGAATTAATAATTCAAGGGTGATCCGGTATACGGTTTGTAAAAATTTTAAACTCTTTTTACATTTATTTAATTAATAATTGTGCAAACCTAACATTATCCGTAATTTAGGAATTCTTAATCATGTTAATTTCTTAATCACATGAATACTTTTTGGGTTAATTCACTCATTAGATTTAATTACAATTTAGCTTTGACAATTAGGGCTAAAATAAAAATTAGGTTTTCTAAATTAGCTTAGGGTTTTTTAATATTTCTAAATATTAATTAGGTTTACCTAATTAATCATAAAATTATATAATACAAACATAAATCATATACACATTTATAACACCGATAAATAATAATATAATATTATTATTCTTTTTCCTTATTCCAAATCCTAATTAGGATTTGGATTCCATATCCGATTTATCTATCATATATAACATTATTAATTAAGTTAAAAATAATTAACTTAACTAATCAAATAAAATCATATATTAAAATAAAATAATTATGATAATAATTCTATAATCATTTCATATATTATTTAAATAATATATAAACATATTTTCATGGAAAATAATTAATAAAAACATATTTATTGTAAAATTAATTATTATAAGAATATAATTTATAATGATCAATAATTTTAAAATAAAATTATTCATGTAATAAATAAATTTTATTTATCACCAATATACATACACATTACCCGACACATATTCTCACCTTTAAAATAATAATAAAAAAATTATACGCAAAATTTCTGATTTAATTATATAGAAAATATCGGGTTATTACACAAAATACCAGAAAAATATGAATCAATTTCAAGTAATTCAGCAAATGAATCAAAACCAGGTACCTCCACGTACGGTCATGAAGTTAATGTTTTCCTAGCTTTACTCGAAGGCATCAGCCACTCTAATGGTAACTCATGACTTGTGTTTCACCACGAAAGTGAACCGTTGAAGGTAAGCAACCCAGCTCGCATGTCTAGCAGAAACTTTATCTTGACTGTGCAAATGTTTTAAAGCCTCATGATCTGTATACAAGATAAACTCCCGCTGAAACAAATAATGGCGTCAATGCTTAATAGCCTGAACCACGGCATAGAATTTAACATCATAAGTGCTATAACGCAACTTGGCACCCGACAGTTTCTCACTAAAATAAGCCACTGACCTGCTGTTTTGACTCAAAACAGTCCCAATTCCCACCTTGGGAGCATCAGAATGCAACTCAAAAGGTTGATGGAAATCTGATAATACTAGAATAGGAGCTGTGGTAAGGCGGGATTTAATCAGCTCGAACGCCTCTTCTGCTTCACCTATCCAAGCGAACTTTCCATCCTGCTTCATGCAATCAGTAATAGGAGCCATAATGTTGCTAAAATGAGGAATAAAATGCCGATAGAATGAGGCCAACTCATGGAAGCTCCTAACTTTTGTAATGGTACTAGGTCTTGGCCAATGCTTCATAGCCTCTACTTTGGACTCATCTACCTGCAGCCCCACATCAGACACAATGTAACCAAGAAACAGTACCATAGGTGTCAGAAAGACACATTTTTTAGCTGCAACATACAATTTTTCCTTACGCAGCACATGAAGAATTGCTCGTAACTGACTAAGATGATAGCTCGGGTTAGCACTGTATATTAGAATGTCATCGAAATACATGACAACACACTTTCTGATGAAAGGCCTCAAAACCTGATTCATAATATGCATAAAGGTGCTAGGTGCATTGGACAACCCAAATGGCATGACCATCCACTCGTACAATCCCTCCCTCGTCTTAAAAGTTGTCTTCCATTCATCGCCAGCCCGAATTCAGAGTTGATGGTATCCACTCTTCAAATCTAATTTAGTAAAAATAGTAGCCCCACTAAGCTGATCCAGCAGGTCATCCAATCTCGAAATAGGAAAACGATACATGACCGTTATTTTGTTGATGGCTCTACTGTCGATACACATCCGCCAAGTACCATCTTTTTTGGGGGTCAGAAGAGCTGGTACTGCACAAGGACTCAAACTCTCCTGAATGTACCCCTTGGCCAGTAACCCTTCCACCTGTTTCCTTAATTCTTCATATTCTCCGGGACTCATCCTGTAATGAAGGCGATTGGGTAAGGCTGCCCCGGGCTCTAGATCAATCTGATGTTATATATCACGCATTGGGGGTAATCCTTCAGGCAGTTCCTCTGGGAATACATCACTGGACTCGTCTAGAATTGGTTTGACGACATTAGGAACCTCTAACTCCTTCTCAATCATCCTCCCGATTAAGGCATACACTATTTCCGTCTCCTACACCGCCTCCTTAAACTGTGCCAAAGTCAACAAACTAGCACTCCCTTTATTTTCTTCCCGCTTGGGCACTAACACAATCTTTACCCACTCAAACACAAAGCTGTAAGTATTCGTTTTAATGTTATGAACCACTTCTCTATCAAATTGCCAATGTCGTCCCAATAGTAAGTGGCATGCATCCATAGCTACTACATCACACCAAACCTCGTCCTTGTATTTCGTCCCCACAGAAAAGGATATCAGTGCACATTTGGAGACAGTCACCTCGCCCCCTTGTTTCAACCAGGCTAACTTGTATGGCTTTGGGTACTTTTCAGTTGTTAGTTCCAGCTTTTGGACTGCCTCCATTGAAACTATATTCTCACAACTGCATGCGTCAATCATAAACTTACACACCTTCCCTTTAACAGTACAGGTTGACTGAAAAATGTTGTTTCGAAGCCAATCATCATCAACAGCCCTAGGTGTAAGGCAGGACCTCCTCACCACCAACGCAGTCCCAACATCACCAATCACCACCTCCTCATCCACGCCTTCTGAATCAAAGACTGGTTCACCAGTTAGCAGGGCTTCATCCTCGATAGCATCTCCCTCATCTATTTCAGCAAACATCGCCGTTTTTTGGTCTTCTTGCACTCAGCCTGCCTGTGCCCCGCTTCGCCACATGGAAAACACTTGATACCACTTACTGGGCCAATCCTCCTGTTATTATTTGTGACTGCTCCCGTTTTGGCTATTACCCCCGCATCTGCAACCTCGCCTGAACGGCCGATATTGACACCTCCTCCTAAAAACACAAAACTAGAAGATTATCCAAAACTACCAGGTCACTTCTTCTCAATCTGCATAGCCCACTGATGCGCCACATAAATAGACATCAGATCAAACATGTTGACTATCTCTTTAATTTGTTCTCGTAAACCCCCAATATATCGGGCAACCAACTGATCTTCTGTCTCATGCA
Organism: Panax quinquefolius; assembly: GCA_020205615.1. NCBI lineage: Eukaryota > Viridiplantae > Streptophyta > Magnoliopsida > Apiales > Araliaceae > Panax > Panax quinquefolius. The sequence continues at coordinate 25,859 of JAINUW010000429.1, read as the reverse complement.
CCTCGTTCTGAGCAATCAACTGATAGAATTTAGTTGTGTATTCATCAACTGTATGACCTCCTTGCCTTAGATTCCGCAACCTCTGGTACATTAATCGCTGATAATTATAAGGTAGGAACGTCGCCCACAACTGTTTCTTCATCTTCTCCCAGTTCGTAATTTTTGACTCCCCCAATCTGACCCTCGTTTTGCTGAGTTGTTGCCACCAAGCCATCGCTTTATCTCTGAGTTTGGTAACAACCAAGGGTACTCGTTTATCAACAGGGACACCCTTAAATTCCAGGATCTCTTCTACCGTGGACAGCCAGTCAATGAATTCTTCTGGTTGGAGGGTACCACGAAATTCAGGAATCTCAGTCCTCATACCAGTCTCCCAACGTCTCTTATCATCCTCCACTACATATGTTCGACGACGCCCACGAGGTGCCTCCTCATATTCATCATCAAAGTCATCTACGTCATCGTTCTCTACTGGGAAAGGATTCCTCCGATCATCACAATTAGGGTTCCTCCCAGGATTAGGATTTGCCCTATTTTGGTTCGCCGACAACTCGCCCATCCGTAGTGTAAGTCGATCCATCATAGTGTTCATCCCCTGCTCCATCAGTTGTTCGATTCGTTGCTCGAACCGCTGCTCAAGGCGCTGCAGATCCTCACGTCCATAAACATCGTCCACACGTCGCTCTCTACGGGGTGGCATAGTGAATATGGCTTAGGCTTTGATACCAACTGACGTAGCGGAAGTACAACAAAAATTGTTATCAATTGTTGAATTGTGCATGATTACCAAACGATAACCTTTTACAACCTGTTGATTCTATGAATAACAGGAAATAGGCAACAAAATTCTAATTCAGAGAATTTTGAAAAATAAGAAAAGGCTATAATTCATCAAAACTGCTTCTTCCCATCATAACAAACATTTAAATAACAAAACCCTAAAAGCGTAACCCAAAACGGAAAAGAAAAACTAATAAGAAAAATTACAAAAATAACCTAAAAATAATAAAATGTTATTTTGAAGGCCTAAATGATGGAATTTGACCAAAAAATCCTGCAGTTCACGAGCAAGGTGCTGGTGATTTTTGATCATTGACCCGTTTTCAATGAAATTAGGCTCCGAAAACGCTAAAATCTGACACTTCAAACTTGACAGAATTTACCAACTTACCACTAGATCAAATCTTTCTATAATCTATCAAATCTTTCCATAAACTGGATCAAATCTATCAAATATTTTCGTAAACTGACACGCCTACTCTTCAACCACATCACATTTACAGGTCATTCAAATCCAGAGCATTCAACGCTCACGTGAATGATCACCTCATTCTTCAATTAAAAAAATAATAATAACCACATAGTACTTCATTTTCTTCCATTTGAGGCATTACCAGATTCAAAACCAATGAGAGCATAGAACCAATAGCAATTTGACCAATAGCAATTTGACATACTATGAATCTATACTTTATTATAGGTGTAGAATATATATATAAACAATAAAACAAATAGGGGCTTGACATGTTAATATTGTGTTTGGATTGAATGAATAGAATAGAGATTGGAATGATTCATTCTATTCTAGCTAAAATATTTCGTGCTCTCTCCTCCATGACCCTCATAGCTCAATGATAAATAGAACTGTTTTACGACCCTTTTTGTACAGAGGGTTAATGGAGGGTTTCAGCTTATTATATCAATTATATCAACCGACATAAATAGAGGACATTGCAGAGCAGAGGAAATATCGTTCCAGAGCTTCAATATGCAAACGAATTTGTCGCCTAGACTTATTCATTGGAGGTACTGCTCAGGCTGGCGCCCAACAACAATGACTCTATATTAAGATGAGGCCTAATCACTGAAGGCCTAACAAATTATGTAGCCCGGAAGCATATTACATTATTTTTGGCAATTTAATTCAACTCTGAAATTGAAATTTAGTGTCAGATTTCAACTAAATTTCAGTTCTATGAATATTCTTTCAATTTCAAAAGCACAAGTATGGTTGCCAAATATAGCACTATTTATGTATTGCAAAACTTTGGTGTCCAATTACAATTGCAAAATTTATGAATACATGTTATAGCAACAAGGCTGGCCCACATCACATTCTAAAACTTCCTTTTAAAAAGTTAACATTCACCTAACTCTCAATAAAAAGATAGACTTATAATTTATCATTTCCCAAGATGAAAGACAATAATACTACAAGTTACTCTTCAAAGCCACCTTCTTGTTTAGATTAAATCGAGTCGAAAAGAAGAGATCTCTAACCCAAAGAGGCGACCATGAAAGCACAATAAACAAACCAGTCATATGACCAAAAATAATCTCCTTAGGCGGTTTAGGGCTCAAAACTTTCTTCACCACATGCCTTGCAAACACCGCGGCATCTGTTGCCTTGCTACCTTGAGACGCCCTAGCGCGCTCAGCAATATCCTCCTTAAAATCCCCATAAAGTTTCCACTCAAACTTGGCCAATCTTTCTGTGTTGTTATTCCCAAGATTGGACCTTATCGAGCCCGGAAGCACCAACACAACGTCGATACCAAACGGTCTTAACTCAACTCGCAACGTGCTAGAAATTGCATGCACTGCAGCCTTGCTAGCACAGTAAGAACCAGCCCAAGGAGTTGGAACTTTGCCCACAACACTCCCAATATTTACTATTCGCCCACTACGTCTCGTAGCCATATGAGGCACCACGTGCTGTACCATCCTAAGTTGCCCCAACGTGTTAATTTCATAAGCCCTTTTGATTTCATCCAATGAAAGCTCAGCTAGTGGGCCCGTGCTTCCTATACCGGCATTGCTGATCAAAATGTCTATTTTGCCACACTTGGAAATTACATATTTCACGGCGGATGCTACGCTTTCGTCTGACGAAACGTCGAGCTCCAGAGTCTCGATTTGTTGTTGTCCTTTTAGCTCTGACATGTCGGAAAATCTTTTGGGGATATCTGAGGCGAAAACGCGACAATTTTGGTTGGCAAATGCCTTGCAGTACTCATAACCAATGCCACCTTTGGCACAGCCAGTGACTAATACAACCTTTTGGTTTGTACTCATTTTTTATCGCTTCTTTTGTTGAATTAGCTTCTATTTTCTTATCAACCATATACTTATAAGGAAAGACATGTATTCTAATTTCGTGTTGGTAATGTCGACCTGCAGGCTACATATTTTCGAATATGCTTTAGGATGCTTTAGGATGGATAGATCAAGAAAGCCGGCTTAAGTTGTATTGTTATGAACTTGGTTGAGCTTGGAGCTTTGCTTTTGGTTTCATTCATAATTTTATTTGAAAAAAATCATAGACTTTTTTATGGGCTTAGATACACTTTAGACAAAAGCTTACTGATTGGCACGAAAAATAACCAAATTGTTGCAAGAATGGAGACGGTCGGTTTTCTTTTTAGTTTAAATACACATTAAACCTTTTTAAGTTTTTTGTAATTGATCGGAGTGAGAGCATTTTAAAATTTCACTCCTAAATATCTCAAAGTAAATCTCTCTAAAAGTAGGAGGAAAAATTGGATCAAACGTAGAAAATACATACCCTTAAAAGACTAATGTTAAAGCAAAAGTTTATTTTTGCAAGTCCAATCACGAAATCCACGCGTTTGAACTCACAGCATAATAACAGATCACATCGAAGCTTGACGACTTTTGTGCTTGGTCGGAGGATATAATTACGGTGTGAGAATAAAAGACAAGGTCGCTTCACAAGGTTTAACAATGGATGCTTTAGTATTTAGTGCTCAAAAGTAAGTATTACCTGTTAATTGTAAATTTATAGTACTCTCATCACCTTAGAATCATTATTCGAGTCGGTTTAGGACTCCTAAACATGGTGATTACCATAATATGGGTCCAACACAATCTCCTTAAAAGGTGGAAGTGGAATCCAATCCAAACACTACCTTTGAAGTTACCTTATTCAAATATGGTTAAAACTCCAAGCTCTATACGCAGGGTAGCTCACTGTACAGGCCCAACCCAACCGAACTCACCATCTGGTCTGAGCTTCGGTCCAAAGGACTCGAAGGCCCGACCCTGAACACAATACACCATAATGGGGTTCCTACCAGAGAACTCTGGATCTCGAACCCAACACCTTCAAAGATATCCGAGGGCTTCTACCATCACGCTTATAAACCCCTTCTAGTGTCAGGCCTTCGGCCCACCTAGAGGTCGGTAAAATGCTCCCGAACATTGCCCCCCAGTCTCTTGTTATAATTTATTTATAATTAGAGACTCGAAAAGACGTGGACTCGAAAAGTCATGATAGCCAATGATGAAATGTCTGGTGAACCCAAACGGGTTCTCTTTGTTTTTTGAAACGTTTCACGTTTCCCCAGGACGGGCCCCACCTGCCATAAATAGTCACCCTGGGGTTTCGTGCCAACCCACTATAAAACTCCCACTTCTCCCATCATTGTCACCTTTTCTGAATCTCCCTCCTTTCAAATCCCTTATTCAAATTTTTTGGCGAGGCGATTTCCGGCGAGCACCTTTTTTCACCAAACTTCTCTGATTCCAGGTCTTCCCCTTCCCAAATCACCTCCGATACTTCCCATTTCTGCTCCATTTTGCCTTTTAAGCTTCACATTCTTATTTTATTCAGCGAAAATGGTTGATTCTAGCATTCATCCCCACACTGAGTCGGTTCCACCCACTGTCACCACCACCATCGCTAATGGAGATCTGATTCCGGTCAATTTGCCTGCTGCAGCTCCTAATACCACCACCTCTTATGTTCTTCCTACTCTGATCAGCGCCGAAGCCAACATCTGCAACGCCTATAACTTCGAAACAGAATTTTCCCATATCAACACAACATCCAGTGTCGTTCCTTCCCAGCTATCCGACATCCGAACTCTCTTCAATATCCCTAACGAATACAAGCTTCGGGTACCCAAACCCGGAGAGAAAATGTTCTGGAGACCCAAGGATGAGTGGGTTACCGTACCTCTGTACCTTCTAAAGTATGGGGTTCGATTTCCCCTCCACGAATTCATCTCATCTTTCCTCTGCTTTGTCGGGATCGGGTTCGCACAACTTATGTCTAACTCGTACATCCACCTGATTTCTTTCATCGCCCTGTGCCAGGAGATTGGGATTTCTTCGGGCCTCGATTTCTTTTTTGCCTTATTCACCGTTGGTCGGTTGAAGGAACCCGGCCTTCGGCAATTAAACAAATAAGCCAACGGAACCATCCCCATCAAACCCCCCTCAAGCAACAAAGGGTGGCACCCACAATGGATCTTTGTGAGAGGGACCGATCTCAGACTTCTTCTGAACTGGGCCCATCCTGAAGACCCTATCGCCAAGGTGTCAAAATTTTTGAAGGATCATGTTGGCACTTTCAAAGAGTTCTACAAGAGGTGGAGCAAGACTGAATGGAGTATGATAGTTTTGTCCAGCGAAGCCTGGCTGTACAAACACGGGTGTAAGTATCTCATTCTTGAATTGTCTACAGTTCATTTAATTCTCTTTCATCTCATTCTGATAGCCTTTGTCTTGACAAATTCTTCTTTGTGTAGTGACAATCTTCAAGCTCGAGGGGGCCGACGAGTCTTTAACCCCTCTACCAATTAAGGTCAGACCGATCCGCCTCCCCATTACTGATGATGTGACCGAAGGGGAGACCATCCCGATTACTGAACTCTCGACTGGTTCCGCTTCGGGTCCTGCCCTTCCGCACACCTCTGTCGCCGAACCCTCAGGTAAAAATGTTTTGAAGATGAACCGGGCTGAGAAGATGGCCTTGTTGAAGAAGACGAAGAGGCCTTCTGTCAAACCTTCCACCAAAGCCCCCCACAAGGTCTCTTCCTCAGCCACGCCAAAACCAACTCCTCCACCCCCTACCCAAGTGGCGACAGTCTCTTCTACCGCTACACCGAAACCAGCTCCTCCACCCCCAACCCAAGTGGCCATGATCGAGGATTCAGAGGACACCGAGGAGGCTCCTCTCGAACCTCAAACCAAGAAACCAGGTTTGGCTAAGGATCCTGAACTGCAAGTTATGGATGCCGACCTTCCTCCTACCTCGACTCCCACGTCTAAGGCCAGGTCGTCCCAAGGGACACCTGTTGGCCAAAGAGCCCATCGAAAGTGTTTCCCTTTACTCTGTTCGATCATTTCAAGCTTTTGGGTGACGACGAACGGTTTAAGGGATTCTCTTCTGAAGAGTATCTGGTGGCTTATGTCCGGACTCAATGTTAGGTAATTCTGAGGGCGTTTAACTTGATTTTTTAGACTTATACTTTGACTTCAATAGTTGATGTATGCGTTTGTTGCAGGCCAATGCCATCCTTTCTCGAGCCATCTCTCCTTTCGCTCGAACTACTAAAAAGGAAGTTCAGCTGAGGTCGGAGGTTCTGCTTCATGAGGATGAGGTTCGGGGCCTGAATCTAGACTTAAAGAATGAGAGGGATCTTTATGTTGAGACCCATAATAAGGCGACCCAGGCTGAATGACAGGCCGATGAGCTCAAGGAACAATATTCGCTACTTCAACAGGAGTTCATCGGTCTCGAAGGTCATGCCAAAAAGCTGCTCGAGGAGAGGGATCGTCTGTCCGAAGAGAGCAGTGAACGGTTGCGGGCGCTTCATGCCCTTGGGGAGCAGTTTGATGGGTTACATGATAAGTTGCGGTATGCGATCTGGGACTACAATGCTCTGAAGGATGAACGTGTCGAGTCCAAACAACGTGTGATCGAGGAGTATGAAGAATCCCCTGCCTTGACCGAGAAGATCATGGCGGAGTTCGCTGAAGGCTATGAAACCTATCGGGAAAAGGCTAGAGCAAAGCTGACTGCTGCTGGGCTCGATGCTTCTGTCCTTGACTCTTCGGATGAGGAATCTGAGGCTGGACATGAACCTCCTCCCGAGTAGCTTTTGTAATTTTCATTTTCCTTCTTTATTTGTACTTTGCCCGAATCTTTTATGATCGAGGCATGTAAAAATTTGAGAATATGAATGAAGTACAAAATTTTTGTGTTTGTAAAATCAGCTATACTCGTGACTCTGCCCTACCAGTTACGTTACCTCGAACTCTTCTGATCGTGTTATGTTCGAAGCTTATCTGATTAAAAATTATAGTTATCTATATCAGTTATACCCGTGACATTTACCGATCAGTTATGTCGTCTTTGACTTTCTGACCGGTTTACGTCTGAAGTTTATCTGATCGGGTATAGGAAATCGTATGAACATGAATGAAGTAAAACATTTTCGAGGAAAAATCTCATTTATTTCATTGATGATTAAAACGGTTACATGAACAAAGAAAAGAATGACATAACTTTTACTCGTAAAATTTTCTATGTCTTTCAGCATGCCATGTAATCTTTACTTCCGAACCATCCATTGTTCGAAGCCGGTATGTACCTGGCTTCGACACTTCTACCACTTCATAAGGTCCCTCCCAGTTAGGCATCAACTTACCGGTGTTCTGGGGGGTTGATGCCTCCGACTCCCAAAGTACTAAATCTCCAACCTCAAATCTCCTCTACTTCACTTTTTGATTGTAGTGTCGGGCTGTTCTCTTTTGGTAAATTGCTAACCTTATCAGAGATGAGTCCTAAACTTCTTCAAAAAGGTCTAGATTTAACAGTAATCCCTGGTCATTGTATTGGCTGACCCGAAGGGTAGGAGAGTCGATCTCAATAGGTATGAGTGCATCGGTCCCATATGCCAATTGAAACGGTGAATCCCCAGTTGTTGTTCTCGGAGTAGTCTGATAAGCCCACAAAACACTGAGTAATTCTTCTGGCCACTGACCCTTTAGTTCGTCAGGTCTTTTTTTGATTCCGTTAAGCAGGGTTCGGTTGGTGACTTCTACTTGGTAGTTTGACTGAGGGTGCGCAACTTTAGTCTTTCGATGCTGAATACCCAACTCTTTCAAAAAAACTTCAAATTTTAACCCTAAAAATTGTCTGTCATTGTCCGAAACCACTGCCATCGGGATACCGAATCGATAAACAACGCCCTCCTTAAAAAAACTTCAAACATTCTTGTTCGGTGATGTTCTGCAGAGGTTTAGCTTCAACCCATTTCGTCATGTTGTCGATGACCACGATCACGAAATTGACTTGTCCCTTGGCCTTCGGTAGAGGCCCCAGGATGACGATTCCCCATATGGCTAAGGGAATCGGGGACAAAACCAAAAATAATTCTTCGGGAGGCTGATGTGGGATAGTGATGTTCAGCTGGCATTTCAAACACTTTTTGACAAAATCTTTGGCTTCCTGGTGAATGGTCGGCCAATAGTATCCCTGCCTCAGAATCTTCTATGCCGATGACTTAGCCCCCATGTGATCTCCACAAATTCCTTCATACACCTCCCGAAGTGTGTAATCTGCTTTCGATGGAGTTGAGCACTTGAGCAGTGGGGAGCTAAAGGCCCTTCGGTATAGCTCTCCATCGATAAGAATAAAGTTTGAACTCTTATGCTTTATCTTTCTCGCCAATATACAATCCAAAGGCAACACCCCATCAGCCAGGTACGAGATATAAGGTGTGACCCAGTAGTCGAGCCGATCCAAAGCTAGCACATCCACTTTCGGAATGCTGGGTTATTCTAAAACTTCTAGATACACTGACCCGTTGAATGAGCTTGCTTCAGTTGTGGCCAATCGTGCTAAGGCGTCTGCTATTGTGTTATCTGCCCGATCCACCCCTTGGCAACTTGATGAAGTGAAGTATGCCAGTTTTTCCTTTACTTCAGCTAGGTATTTCGTCATTCTGCCCCCCCGGGCCTCATAATCACCCGATATCTGCTTGACTACCAGCTGGGAATCATTGTAGATGACCAATTTCTACACTTCCAAGCTTCGGGCCAACCGAAGTCCAGCTAGTATGGCTTCATATTCCGCTGCATTATTTGTAGCTTTGAACTGAAACCGGATGGCTTGCTGAACTTTGAATCCTTAGGGACTTGTGAGAATAACTCCTGATCTGCTGATGTCCGAGGTCGATGACTCGTCTACGTACAAAGTCCACGAAGTTGGCCCTGGTTGGGCTTTGGCCACTGTACTTAAGTCCAGTTGTGTAAAAGAACATTCTACTATGAAGTCTGCCAATACCTGTCCCTTGACTGCTGTTCGGGGATGATATTCCAATGCAAACTGAGTCAATTCCATCCACGCAGCCAACCGACCCGAGAATTTTGGTCTATGCAAAATCTTCTTTAATGGCTGATCCGTATACACCAACACCAACCGACCCTGGAAATAATGTCGAAGTTTCCTGCTTGTAATGATCAAGGCATAAACAAACTTTTCCAAGTTCGGGTATCTTGTTTCCGCGTCTCGAAGAACATGGCTGACATAGTATACCGGGAACTATTTTCCTCCCTTGTTCCTTACCAGTACTGCCCCTAATGCCATCGAGCTTGCAGCCAAGTATAAGTATAAAGGTTCCGAAGGGATCAATTTTATCAATAAGGGCACCGAAGACAAGTATTTCTTGATCCCTTAGAACGCATCTTCGCATTCTGAGGTCCACTGGAAACTTTTCTCATTTTTTGGCCCTTTGAGAGTATCGAAGAAGGGTAGACATCTTTCGGTCGACCTCGACACGAATCTCCGAAGTGCAGCTATCCGACCCGTCAACCTCTGAACATCCTTATAAGACTTCAAAGATTTCATATCTAAGATCGCCTGGATCTTCTCCGAATTCGCTTCGATGCCTCTTTTGCTGACTAAATATCCTAAAAATTTTCCTGACCCCAATCTGAAAGTGCACTTAGTCGGGTTCAATCGCAAATTGTGTCTGCGTACTGTTTCAAAGTAGCTCTCCAAATCCCCCAGGTGTTCCCGGACTGACATGCTTTTAACAATCATGTCGTCCACGTAAACCTCCGTACTTTGGCCTAGCTACCTTTTGAATAAAAAGTTCATCATCCGCTGGTATGTTGCCTCGACATTCAGCAGTCCGAAGGTCATCTTTCGATATGCATATATGGCCCGATGAGTGATGAAGCTGGTCTTCGGAATGTCTTATTTACTCATCGAGATCTGGTGGTAACCCGAGAATGCATCCATGAAACTCAACATGCCGTACCCCAAAGTGGCGTCGATCAGTTGGTCTATGTTTGGCAAAGGATAGAAATCCTTTGGGCACGCCTTATTTAGGTCTGTGTAAACGATACACAACCTCTACTTCCCATTCTGTTTCTGGGCCAATACCACATTAGCCAACTACTCGGGGTAGTCAATCTCAAAAATGAATCCTGCCTCCAGTAGTTTGGCGATTTCCTCATCTATGATCCTCTGCCTTTCTGGAGTGAAAATCCTCTTTTTCTGTATTACGGGTTTTTTCTTCGGGTCGACATGTAGGTTGTGTAAGGCCACCGACTTACTTACTCCGGGCATATCGCTAGGTTCCCATGCGAAGATGTCGGCATATACCCGAAGTAGATCTACTAGCCCTGTCCAGAATGGTTCTGTTAACTATGACCCGATCTTGATAATCTTCGCTGTATCTCCCGGGATTAACTCCATATTCTCTGTCTCTTCAGCTGGCAGGGCCAACGGTTCGGTGATGCTCTCAGTGAATGGCTCTATTTCGATGGCCATTGTCTGTTTATGCTTGCTGACCCCTACCCTTGATGAGATTAATGTGTTCCGATAGCACCTTCGGGCAATATCAAGATCTTCTTTTACCTCCCCAATCCTGTTCGGTGTCGGAAACTTGATCTTAAAATAGGGGATGGATGTAATGGCTTGTAGTGCTGCTAGTGTCGGCCTTCCCAAAATAGCATTATATCTTAAATCTACCTTCGCACTACACGAAGAACGACCATTATTTACGCTTCTTTGAGGTCTTTGTGACAAACTTGACAGGCAGTTTGATGGTTCCTGACACATGCACCGGGTCTCCATTAAAACCATACAACGGACCTTCTCCCCCCAAATCCATCTTCTTTCCTTCCAGATCCATCATCTGATAGGCATGTGTATACAGTATGTCAACCGAGGACCCATTGTCGATAATCATCCTCTTCATGTCCACCGGCCCGACCTGAGCAATTATTACCAACGCCCCGTCGTGTGGTTCTATAAGATCTGTAGGGTAGTTTTCGTCTAAGAATGAGATGGATACTCCCGGGTAGGCCCGATCTTTTCGTGGCGAGGAACTTGCTACTGACAACACGGCCTTGAGATGTCCGCTTTTCTTCTTTCCTGTTACACGTCCTACCGAACCGCCTAAAATTACGTGAATCACGCCTCGAGGTGGCTGGTTAAGTTTTGACTGTGTATCTCAAGTCGGCCCTCTATTTTCCTCCCGAGGCGCCTCTGAGCCTTCCCGATCCACCACATACTGTACTAACTGCCCATTCTGAACATTCTTCTCTATTAAATCCTTCAGATCATTACACATCTTCGTCGTATGTCCACGACTTTGATGGTATTCACAATATTTATCTCGACCTCTTTTGCCAGGCTTTGGATGTGTCGAACATGGCTCAAAAAAGGGTTTATTTCGCATCTCCTCCAATATCTTCTCCCGATCTGTGTTGAGGGCGGTGTAGACTTTGTTGACACTTCTGTTCGAAAAAGGCGGTCGGCCACTCCCCGAACCTCCACTATTGTAGTTTTTTCTTCCAGAGCTATTCGACCTCCCCTGGTTGTCCGACCACTAATAATTCTGCTTGTCTTGATCTTTAGACTTCTCATAAGACTGGGACTGCAGTTTGAAATTTCCCATAGCCTCCTCAATCGCTATGAATCCCTCGGCTCGATGGAAAGCTTCTGTCAAATCTGTTGGAGGATTGATCACCAGATCCTTCATCAATTTCTTTGACTTCCCAATGTCCAGACCAGTCGTGAAAAATCCAAAGGCCTGTGGAGAATTCAACTCTGCAACCGATCTCACAGCCTCCAGAAATCTCTTGACATACTGGCCTAGGCTTTCGTCCTCCTTCTGCCGAACCTGCATGAGGGAAGCAGTAATCTTTCCTCGTCTTATTTTGCTCCCGAACCAAGCATGAAACTTCTCCCAAAGATCACTCTAAGAATTAATTGATCCAGCTGCTAAGGTCCCCATCCATTCTCGGGCACTCTTCTTCAAGGTTGTTGTAAACATGTGGCACTTAGAAACGTCTGAATGCCCATAGTAAGTCATCAACCTGTCGTACCCGTCTGAATGATCATAGGGGTCACCCAGCCCATCATACGCCTCCATCAGGGGCATCTTCTTCTTAGGGTCGGCGGTGACATAATTTATCTCGGGTAAAAAGGGCGAGCCTATGCAAGCCGAAGGTGTTCCCATTGAACTCTTTGCAGCTAGAAATTTCTCTAACTCTGCCACCCTTCGAGCGAGGGGGTCAGACTCCTCTTTACGATGGGACGATCTAGGTTTGTCCCTCTCGTATTCAGGGGACACGCCCCTCCTCCTTTGTCCCGATCTGCCTGGATGTTTCAATCTCCGTTCTGCCAAATGACTCCTCCTTCTGCTTCGGCCATCTCGAGAGTGGCTTCTGCGCCGGCTCCTTTCTCTTTCTGCCTCTCCCCTACGTGGTGACCGGGATCGGCTTTGATGTCGATGCCTTTTAGAGGACGCTTCCTGTTCCCCCACCATCTTTTCCATCTTTTCCATCTTCTCCTCGAGCTCCTACTACTGAAGACGCAAAGCCATCATAGCGTCTTTGTTTTGCTGCATCTTCTACTCTAGAATAAACTCCCTCTAGTCTCGGCTACCTTCATGTGCTCGAGAGTGGTTTTCATCGACATGACTAGCCTATTTGGGTGTATATTGGATGTCATGGAAGAGTTTTCGTCGGAGGGAAGCAACCGGTTCCTCCTGATCTTCCTGAACTCTAGAACCCAATCTGTCCTTCACCAACTCGCTCACCTGTGTGGTTTGGTGGGTCTTTGCCTTCTCCATGATAGAGGCACTGTTTTCCTTGCTCGCCATGGCCTCTCACCGAAAAAGTTGGTTGTGAGTGAAAAAGCAGTAAAAAGCCATCCTTCTAGCGCCAATGTTAATGCCAAGTTTCGCCGGCGCGTCCAATTACAGACTTCACGCGCTTGAACCTGCACAATAACAGATCACACGAAGCTTGACGGCTTGTGTCGCCGAGGGATAGCTCCGGTGTGACAATAAGTACAGGCCGTTCACAAGGTTTAACAATGGAGGCTTTAATATTTAGTACTCAAAAGTAAGTATTACCTGTTAATTGTAACCCAAGCCTTGTATTTATCGTACTCTCATCACCTTAGAATCCTTCTCTGAGTCGGTTTAGGACTCCTAAACATGGTGATTACCATAATCTGGGTCCAACACAATCTCCTTAAAAGGTGGAAGTGGAATCCAATCCAAACACTACCTTTGGAGTTACCTTATTCAAATATGGTTAGGACTCCAAGCTCTGTACGCAGGATAGCCCACTTTACAGGCCCAACCCAACCGAACTCGCCGTCTGGTCTGAGCTTCAGTCCAAAGGACTTGAAGGCCCGACCCCGTAATGGGGTTCCGACCCAGAGGACTCGGATATCAAACCCGAACACCTTCAGCATCTCCGAGGGCTTTGGACCATTGGGCTTATAAACCCCTTCTAGTGTCAGGCCTTCGGCCCACCTGGAGATCGGTAAAATGCTCCCGAATAACTGAAGTACTCTTTTATTTTTGTCACGCGACTTATTCCAATAAAAAATGGTAGATTCAGTGTCTAGAGAGTTTTACTTAAAGAAATTCAGGGACATTAAGTTTCAATGTCTTAAATTTATATGTTCTAAAATGTAAAAGACTTCAAGGTTTAAAATGTGTATTTAAACCTTTCTATTTTCTTTTGCAATTCGTTTGAGAACATGGATTCTTCTTATTCAAGTATCGAATAACTAAAGAGCCAGAACGTAGCATCATATCATAACCGATATAATTCAAGCCTGGATTCTCGTCTCCGCAGATCTTTCTCTCCCAACTTCTTCAAGCTAACCAATATACCATCGATTAACTTGTCCTTGTCATCCCCAACTTGATCTGAAACGAACGAATAGCTCTTAGAGGGCCTCGGTTTCTGTCCATAACTTCCCTCGTAAACATCACTTTGTACACTCTGTACGCTAACCCAGCTTGAAGAAGACGACATCATATACCTTTTCTAGACCAATCACCCATCCCATCAACATTCTCCGATGCAACCCTTCTAGTGTCATCCTCCTTGCTGCTAGCCTGCTGCTATTTTCTACTCCATTCGTTTTTAAAAGATTGTCTTTTTATAAGAAAAAATTTGTTCCAAAATGTTTGTTGTTTACAACTTTTAAAGAGAATAAATTATTTACTTTCCTATATTACCCCTACCTTCTATCATTGTCCCAAGAAATTCTCTCCCTTGTATTAATAGTTTTCAACTTCCCATAAAGGGGTAGTGATGGATTTTCAAACAAATTTTACTTGGTAAATGATACTTTCTTAATTCATGTGCCAAAACCTTAAACGACAATCTTTTATGAACGGAGTTAGTATTTCCTTGCTACGGTGCCATGAATCAAGAATCTGTAGCAATGAGCTATCTTCCCCATTTACTATAGGCTTCTTGTTCCCTTCTGATCCTGTAGAAGATAAGCTCTCATCACCTGAATCAAAGAAGTCATCATCTTATAACGTTTCATAATTATGATTTATTTCTTTCACTTTCCTACTCGAACCTTCCATCTCTTTTATCTTGGGATTTGTGTGGGCAACTGGCCCAAGTTCATCCCATGGATTATCACTTGCCCTTGAAGCGTCTGACAAATTGCTATCATAATAAGTTTTCTTATCACCAACATTGTTTTTTGAAACACTAGGATCTATAACTTCTAGGCCAGAACGCTTCTGAACTTTACCAGAAGTGATGGCATCACTACAAGAAAACTAGCTATTTTCGACGGACTATTGGAATTAAGGTTATTCCATCAAAAATAATATCACTTTCGACGGAATAGTTCGTCGGAAAATCGGATGAATATAATGTCGTCGAGCTTATTTTCGTCGATTATTCGATTGAAAATAATTATTTCCGAGGGATTTATTTCTGACAGAATGTTCTTCAGAACTAACTTATATTCGACGGAATTTATC
Source organism: Panax quinquefolius (assembly GCA_020205615.1). Taxonomy (NCBI): domain Eukaryota; kingdom Viridiplantae; phylum Streptophyta; class Magnoliopsida; order Apiales; family Araliaceae; genus Panax; species Panax quinquefolius. The sequence continues at coordinate 10,779 of JAINUW010000429.1, read as the reverse complement.
TCGTCGAAAAAATTACGTCGAGTGCATCTTGCCACATGGACAGGCGCGAAAACCTGGTCTTTTTTAATTCCGAGGAAATATCTGTCGGGCCTAACTTAATATCCGTAGGAATTAACTGCGATAAAAGAAATTATTTATATTAATAACATTTTTTTAAATTAATTGAATATATTATTTCCGACCGAACATCCGTCATTTTAGGTTATTCCGTCGGAATTATATATTTTTTTTCAGATTTATTTTTCTTTTGCATTTTCCAAAATTTTAAACCACTTTTTTTTGTACCTAAAACCTGTTTATCATAACAATACATACAAAAATATTCAACCCGTATTACAACTACATCCAACAACCAGCAACACCATATATATCATAATCAACATATAATACAACGTTCTACAACTAAACTAAACTAAACTTATAAACTACAAATGACTTATATAAACTTCAAAACTAAACTACATAAATATAGAACAATAATCCTGTACATATAACATTGAAATGGCGCCGAATTATCACTACGTGCTTATACAATAATATTCTACAAAACATCATATATATATATATATATATAGAGAGAGAGAGAGAGAGAGAGAGAGAGTCCGGATCAGGACATTCTCCTTAAGTAGCAATATTGGTTAAGTAGCATTCCCTATATAAGTACGCGATTTTTGCCTTTTGGAGCTCTAATTTTAAAAATCGATTTTTCTCTCTCCCCGAAATGAAATAACCAATACTCTGTACTTTTATTTTCTCTCTCTACAAAACACGATTCCAGATCAAATCGATTCCCCTAGCTAGCTCAGATTCTAGATCAAGCAAAGTCGCAAAATCCGAATCCCCTATTTTAGATTCAAAACTGATTCACCCTATTTCAGATTCAAGCAACCTAGGAAAATCCGAATCCCCTCACAGAGACCAAAAATCGACATCTACCTCCTTGACCTCGGCTTCAATTTTGTAAACCCTTCGTTATTTTCCTATATTAACTTTATTTTCTGAAGATTATGTCGAGTATCAGACCTCCCAGAAAATTTCTTGATAAAGACCTATGTGCAACACACCTGGTAGTTTCTTGCCCATTTATGTGAAAGTTCTCTTTGATTACAAATTGCAAAGAAGAAAGGTTTCAGTATCTGATGGAAAAAATAATGAGTACCTATACAACTTCTTTTTTATTTTTAATTTAATTTGCTGGCTGGCTTTTAATAAGGATAACTTTCATTGTTCTTATAATTCTTACAGTCACCTCTATTACATACTTCCTTGTCAAAAAGCTTGAGTTAACATAATCATTATGAGGAAGAAGGCATACACAAATTTAAATTATTTGAAATATGAAGACCAAACTATTTTTTACTATCAAATCTCAATACAACATACTCCTGTTCGACTTTCGACTTTCACTTCTATAGAGACTATAGAGACTTAGTTTATAGTCTATGAGAATTGTTTTTAATGTTTATGAGAATTGTTAATTATTTGGAATCTATAGAGACTACTGTTCGACTTTCACTTCTAGCTATACTTAGTTTATTTTGCCAATGATGCTAAACTAAGTGGTACTTAGTTTCTGAGAATTGTTATTTGGAATCTATAGAGATTTCATTGTTAGGCATATCACTTCTAGCTATAAACCTGCTATTTTTTAATGATGATAAACTAAGTAAGTGGTACTTAGTTTATGAAAATTGTTATTTGGAATCTATAGAGACTACTTATATATATTTTTATTTTGATTTGTAGTATATTATATAATTGGCTTATTTATTTATTAAATTTACTCTATTAAATTAAATTAAATCATTTTATTTTATTTTATTTATTAAACTAAATTAAATTAAATTTTTATTACTTTTTATTTTATTTTGTATTATATTATTAAAGTTCTAATTTAATTTAATTTGATTTGATTTCGTAATTAAAATTATTTAATTTTATTTTATCTTGTATTATATTATATATATATATATTATATAATTTTTAATGTTTTTTTATTAAATTAAATTAAATTAATTAAATTTATTTTATTTTAAATTTAATTTAATTTAATTTATATTATTTAAATTAAATTAAATTTATTTTATTTTATTTTATTATTTTGTTTTATTTTATTTTTTATTGAATTTTATTTTATTTATTAAATTAAATCAAAGTTTTTTATTTTATTCAAATTAATTTAATATATTTTTATTTTATTTTACTTTATTTTGTATTATATTATGTTATTTATTTTATTTTTTAAATTTATTTTATTTAATAAACTAAATTAAATTATATTTACTTTATTTTATTTTAGTAGTAAGAAACTAAGTAAATGGTACTTAGTTTATGATTTATTAATATCGGGAAACTAATTACTAACACAATACATACAAGGCCCATAAATATTCTGCAATTTCATAATTCTGACAAAATTTCTGTCATAAATTCAGTCGTAAATAACAAATATATCAAGACTAAAAACAATCCTAAAATCAGTTACATTATGATAAGGAACCCAAATTTATATCAATATTCTGCAATTTCCAAATTCCAAATAATATGCACTTAAATAATATGCATTCCACAAACCCAAAATCAAAATTCCAATTTCAGCAATATGCAGTCCACAAATTCACAACAACAAATTCACAGCAACAACATATTATCCAAATTGGGTTAATCTCATATTCAAACTCAAACTAAACCTAAAACAAATTAAGTCACAAATTTCACAATTTGCAACAAATTAACCCTAAAAATCTAATACTTGGCAGAAAACTAACCATGAAATTGAATTAATGTGCAACTAACCGACGGTGGTGCCTGGTGGTGGCAGCTGGTGGTGTCAGTGATGGTGGTTCAACTGACGGTGTTGGTGGCGTCTACTGGTGGTGGAACCGATCAATAGTGATGGTGGTGGTGACAGTATATACGTGGTGGTGGTAGTGGCAGTACGTGGTGGTGGTGGAATCGAAGGTGGTGGCAGTATGTGGTGGTGGTGGTGGTAGTACGTGGTGGAACCGGTGGTGTACGTGGTGGAACCGGTGGTGGTGGCAGTACGTGGTGACGACGATGGTGGTGTCGTGAGAGCAGTGAAGTGAGAGAAGTGAGAGAGAAGTGGTGGTTCGTGAGAGCTAGATCTAGAGAAATGGGAGAGAGATCGAGAAAGAGAGAAATGAGATTAATTAAGGTCTAGAGAAACGAGGGGGGCGGAAGACGTACCGATTAATTTTGTTTTAGGATTATCTTCGAGGAAATGTCCGTCGTACATACATTCGTCGTACTTAAGGTATCTTCGACTGAAGCTTCCGTCGGAATACGCACTATTCAGTCGAACATAAGATTTGCGCTGGCGGGAACATTAGCGCCAATGGGATACATAAATGTTCGACGAACATCAGTCAAAATTAAAGTATTTTTGACTGAGGTATCTTCGATCAATACTCCGCTTAAATATATATTAACTTCGGTATGAATGTGTCTCATCGAAACATATATCCGTCGGATTTAGCGAAACTTTTTTCTGCGATGAGTGCTTGATTAGAAGACGCTTAATTTACCATTTATTTATGAAGCTTATATAATAGACTTGAGGGATAAATCACTTTTTGGTCACTGCACTAGGGTCCAATTTTCATTGTGGTTACCGAAACATTTTTTGTTACAATCAAATAACCGTACTCTCAAAAATTACAAAAACGGTCATTCCGTTCGATTTTCATCCATAAATTTAACGAAAATACTGACTGTGCATATTGACCCGTTATTTTTGCTGATGTGGCCCGTTATTTGCTGACGTGGAGGGTAAAAGGCTTGCCTTAAAATTTTTATTAAAGAAAATGTTGCTAACAAGTGTTGAATTTCAGACATCCCCAAACTAGAAACCTTATATTCCAACAAAAACCACTGGATCAACTACCTATTATGCTAGAATTTATGTAACACTAATATTTAAACCATCTAGCATCGTTTATATGCATATGAAGATGAGATAATAATAATTGTAATAATAATAATAATTGTAATAATTATTATTGTAATAAAAATAATAAAATTTAAATAATTCAAATTTTAAATAATAATTAAAATTTTAAATAATAATAATTATTGTAATAATTCAAATTTTAAATAATAATCAAATTTTTGTAATTTTTGAATTTTAATTTTTAAGTCCATTTTTGCTCACTTTATACCTCTCTCCTCCTTCTGTCTCTCTCTAGGGTTTCTATTCCTCTCCCCCATACCCATGGCTACTCATCTCTCTCCACTATGTAGGGTTTTTTTGCGGAATTCTAGGGTTTTCTGGCCAATTTTATCCAAAAAAGGCGAGAAATCGACGTGTATGGGGGTTTGTGAGTGATAAGTGGTTGTAAATAGATTCAAATGCTTGGGTCATGGGAGGATGTGGAGCCGTTGGAGGTGAGATCTCGAGGGTTTACAGGCGTTGTTGGGTGAGAAACGATGTTGGCGGAGAATGGGGAAGTGGAGGAGGCTAGGCGGTGAAGAAGGCTAAAATGGTGCGAAGTTGGATGGCGAAATGAAGAGAGTGGCGGAGATAGTCTTTGGTCTTTGGCGATGATGGGGAAAATGAGGGGAGGGGGAGTCCGACGCCGGCGGAGGTTGAGCTGATGGAGGAGGCGAGAGAGAAGTTGGTGGGGGTGTGTGAAGGGTATTTTAAATAATAATAATAATTATTATTATTGTAATAATTAAAATTTTAATTATTACAATAATTATTATTATTTAAAATTTGAATTATTATTTAAAATTTATTATTATTATTACAATAATAATTATTATAATAATAATTATTATTACAATTATTATAATTATTATTATCTTATCTTCACATGCATATAAATGATGCTAGGTGGTTTAAATATTAGTATTACATAAATTCTAGCATAATAGTTAGTTGGTCCAGTGGTTTTGGTTGGAATATAAGGTTTCTAGTTTGGGGAGGTCTAGAGTTCAACACTTGTTAGCAACATTTTCTTTAATAAAAAATTTAAGGCAAGCCTTCTGCCCTCCACGTCGGCAAATAACGCACCACGTCAGCAAAAATAACGGGTCAATATGCACAGTCAGCATTTCTGTTAAATTTTTTGACGAAAATCGAATGAAATGACCATTTTGTAATTTTTGAGATTACAGTTATTCGATTGTAACAAAAAAAGTTTCGGTAACCACAATGAAAATCGGACCCTAGTACAGTGAGCAAAAAGTGATTTATCCCATAGATTTGATTATGATTATGTTTTAATATTCCGCTGATGATTGTAATAATAAAGGTTAGAAGACCTAGGATTTATTAGAGATTATGTAACCCTATAATGGGAGATTTATTGTTTAAACTTTTGAGTTTAATTATATCTTTTGTTTATGGATAGTTAGTTATGATTTAATTGGACAGTGAACACCAAATCTGTGGGATTGAAGTGCCCGGATTTGGGCGTGTCACAAGTTTGTATCAGAGCTTTAGGTTATGAACCTTATGTGGGGAAACCTTAGGTTGTAACCTTCAAGGAGATTGAAAATATAGAGGTGATAAACTCTCATCGAGTTCTAAGGAATGAGTTGACGGAAATGCATTGAAGACAAAATGATAAAATGCTTTATGTGTTTATATGTTAATAACCTAGGTGCTCGCGAGTATTATGTGTAATGAGTGGTATGAGTAGTAAATAAAACTTAAAAACTTTGTTGTAGGACTTGGGCATGAGCTTGAGTTTGATCGTAGGAATGAGTTTGAGGAGGTAAAGGTAAACATAAAATATGAGAAAGGCGAGGAGGATCCTAAGTGGTAATTTCTTAATTTTATTAAAACTGAAGAAATCAATGAAGTGTATGATCAAAACAAAGAGTTATAAGTTTAGGTCAAGAATTTAAAAGGTCAAGCTTTATAGCACCAAGCCACGCTAGTGCAAGAGAATGTTAGGATTCAAGACCTTACCGCACGACAGGGAGGTGTAGAGAAGAGATTATCGCTGTTAGAGTATTAAAGAGGATAGTTATTAACGAGATGGCGCATGAATGACTTGGGAAAGGAGTCAGCAAAGCGGGCGAGAGCTGAGGACGCGTGGATGAAGGCTTCTAAATGCATAGATCGTGTTGAAGACAAGTCAAAGAGTGCCAAGTGAATGATGGAACTTAGAATTTAGTCTTCCACTTTCTTGTGTAGGTTGAGGTTTATCTTTGGTATATAATGGATTGTAGGACGATGATTTGTATCATGGAGCAAGAACGTAATGAAGATGTACAACATGGAATGTTTCTTGTAGATTGCGGAAAAAAATAATAATAAGATGATATATAAATCATGATGAAAATTAATAAGATGTTGATCCTGACTTTTGAAATAAATAGTAGGATATGATGAAGTAATCCTGGAATTTTATTATTGTAGGATAAGTGATATAAATAGGAGTAAGGCTATTTTGTTATGTGGTAAAGTAATAAACGAATAAAGTATTATTATTTATTAAGATATATTATGTGTTGTTTAAAAGTGGTTGCGATAAGCTTCAAAATTTTAATGCGTGAATGAACAATGATCTAATAGTGCAAGTTTTAAACAGTAAGATGACGCCTAGAAGGAGACAGCAGCGTCAATAGAACCCCGAGGAATATACATACAATAATTAAATCGACGGCCTAAGGTCATAGATTTGGTGAATTTCTTTGGTCGAACACTTGCAAATCAAGCTGAATTCTTAATTCAGATAGTTAAATCTTGATGTTTCAGCCGAATTCATTCACAATAGGGCTGGAAAGAACGATTGTTGTAGAAGGGGAAGGTAATACGCTAACATACAATCAAGAGCAGAGGGGAAAGAAGAGTGAAGATGATAAGTCGTGTGATAGTCATACCGGTAACGCTCGAAAAAGAAAGTGGAACAATAGTATTAACGTTGAAAATTAGCAAGGGAATGAAATTGAGGTGTGTAGCAACTATGGAAAGAAACATGTAGGTGTTTGTTTGAAGGGAAATAGGGTGTGCTTTAATTGTGGCTTGAAGGGCCACATTGCACCAAAATGTTCAAGACCGAGGAAGGGAGCCTGTTTCACATGTGGATTGAAGGAACACTTGGCTCGAGGTTGCCCAAAAAAATGGCAGAAAAAGAAAGTGGAAGCAAGGGGGGCTGTGGTAAGCTGGTTATTATAGAATCAGCTCTGCCGAGTCGACCAACTAAATAATCATCCAACATGACGATGCAGGACGCAATGCAAGGTATAGTTTCGATCAGTTATCTATACGGATGCATGCTATTTAATTTAAGTGGAACTTGTTAATTTATGCCTGATGAATTTCCTTAGAAATTAGATTGGCTTCGAAAAGAATTAGACTATTCCCTAAATATAGAAAGTGTGAATAGTAATTCCTTTTAAGTTGATGTGTAGAATTTCTGTATTGGTATTAAAGGCCACATGATGTCAATGGATTTATTTCCAATTTGATTTGTGAAACTCTGAGGTTGTTAAACCACGTGGTGATAAGGGATTGTCAAAGAAAGTGCGCAAACCTTATGAATCCAAGGAAGTCAAAGGTAGTATGTTATTTTTCTAGTTGTAGGTCGCATGTACGGTAGAGTTATCGATGGATGTTGTAAGTCAAGAAGTTGTTAAGAAAATAGTGTGTGCGATACGCGAAGTTCAAGATAGCCACTATGTTAGCTAACTTGACGAGGAAATCAGTGGAATTTATATGGGCATAAAAATTATGAAGCAAATTTTCATGAATTAAAGAAAAAGTTAAGTATGGCACCTGTGTGTTTAGGCAGAACGACATGGTCATTTTATACGCATCGCATCAATTAAAATTTTTTATGAGAAAGGGTATCCGACTCACGATCAAGAGTAAAGGTAGTAGTGGTTGCCCTGAGGATTTAGAGGTGTTATTTTTGGGAAGTAGTGTGAGTTATAAACAGACCATAATTGGCTAAAGTATATCCTCTCACAGAGATATTTAAATATGCGTGAGAAGTGATAGTTGAAATTGATCAAGGATTATGACTGCAAAATCCTAAACGAATGTGGTTGCCGATGTCTTAAGCAAAAGGTAGTAGTTATTTTTGTTAACTGTGCAAGATGTGTTCATAATAGAAATGGTTAAGTGGTGGTATGATGTAAGATACCCGAAAAAGTCAGAGGAGAAGCTGTTCAGATGGAAAACCATACAACTTTGTTGGACAGAGAAAAGGAAGAGTAGCTCCAAGATGAAGGTGTCAAATTCAAGATCGATGCTGAAGGATGGTTAAAAAGTTGAAGGAAGAAATTAGGTTTTGCTAGTATCAGGAATTGAAGGTGAAGTTTTACATAAAATTATATATTGAATCAACTAGGGAGCACGAAAATATGTTACGCATTCGATAATACTTTTGGTGGCAAGATGTGGTGATAGATTTCATTGTATGTCAAAGTTAGAATATTTCCTAACGATCAGTGGGCGAAGTTATATGTAAAAGAAATTATTTCAAGGCACAGTGTTTCGGTATCAATCGTATACGACAGAGATCCACGAGTAACATCGAATTTGTAGGAAAGATATAAGAATGTATGGGGATGCAATTATGAATGAACGTGTTGTACCATTTTCAGACTGATAGCCAAAATGAAAAGACAAGCTAGACATTTGAAGACATTTACTTTTAGTTTAGTTCGTCTACAACAACATCTATCATGCAAAACATGGGTATGTTACCGTAAGAAGTGTTGTACGAAATAGCAAGGTTGGTAGCTGTTCATGACAAATAGAAGAAATATGCTAATTAATACTGAAAAAATCACAAATTTGACGTGGGAAATTTCATTTTCCTAAAAGTTTCTCCCTGGAATGGGAAAATCCGATTTGGTAAGATAAGGGAAAGCTGAAACTGAAGTTCTTAGTTTTCATGTACTGCAAAGAGAGGGAAGAGGTGGTTATAAGGTAGGCTCACCTTTAAAATTAGAGTGCATTCGCAATGTTTTTCATGTTTCGGTGATATGATCGAACAAGCCCGACTACAATCATGTGATCGAGTATGAACCGTTACAGTTGATAAGGATTTGTCCTACTAGGAAATTTCTATTCAGATAAGTTGACAGAAAAGAACAAGTTCTCAGGAATTAAGGGATACCTTTTGCAAAGGAAATGTTGAGGGACCACAATGTTGAAGAAGCTACGTGGAAACTCAAAAATAAGATGATTAAAAGTTAACCAGAGTTATTTGTTTAATCTATGCCTTTGATTCTGGGGACAGAATTCTTGTAAGGAGGGAAGAATGTCACGAAAGAATTATTTGAGTTGTGATTCTAGGGACAAAATCCTTATAAGGAGGGAAGGATGTAACGATCCAAAATTTTATGTATAATTTCAAATATTTATTGAATTAAATAAATATTTTAGTTGATGTGTTTATTGTTAAATAAATATTTGTTTAATTTGATTATTTATTTTGGGAATTAACTTAATTAAGGTAATATGCTAATTAAGTTGGTATTTGGTAATTTTGTATTTTGAAGTTTGTTAAATTAAAAGAGTGATGAATTAATTATTATGTGATAATAATCTAATTTAATTTAATAATTAAATTAGAGAGTTGATAAAGATTAAATGAATTGTTATAATGTTATTTTGATTTAATTTAATAATTAAAAGTGATGTACTAATTTATTAAATAAAATTTAATGGAAATTGTAATTTTGTGACAATTTGATTATATGACATTTTGATTTAATAAGTTGTTGGTAGCTTTAATTTAATTAAATTTGAATTTGTGAATTTAATTAAATAGGGCGTGACAATTAAACTATATAGCAAGTGAGTTATGAAACTTAATTAAATGAGTTTTAATTTGGTTTTACCAAACAAAGCCTTAAAATTTTTAAAATTCTTATTTTAATCTTGTTTTGCCAAACAAGGCTTAAAGAATGATTAAGTCATTATTTTAATTTGTGTTTCCAAGCAAGCCTTATGGCTTTTGAATTTTAAAACTAAAAAAAAATTTAATTGTGTAACGTATGTTTAAATTAGACGTATTATGTTGTCAATTTTTCTTTTACATATTATTGGTTTATCCTATTTGCAAAGAAAGAACAGAGTTTGAGAGGGAGAGAGAGCCTTGGAGAGAAATTGAGAAGGGAAGAGAGTTTCTTTATGAATTTGAGAAGGAAGTGACAATCAAAACCTCTCTAATCATCTTTGCTAAGGTTTAATCAAGAATCAAAGGTAAGAAATTTAGTTTTATTCTTGGTTTATGTTTTCTTGAGTTCTCTATAAAAGTTGGATTTTGGTTGTATGATTTGTTGAGATATGATATTACATGTGTTACTAGATGTTTATAATCTATTAGTTGTTATCTAGAAATGATTTTCAGAAATCAAATTCATATGAAACTTGTTTTAAATGAATATTTGGGTTATATTCTTAGTTTATATGTTCTTGAGTTTTTTTTATAGAAACTTTGTTTTTTGTTGTATAATTTGATGAGATATGGTCTATCTATGTTAGTTGATGATTATAATATGTTATAAGTAGTTTACAAATGATTTTGGAGTATGAAATTCATGAGTAGTCATGTTTGAGAAGAAAGAATTTGTTTTGGATGAATATGTACAATATAGCCTATTTTGAGTCAAAAAATTGATGTTCACTTCATGTAGTAAACTGTAAATTGATGATTAATTTTGTTAATACATTTAAAAACAAAAATAACGCAAGTTGAATGAATCAATTTGGTTAAGAAACGAATTCGTAGCGAATGAATTTGCTAAACATGTTAAAATATCATAAATTAGTATAAACATGAGTTTTAG